>OZ007577.1:22407981-22925481 GCA_963931925.1 Onchidella celtica
ATAGAAAAAGGACTGATAGGAGAAGATCTAAGATACGGCAAAAATCAAGTGCAACAAAACGAAAAAAAACGTAGAATTTCAAACTGTAGTCACGAAGAATTTCCATTTAATACGGACATACTACGGCAGCTTTTCAGAGACTGTCCAGCATTTATACTGAACAGAAAAGTACTTCTCAACCAAAGTTTTTACAATGAAACATTGATAAGATAAGATAAGATAAGATAAATTTTATTCGTCCTTGTACAAGGAAATTTGTTTTGATCATTGAATACATAACAATACAGTTACAGAAGCAGAAAGTATGATACATAGCGCGCACACACACATATATACACACACACTGATAAATTAACTAAATTAACAAAATTAACAGTGCACACAATATGCTTCCCTAACTAAAACACATTGACCTGACACGCAGGACATAATTCAACTGTGCACAGATTACGATCAAGATGACGACATTATTGTAACATCCTAGTTGATGATGGAATAAACGATTTAAAGTAGCGCTCAGTTTTAGTTTTCTTTGACAACAGCCTTAAACTTCTTACAGATCTTATATATTCCTTGTTCAGGGGATGTTGGGGGTCATTTATAATAATATTAGCTTTTTTAATACAAGCACCAGTGTACAGCTCATCAAAATATGGCAGATCACAGATACAAATTTTGGATGCTTTTTTAATTAAATTATTGATCTTATTTTTATCTTTTTGTAAGATGTTTCCTCCCCAACAGACAACTCCATACATCAAAACGCTCTGAATAGCCATGGTGTAAAAATATTTTCAGAATGCTTTTGAGATGTTAGATGTTCATGATAGTGGTGTAGTTTTATGGGCCAAGAGCCCTGTGCTGATGCCTTCGACAGAGAACTTTCCCGTAGTCGTGTTTAGGGTTCATAAGCTGTTTATACGTGTATTCGATTTCTTAAATAAACTTCGTGTGCTTGTACCTTTGTCTCTGTATGTCTCTACTAGTTTGTAAGCTTTTAACGTATGCTATGTGTTTATAGGTGTATGATAAACGCCTGACTTCAAAAACTTGGTCAGTCTATTTCACAAGAAAATAAAGTGAGGCGTATTAAAGACAGATGCACTGCGAAAAAACAAGAAAAACAGATTAGATGTTTACGGTATTAATATAAAAAGATATAACAAACAAATGGCAGAAAATAGATGGGGAATGAAAACACTCGCAAGTGGCAAAGGAAGAAAAGTCAAGACAAGAAATTGATGAAAGAAGGGCCTAGATCACAGAAAGAATACAAATAGAGCCAAAAGAAGTTACTGTGTTGTTGCATTTCTCTTTGTTTATTAATTAATGCGTGATAAACATTTTAAATTATGGAGTTAAACTGGTGTGTTTGTCATGCAAAACGAACCCAATAAACAGTTTGAGAAGGTCACTTAAGGATATCTTCACATGTCGCAGCTTCCTGATAGAGCCAATGACTGAGTACCTTTTTACCTTTTGAAACGTAGTGCTTTAGAATATTTTTCGTTTTAAACATTTGAAATATCCCACTCCCTCTTAATCAGTAGACAAACTACGATTCTATCAAAGAGGTCCTAGGCTATTTGGCAGGAAGAGTTGTCATGTGCAGTTGTGCCAATACACTTGTCCGGTTTCATGTCAGCTCCCCGGCGATGCTTTATCTCACATGGCACTTTCTGGATAATGTCTTCACTCTTGTCACCCTTTTTCTCTCCTCTCCAGAAAAATCTCTGATCAATTTACTCATTGACTCACTGAAGTAATTACAAGAAAACGCTCAAACCTCAAAATGGAGCCAACTTCAGCCCTCGGGGATTCGCGCGACACATACACGAGTAGAGAGAAAATCTCAATCAAAGCTGTTACTTTGACGCGGTTTTCACTGGGCATCTTTTCCCCTCCCAAAATGTCAGTTTTCGTGAGCGCCGCTCGGTGTTTCTTTAGCTCACGCGATCTGGCCCGACAACCAACAATTAACTTGATGACGCTAAAGAATTAAGACTCTGGTTAATGTCAAAGAACCCTTGCAGGTTTCACTAGCCGTCCACTGCATGCAATGTACGGCCAGAAAATTGGAAGAAATTTTGGAATGATTTAAAGACAAAAACCGATGTCGATGTATTATGTTTGCAGTTTAAAAAGATTTATTATAGTTCGCTGGCCGATCGTCCCGGATTACGACTACGAAAATGGATCAGAGAAATCTTAGAATGCTTAAATGACAAAAACAATCGAGCACAAATGAAAAATAGACAGCTAAGCTTGTAATCTATGCTATGACGTATAGATAAGACAGTCTCAAAATTGATGTTTACTAGCTTTCAACTGATCAAAATGTCCACAGATATCGATCACAAGCCTGTGATGTCTGTTTATTCAACTATAATATGTTTGTTTGTTTTCTTCGGTGTGGTAGAAAGATATCATATATTTATGTATATTATGTGAGTGAATCTGGCGAAATCGGGCTTGAGGTGAAAAACCAAGTTCCTGGGAAAACCCCTCTAAAGGAGGAAGAATTTTATATGAAAATGGAGATTGACTAAAAATATGAAAGGGTCGCCATTTTTTGTGCATTCGGTTAAAATATTTTCCTTGAAATTGTCTCATAATATTTTATTTTGACTTTTTAAAGAGGCATAAAAAGTTCATCTTTGGTCCTGTTTTGTCAGATCTATCCACATAATAATTTAATGTATATATTTATCAGGAAAAATTGTGTTGATATATCAAAAAGAAAGTGATCTAAATATTGAACAATAGAAGCCGGGGGGATGGAAGGGTACGGAAAGGATGGAAGGGATAAGGGGGAGGGAGGGAGGGCTTGTTTAAAAGATGGATCACTGAGTACTAGAGGGTTATTACTCCGGGCGTGCAGCCAGTTTGTCGTCATGGCTATCTGGACGGCCGTGTGAAATATCACAAAGTGAGCAGGCTTAATTTATTTTGGTGTTGTTACAATGGGGGGAGAACTGTGTAATTTGTAAAGTTAGTGATGGATGACGAGCGGAAACAGCAGCGCTACTTCTCCACTCCCCCCCCCCCCCCAACCCACCCACCCACCCCTTTTTCGGCCGTGGGGGCTTTCTGGTCATGGAAATTGTGACATCTCAGGACATGACAGTAACTGAACAACCGCGTCCATTTCCAGCATCCTAATACTTTTATTACTAATACCAATGTCACCATCATCATCATCATCATCATCATCATCATCATCATCATCGTCATCACCATCACCACCTCCATCATATCATCATGAACATCAACATCATTATTATCAATTTTATAATTATAAAGTTATTCGTGTATTGCAATTATTTTACAATGCACTCCTACTTAATGTTTGAGAAATTTGTTCTACAGAAGTGTTAGAGAAGTGAGATTTCTATTTTGTATTTTTGTGTGAGATTATGAACACAGGAAGGGTCAACTTTTGAAACATCACAGTGAGTGGCCATACAGCCCACCTTTACTTCAATATTGTTCAGTTCACAAACACAAACATTATCTAAAGGTTCATCATTCTTATTCACCTTTGCAGTTGCGATCTGATCATGTCTGAGCAGTGTTCTCGTTATTGGTAGTTTTCACTGGTATTATTGTTTTATTTGTTTGTTTGTGTTCAGGAAGAGACTCTTTGCTGTTGTCTTTTTTCCCGTTTTGGTGAAAGTTTTTATTGTTGCTGCTGTTGTTGTTTTTCATCTGAACTTAATCGCAGTAATTTTAAACTGACGGAAAAGGGACAAATTCTCAAGACTTTCAACATGCAGTGTGTTCCTGGACTACAAGTTTCAAATGAATAAATAGATAAATATTAACTAAATAATAAATAAATAAATAAATAAATAACATGTAAATAAATAAATAAGAAAAATATAACTCAAATCGTTCAATGACGTTCAAATCCACAAGGTTTTCCCTGAATACTAATGTGTTTGTTTTCATGATGACTTATTATCCATTGACTACCCCACTTGTGTAGCAAAAGATAAGTAGGAAATGTAACCGAAATAAAGTAAACTACTTTTTCAAGCGGCATTAAAAACAAGACAAACATCTGGAAAAGCATCTTTGAATAACTAAAATATTGTCATAACTGAGGGACAGAGATTGCTCTCTATCGGTGATGCATAAATTGTTTTTCATGGGATATTTTAAATGAGCGTTTATAACTTGACAGTAGAAGTACGAGTACTTTAATCCTAAAAACCTCATTATTGTTAAAATGTCCCAATACTATTATAATAGAATCAACAAAAATGAAATATGTAGGAAGATTACGAAACAGAGATGATATTTGAATCTGTTTTTGTTGTTGTTTTCTGTCTTTTTTCTGTGCTTTGTCATTAAGAAATGGCAAATACACGCTGCCCTATCTCGTCTTTCCTCGCAAAGCCACGTTTCATTTCATCTCAATTTGAAGATAGATAGAGTTATAACTAAGACATTTCGTGACAATCCTTCTTAGCATTCCGGCTCGGCAATATATCTTTTTGCCATCCATAATCATGAGAAATGAGAGCATTTTTCCCCAATTTCCGCTATTAAGACGCAGAGGAAAGCTCAGATGAAGATGAAGTTGGAAAGACATTGGGAATAATTAGGGTTGTGGAAGAGGAGAAGGGACGGGAGATGAGTATCAGATTGGCGGAAGGAAGCGGAATGGGGACAGAGAATACTGGAGAAGAAACGGATACAAGCCTTGACAAACAGGAATCAGCCACCATTTTGAAATCGTGCAATTCTCAAGTGGCCAATCAGGGGAGACTCTCGCGAGTTGTGCGCGACGGGGCGAGAAATTCCGAGAGCGGCAATACAAACATGGCGCCAACGGGCGTTACGAGTTGGACGCGGGGAGAAAATTGTGCCTTCATTGGCATTCATTGGGTGGAAACGAGGCGAAAATGGGCAGCCTTAGCGATAGAGAGCGGGTCTTTAATGAACAAAATGGAGCCGTTTCCGGCCCATCGATGCGGGAATGCCGGGAAGGGTATGGCAGATTTTGTACGCTTTAGGAGGTTTGCTGGTCTCCTGGGGGAAAGACGGGATGCCAAACAGAAGTGGAAGAAATTGATGGAGATGGAAAGATTGCCAATGTTTTTGGACAGGAAATCGGATGGACGGAACAGAGAGAGAAAGAAAAAAAAAAGAGAGAAACAGAGAGAGGGAGAGAATAAATTTTAAAAAAGAACAGAAATGCACTGAGGCGATCCCTAAACTGATATTTCATCAGGTCTGTCATTCTGATGGATTTTATTCTGAAAGAATAATAACATTATCAAATTTTACGATTTAATTTTCAAATAATAACACCATAATTAAGTTCTAGAATTTCATTTAGAAATAATGACACTGTGATTGAGATGTAGATTTTTACATGAAGAAATGGTGGTGAAGTTATAGCGTGTATTTTTAAAGAATAGTAATGTGATTGTGTTATAGAAAGAAACACTCTCTGTTTAATTTGCATGATTTTATTTTAAAAGAAGAACTATTATTAAATTGTATTATTTTGTTTTTCAAATCATAACAGTGTGGGTTTCCTAACTTTGATGCTGGAATTTGAGGTTGTAGATTTTATTTTTAAAAATTGCACCATTGCAGAATTAAAAATTACATTGTGAAATAATAACACCATGATTAGTTGTCGAGTCACAGAATTTACTGTGATCAATGTATCTTTTTTTCCTTCATTTTCAAAGAATAACAGTATGATTAAGTTCTAAGTCTCATCAAAAAAAAAGAAAAAAAAAGAATGGCTATATGATTAACTTCTAATTTCATTTTGAAAGAACAATAGTATGACCAGCTTATAAATTTCATTTTGAAAGTATGGCACTATGATTTTAAGTTATATTCTTAATTTGAAAAAGGATAAGACATATTATTAAATGTAGATCTAGTTGAATAGACTTGTATTTGTGACCCATCACCATCAAATCAGTACTTAAATGGGATGTCCTTAGATGGGGGCACATTTAGGCATTTTATTTATGAAAAATATTTCATAAACACACACACAAAAGAGATAGTAATGAATCATACTCAACCAAGACTTCAGTCCTGACTGAAATTTCCCTCAGCCGACATAAGTGCTTTTTTCTCCACCTCCAGCCCCCTGTGGTGACTTAATTGATGGTTTACAGGAACTGTGTGATATTTTGAGTCACTCTTGAAAAGACGACGAGAGAAAATTCGTCTATTGACACACTTTTTCTGATGTTAATTAATAAATTATCCAGGTGCAAATTTTTACTATTTCTTAAAGATTTATGGCACTGCAACGGGTGGCCAAAGTTTCATCAATCCAACATAATTTGTTGTTTTCTTTGGCAGATTAACAATAAATCATTATTAATCAAACTCATAAATGTCGAAACTTTCAGCTACAAAACACTGGAAAAGAGGTCACGCAATTCAATCACACATTGCTGAAATGATACGTTGGTTTTGAGTTCACGCGATGTTCCTTTCTGAATCAGAACAACAAAAACATCCCCCGACATTTATTCCCAATATGACAACATGTCACTGTGTCAGATTTCCATATAATTACACACTTGAGGTGCAACTTTACACCTATTAAGCAAAGACCCGCTTCTGTGGGGTACGTGGAGCTTTGGGTTTGAAATGCATCCGGCAGAGCAATTTTACGCAGCATCTTGCACACGAATTTGTTCCTTAGAATGGCTCCGCTTAACACTGGCTAGGGGTGCATTTAGGTGCATTTAAATAGCTATTCACCACACTGGGAATTCCACAGTATTGCGGATTAAGTTACATGTTCCGCTTTGCCGATGCGTAATGTGCGCATAATAACTCGTGAGGCTATACTGTCTGGAGGAGATATCCAAACAGTTTCAAGACAATATACCCTGGAATCGATTCTTGTATAATCGTTGTTTCTTATATCCGTTATTTGAACGTGTGAACTGTCAATAATTTTAACTGTTTACAGATAGTTTACAGGGACAATATTTTTTTTCACCTCCGCAATCCCGTGTTCCATTTCCACTGTTTACAAAACTTGAGATATGGCCTTAGACTGGCATGACTAAATGAATTCTATCGTTCCTAGGAAGACTGTGAGGTATCTCATCTCTCGGAATAGACTTAACCAAAGATAGTTGATACAATGAGATGAGACGGCTTGCGCGTTCAGCGTGCGCAGATTTCGCACCGCTATCTAGTAGTGAATGCCGGGAAATCATGAACAATGCTATATTTACGAGGCCGGTATAGAGAAAATATTGAATTTTGTTCATTGTTCGGTTATCGCCGTAGGCCTTGATTGGGGTCACTTATTTTGGAATTATAACTGCAATTGCTGGAGGAAAACTGGCTGTTGTTTTTTTTAAGTCGCAATAACACCCGAGACACGGAATACTAAGACGAACCATTCCTTCTTCCACGAAATGTCCACAAATTGCGCCCACATGAATACGGTGCGTCCTACTCTTTTTCGTTCAGTTATGAAGCGGTGTGGTGAGAAATGCTGCATTGTTGACATCGATGATACGCGCGCAAGTAGACGGGCGGAATATGACGCATTGATTCATCTCGGTATCGGGTAGCACTGTGACAAATCCGCATCATTAATTGATCAGCATAATTATCAAGCATTCTTTTCATGCAATACGCCATGGGTCCCAGCTCCGATCAGCGTGCAAACTGGAAGCACGATATTTTTGGGGGCGCAAAGAAGAGAGTGTCTTGTCTTATTGCATGTTGTATCTTTTCTTGAACTACAAAAGTTTACAAGCGATGTTCTGGCAACCTGTTGGTATGGAGTCAGCATTAAGCATTACTGTGGGGTAACGATTGGTACCATGGTGCTTCTTACCATGAGATTAGACACTGTCCCACCAGCATACTCACAGGCCATTTTCTACTCTGGTCGTTCAAAAAGCACTATTGGACAATGACCAGCTTAGAAAATTGCCATGAGTGTATTGGTGGGACAGCGTCCAATTTCATTTCCGACAAGGTTTTCAAGGCACCAGCTATGTTATGTAAGCTGTGTTGCTCTCAGTCAAACCCCACCAAAACAAATAGTCAAAAAATTCTTTAAGATTTAAGTTTTAATGTAGGTGTTACATTATCTGACTTGTAACGGATGGCGACTGCAGATTTCACATCCAAAGAGACTGTAAGAAATACAATAAAGTAACAAGAAGCTAACTAATCAATTCCCTATTCGGGGGTTTCTATTGAAGGTTTTATCGTTTGCTTAAAAACAAAGAAAAAATAAACAAAAAGCAAAAAGTATTATTTATGTTTCATTGACTTATTTGATTGGCCTTTCAACTGTGAAGCGGAATGGAGTAGTGGTGGTTTGACAGCTTGAGGCGAGTGCAAGAGATCTCAGGTTGGAATGCCACGAGGGGGGGGGGGGTGGCTACGTCTTACCCAAGTACTTTTTTTTGCGGTGTTATTAAGGCACTCAGTACTCGGGAGGTCTGACCAAAGGGGGGGGGAGGAGGGGGGGGGCGCTTTCCTCATCCCTGGCAAAAAGAAGGCAGAAATCCAATTCAGTTAAATCAATCCTTTATAAACTTAGAAGGCAATATTACACTGAGAAGGAATACATGCAAACATTCTAACTCAGCGGTTTGTGAACAAACGACAATTTCATACTGCAGAACAAATACATGTAAACATCCTGTCTCAGTTAATTATAACTTACAAGGCAACATCACGTTGACAACGAATACATGCAAACGTCTCAACTCAGCCATTTATAATTTTACATGGCAATGTCACACTGGGAAGGAATACATGCAAACACAGATCCCAGACGTTTATGCATGAAGGCAAAAACCGGCAAATCTGGTCTTCGCCCGTATGTCATAAGCTTGGGGGAAATGAAGTCAGACAATACATATTAATGGAGATAAAAGGAAGATATAACAAATGGTGAAAGCGGGGAGTGAAATAGAAACATTACACATTTAGACGGCCAAATTTGTTGAGTTTGATGACTTCTCTACCCCATTTCCCCCACCCTCATTCCTCCTCTATTTAATATTTTATCCTCCATCCCCCTTCTCTTCTCTTTTCATTAGCGTCCTCCCTCCCTCTCTCTCTTTCTGTCTCTCTGTCTCTCTCTCTCTCTCTCTCTCTCTCTCTCTCTCTCTCTCTCTCTCTCTCTCTCTCTCTCTCTCTCTCTCTTTCTTTCTCTCTCTCTCTCCTCCCCTCTTGTCTGCTGTACACCTCCTCTTTTCTCTCTCCTCTCTGTTAATCAGAAGTACACCCTTTTTTCGTTGTTGTTTTCGCGTGCGCAGAATTGAAAAGCATTGATTTTGGGAGTCGCTACTGGTTAAGAGTGCTAATCTTTGATCCAAACATAATGTAACAGTCATACCGAATGAAAGAAATTACCAATTTCTATGTTAAATATACCAAGTTGAAATTCAGGCATGACGGCCAACTCAAAATATACACAAGAACCATAACTGTATAGTCTGCCTTTTCTAGCCCATGTCATGCCATCACAAGTGAATGTTGCTTTTGTTGTTGTTGTTGTTGTTGTTGTTGTTTTTATTGCGTTCAAGTCACTGTTGCACTTTTCTTGTTGTTGTAGCTATTAATGTATTGCTGTTGTCGCTGTTGATGTTTTTGATAATGATGATGATGGTGTCGTCGCTGTTGTAAAACTGGCGATGATGCTGTCAATATTGATGATAATGATGATGACGGTGATGATGTTGGAGTTTCTCGTAGTGGTGGTGGTGGTGGTGGAGTGGTAATGGTAGCTATGGCGTTGGTGATAGTGATGGTGGTGGTGCAACTGCTGCTGCTTGGTGATGCTGCTGATAGTGACGATGAGGGCGATGGAGATATGGATACAGTCATAGTTCCCTATCTTTTAAAAGCATTCAAATATAATCATATTTACGTTAATCTCATCTTCCAGAACCAAATGGAAAAGGCAGACTGCCGTGGGACTTGAACTACTAGCTGAAGCCGGTAACTATGCTGCAGTGCAGAGAATGTTACAGACCAATCCATACTGGTCATCCTACCACCCCCATGCCGCTGCACTACTCTCCAGCATGGACTCGCTCTACTACAGACATGGCATGACATCACTTCCGCTCAGCAGAGGACCTGTTCTGCCGCGCATGCTCCTTCATAATATGCAGCAGCAGGTTCCGCCTCTCCCACCCCCTCCTCACTGAGGCTGAAATTTGTTTTTACCATAATTACTGATAATGCTCTGATTGAAAGTTAAAAAATATTAATTGTAGTATTGTATTAAATGAGGCTGTGTAGCTTTCAGATCTACAAAAAAAAAAAAAAATGATGTACTCCAAGGCTCTAAACTAAAATTAGAAGTAGAATTCACATAAAATTAATACATCATGCTCCCGTTCACCCACATTAACATAACATAATTCACTCTCATCCTCCAACTTTTGAGACCAAAAGGACACCATTCAGTTTCAAAGAAAACAGTCTTAAATAATTCATATTTAAGACTATTTCTAAATGTGATCTAGGTCTCAATTTTCTTGATGTCAATGCTAATGTTGTTCCACAGTTTAGGCTCACCGATAGAAAGCCAACATTGGGAGCAAACAAATAGAAACTACAAAATAATTATGAAAGAATGAATCTAGAAAAAAAGTATCTGTACGTAAGTTTCCGGTCGCTAAGGGCCTTCATCAGGCTGAAAAAACTGGATAGATTGAACGAATCCTTTAAAGCATTTGTTGAAATTAATGAATAGTAATACGAATCGGCTAGTTACCTGTGGTTGAGCCTTCCGTAAATGGGGTGACTATCTGATACAATAATTTTGAATTGCGTGTTATACAATTGTTAGATTGCTCACATTGTAACGTGCTCGTGAATTCATTCATCTGCGTCTGTTTGATCATATATTTAGTGTAGCCCATTCACACTGATTTTCTAATTTTCTAAGGGTGGTGTGGGGGGGGGGGGGCGGGACTGCAACTCCTTCGGGGGTTTTGCCGTATTGCCGGTAATAAACCCTTACAATGTGCTGTCAGCAAACTGGCTTCATCAATGTCGCCTGAATCAGGTGGGCCATGACAGACTTCTATCTAATGATGGCTTTAGGGGTGGCTTTAGGGGTGGCTTTAGGGGTGGCTTTAGGGGTGGCTTTTGCTGGGTTTTTTTCTTGGTGTGTGTTGTATTGTTGTTTTTTTCTCCGTGAAAGCACACACAATTTACAGCAGTTAATTTGAAATTACCTGCATGGTGTAGCAAACCGTAAATATTTGCAGCAGTTTTTTTGTTTTTTGAAGCCACTTGTCTGGCCACCACATCCTCCGCAGCCGTCAGGTAAACAACAAAAGACATGAACAAGGAGGATGGCTCATTTATTATTATATTAAACTCATCAGTCGCTCAATCATGACCAACTGCTGCTTTTATGACCTGCTGGAAAATGTGAGTCTGTTTTCACTGTGATAGTTGCAGAGGTCTCAGTCTCCACACCTAGCCGAGGGGCCATCTATTAAATATGTACGCTCGATTTGGGCGATTTTTCTTTTCATTTGATTTTTATAATTTTCCTACGTAATGTTGTTGAAAGACGTTTGATACGAAACCAAATTTTTAATTCTTTGTCTTAACAGTTAAACGTACGTACACTTCACAGACACTCTTCCCTTCCTCCTCCTGCTCCAATATGTACGCGTTTCATATGCTGCGGCCCCACTAGCCCCACCCCCACCCCCATCCCCACCCCCAACCACCCAGCGTAGGTAGTTAATGAATAGCTTGCAACGAAATTTTGTTCTTTATCTAGCTATTTGAATGCTGGTTAGCACACTTTGGACATCCATTATTCATTACATTTAATTTATTGTGTGTGTAATTTCTTGTTGTATGTGTTGGTTTTACGAAAAGAAAGCAGGTGGGATGAGGGATGGGGAGCCCGGGTAAAAAAAAAAAAGGGCGGGGGGGGGGGGAGGGGGGAGGCTATTAATTATTCTGTGGGCGATCTATTTGAATCTAATTTATTTTTTTTGTTTCTTTTGCTGTAGTTGTATTTTTTGTGTAGTATTTTTGTCAATGTTTGTAATCACAGAAGGTCTGCCCGAGTGAATGAAATTTTAGACGCCGCACGTTTAATGTTGATGGTTGTCGCGAATGTGGTTTATAGCAGACGACTGCAATTCAAGAGGAAAACACCCACTCGACGAACACACTAACTTTCCTACTGGAATTAATTAACAACTCAAATAAATTAGTTTTGTCAGACCTGTAGGGCCACAATAATGTACTGAGTTAGCTGAATAAGATAACATATATAAATGAAATGACCATCAGAGTAACTGTAAAATAAGAATACAATTTTAGAATGGACTAAAAGGTCCTAGTACTGGATCAAATATAACTAATGACTCATAGGATATTTAATACAAATTATAGTCTTCGCTGTCTCAGCACACGCCAGCTCCATTGCAATGGCTCCTGTCATATATTCTAATACTAGCACTGCCTGGCTGTGACTCTAGGAGCAGACTCTCATACTGCTGGTAACATCTGAATTCTGACATACAATTACAATGCATACCATTTTTCCCTGGCTATCAAGAACCAGGGAATATCAACAAGAGCGTTGCATGGTGGACAAAGTCCGGGTAGCTATTAGCTGGAGCTCGTCATTTCTAGGCTCCTCATATAGATGGACTGCTCTACTGCGTCTCTGTTTCGATCTGGCTCGAAATTAGCCGACCACTCCGCAGTGGATACTTTTCTGCATGTGATGATGGACATAGGTATGGGCTGACTTTTATAATGTCTAGCCACCTGCAACTACCGTCCAAATCCCTAGATTTGATTGGTGCAGTCATGCGAGCTGAGCTCGCAGTATTAATTTATTCTATTGTGTAAGTCGGTTACGGCCTTGCACTAAGACAGACAAGGTCGTCTTCTAAATAGGTTAATAACAATTAAATCCAAAAATCTTATTAACTTGACTCAGCACAATTCGTGCTTTCACGAACCACTGAATGTCAACAGTCAATTACAACCACCTCACACCCTCTAACAATGCTATTAAATCACGAACTGGAGCTGTTCTGCCATCCCTGGTTTACCTACACATATTCCTTTTTAACCATCTACAGTTTTTATGTCAAAAAAAAACACTCAAAACATGTTGCTCACTAAAACAGCTCAAGGACACTTCACTAGGTAGTTGTTTTTTTTTTAAACTCTGAATTCAACCCGTGGCCTAGCACGGCATTTATACACTTAACCTGCTCTTGACAATGGTCATAACGTTATGAAAGTTTAAGTTTAGTTGGGGATTTCCTACAATAACATACATGACTGTATTTTCTGCCGACAGTTGGAAACAGCGAATACGACAAGAACACATAAAACTGCGCTTTGTGGGATACATTGATTTTTTATGATCTGTATGTGTGTGTGTGTCTGGGGAGGGGGGGGGCAGGGGGAGTTAGTTTCCTGACAAGACAAGGTGAGTACCTTTCTTTTAAAAAATGTCAAAGTGCTTCCAAGGATAACTTACAAAGCTTGAAACTGCCGGATGGTATTAGAATTTCCAACCAGCGGCTGTTGTTCGGGAACCGTGGTAATTGACATACTTCGGTCATCTCCGGGTGAACAATGAACACAACTCGGTACGTTCTCTATTGGCTTTGTCATTAGGCCACGGTCCCTTAACAACAACGTTTCTGACAAGTAAATTATTTGTTAAGTTTGCGCTGCAGTTTCTTTCTTAATTCTTCTGTGTAAATATTCATCATATCTGAACGATTCGCCAACCGATATTATCATGAAGATTGCTATGAATCTGGTTTACTTTCTGCTGTTAATTTGTTCATGAAATATGTTTGTCACGTACGTACGTGAATGGTTGTCCTCATGTGAACAGCAAGGACAGTCTGAAAAATAATAACGATTTGTCCCGTGTATTGTGATAGGTCAGTCCGAAAAATAAACATTATTATGAAATATAAAGACTTAATATTGAAGCAGGAAGCAGGAAAAGATGTCCAAAGACATAGGTTGATGCTGCTATGAACATTTGAGAAATTGTTGAAGAAACCAATATAGCTGGAGATCTTGACAACTATTCACATTAGGACGTCATAATTCTTACAGGGATTCCTGAATTCTGACCTCTGTCACACACACACACACAGCTCAGGCGTGCACTGGACGATTTTTATCGGCCGACTAATTGGACGGTGACGTCATGACATTGAGTTTTTCCATGAGATCCCACTGGTTGGCTGGTGCACGGGCTCTCATTAACACTCAATGTCGTAACGCCACCAGTTTACTCACCGGAGTCGGCTAGTGTGCACTGGGCCTAACTATGTGTGTCATAGAATCATGACAATTCTGATGTCCGGAAGTGCGAATTAATAATTGTGGGAAAAGGGTTAGCCAAGAAACAGACGTAAATAGCTAAAGCACGTCTAGCATGAAGATCCCCCCATTAACCCCCATTGGGGTGATGATAGGGGTAAAAAAAATGTATTTGCGAAGTCACAAAGGCATTGGAGGGGCGTCAAAGACGATGAAAAGTGTCAAAATCTGCACTCTTGGTTGAAAGCACGAAACCTTGCATGTGAGTACTTGCAACCTTCCCGGACGCCCTTACTGACACAAACAATATCACAGAGGTATAAAAAAAAAACCATTGGGCGTGATTGTTATGTTCATTAGGTCTGTGAAAACTCCTCCATTTGTTGTACTATCTACATAGTTATTGCTTTTGCCATGGATTCGGGGAAAACTGAGCCTTGCAAGTAGAACGTGATCGTTTTGTGTATGTGTGTGCGTTATCTGACAACCAAAGGGGATGAAGCAGTACTGAGTGTGAAATCCATGTGCAGATTTACAGCTTTGAAAAGGGGAGAATGGCCTGGTTAAACTGATTTAATATGTAATGTGAATGTATAAATCTGTATGTTGTTTATTTGTAGAATGTTAGGCCCTTTTCATTGATTGATTTATATAGTTGTATATCTCATCATTATTATAATATATTTATGAATCATGATTCCTAACCTATTCCACGTGACTGTAGATAAGTCTTTTCAATAAAGTACGACAAATGCATTTATTTGTTATTTCATTCGTTATGACAGTCATTATCTTGTTCGACTATCAATCTATCTGTGTCTGTCTGTCTTTCTATCTATCTACCGATCCACCCATCCATTCATCCACCCGTCTGTCCTTCCATCCATCTATCCATCCATCCAACCGCCCGTCAATCCGTCTATCTATCTATCTATCTATCTATCTATCTATCTATCTATCTATCTATCTATCTATCTATCTATCTATCTATCTATCTATCTATCTGTCTGTCTGTCTGTCTGTCTGTCTGTCTGTCTGTCTGTCTGTCTGTCTGTCTGTCTCTGTGTATATGTATTTCTGTCATCCCATCTCTCTGTCTAGCTAATCATATAGCCATCTTCCCATCTATCCAACCATTCATCTTGTCTATCTGTCTGTTTGATCATCCGCATACAGACAAAACAGATAACTGTACTAGTCACATATTGTGTGAATTCAAGAGAACAACAAATATAGGAAAACTGCTAGACCAGATTCACAGCTAAAAAGAACTTGCGACAAAGTAAATCTCTAACAAACACCCCCCACTTCCCCCCACAAAGCGACAGCGTTTGACTAAACGAATTCGGATTCCACAAATTCAATTTGTCGGACTAGTTTCTTGAAGGAACAAAGAATAATCGGTCTTGAATGAATGGTCAGCCTGTGATTTGGGCCCTAAAGAGTTTTCAACAGCCTAAGCGAATTTCCCTCTCGTTTCCATTTTCTATTTGTGAACACTAATCGAATCGGCTAAACGAAATGGTCTTTCTGAAAAGGTAACCATCTTTCCAGTGCCGAAAAGGGAGGCGGCTCTCAGATATAAGGCGGTCAAAGGCATTAACGCTAACCATCTCAAGAATGCCCCAAAAGAGACGGAACTTTTCCTTGAATAGCTGCTGTTCTTTGAGATAAACGAGTCAGAGTTGGCTAACGAAGCGATGAAAAACGAGTTTTGGGGGAAAATACCGAGTACAGCCGAGTGTTCCCGAGGAATGCTTGTCTCTTTCGTGGAGACATTTCTTTTGAGGAATTTCAAATGACCGCCTGAAGATGGAGCCTGGAAGAGGGTCTCAGGGAAAGAATTTGATTTAAAGAGCGTCGGCAAAATTAGTGCAAATCTGTTGGCGATTTACAATAGATAAAAGAGAATCTTGTGTGCGGATGTTGAAAGACAGTGAATTTGGCCCGCTGTTTGCCAATCTTATCTGGTACTGAATGCGAGTTAAGGGGTGAGCAGATGCCACGGAGAGAACCATATTATGTAATCGAGGTCGATTTAAGTTGTGGGTAAGGTTTGCCTTGTTAAACCGGTATAAATTATAAGGTAGCGCTAGCAAAAAAACAAGCACACAGACAAACAAAACAAAATAAAAAACAGTTCCACAAGTGTAGCTGATCAAACCTATGCACAGGGCCAACAGCTTTGGGCTGAGGCGTTCAAGAAACAAAGCTCCTAACCCCCTTTAAACATCAAACATAATTATGTATTTTGTAATTATTCCATTTACCGGTATCAAAATCAGTCAATGCATTGATGACTGAGTGAACCTCTAGAAGAGGTACTCAGTAGCAGGGTGACTCATTGGCTTTCTGATTGGCTGGCTCATTGTCTCACTAACTGACTGATTGGCTGGGTGGACTGATTCACTAGCTGACTGTCTAACAAGCAGACTAATTGACTAGCTAGCTGACTCACGAGCTGACTGACTTACTAACTGACTGGTTGACTGGCTGACTGACTAATGAGCTGACGGATTGACCCGTTGTCTAACTGGTCTGGTGGCTCTTTCATTCACTCATTGTTTCACTCTTGCACTGACGCACACACTAATTTGTGCAAGCAATTATGCATTTATGGATTCACCCTCCGACCCGCTTACAAATTCAGTCATTCACGTATTGACCGACCCCCTTGACTGACTGAAGGGGTGTTCTCGTGTGTGCGGAAACGGAAACGACTACGACGTGCAGGGACGACTAAAAAAATCCATCAAGTAGTAAAACAGAGAGGGTGTTCTCATGTGTGAGGAAACGGAAACGACTACGACGTGCGGAAACGACTAAAAAATTTTTTTCGCACTGGGTAGCGATTTTTAGCCGTTGCCGCACTGCCGCAAGCCGGAACTTACGTCATTCCTGCCTTTTTTTCCCCGCGCTTTTTTTTTTGGTATGAACTGAAACCTGGCTCTGTGGGTCAAACAGTGTGGCGGAAACCTTTGTATTGCAAAGATGCCAAGACCGTGGCACATAACAAACAGTGATATGGAGAAGCTCACTGAGCTTGTTAGACAAAACAAGACACTTTTTGACCTGAGGAGGCCAGACCACAAGGACTCCCATTTACACAATTAATATATTTGGGGAAGTACAGCAAAGGCGATGGGGAGAAATGATTGACTGTTGAGTTTGTGCTTTATCCTTTGACTTCACGATTGTACTAAAGTGTGTTGTTTCGTAAAGCTGTAAAGAAACTGCTGCTACATGAACACAATGATTACCAGCTAAACTGATATCTTAATGTATGTAGTAATCATCACCAGCGGATCACCTCACAAACGGCTGTTTTAACACCAACCCTGAATGTATTTATATTTGGCTAAATGTAGGTCTATGTAGGATTGATTTTATCCATGTCTCACTTCCCCCACATTCACTCCGTAACCCTGTACACCTTCTACAATCTTGACTTCAACCCCCCCCCCTCCCACCCGACTCGTACGAGCTGCCATTAGAGGTGACTGTCCATGACAAGGCATGACAAAGCCTTGATGTTCTAAAACTTGATAGCATTTTGTATGGACTAGATCTAGATATTTATGTACTATTTGACCCTTGTATTTAAGAAACCAGATCTATTATTCAATTTGAGTTTTACAAAATCCAACCACTTAATTTGCTTTTTTCCTCTTTATCCTTTTCAAACAAAATCAGTTTCATAATTAAAAACTGCGCAGTCCCCTTGCTTTCCCGACATCTCCACCGCCCCTATAGACCCTTTTCATTTACCGTCCTTCATATCACGTGATTTGCAAACAAAATGGCGGCGTGTCCCACTTGTAGGGCGGAAGCGGTGGACAACAGTCGGACGATGAGATCCTCTTGTTGGGCACCCAACGTACAAACCCGTTACGTGCTGGTTCTGGCGTAAAAATGCGTCTTTGCTTAGACTGTGCACATGTTCAGATGCCATCACTAAGGCAAGTGGAGGTTTTTGCCCTACACGGTGCTTTTCGATGCCGTGCGGCTCCCCGCAAACAACCGTAACGCGGAAATGAAAAGGGTCTATATACAATTTTCATTCGCTGACACTCTCCCATCCCCTTTCCCCTTTATGGCTCGTAAATAGAGCAAGTCTAATCTTTAGATCTCTATTCGAGCATTCCTGAGTTGGGAATATGGAAATACGTGAATACATATAATAGGCATGTACATATCTGTGTCATAACATGATTGCTTTAAGTGTGGAGTCTTTGAGAATTGTGCATTAAATAAAAAAGAAAAGAAAAACCTCAAGGCTAATATAATATAAGCTTAATTGCTGAGATTTTCCAATACAAATTTGGAAATCAGAATTATTTGCAATTAGGCCTACATCACTACCAGGCAAAGACAGGTTCGTTTAAAAAATGGAAAAAAAGGGATGTCTGTAATGAAACAGTGAACATCTGTTGCATTGTTAACCATTGTAATTCTTGTGGCAAACAACATAAGATAAGATAAGATATAACTTTATCACCCTATTGTTAGGAAATTTGTTGTCACACCACCAGTGGTAGAACTACATTGAATATAATATCAAAGGCACATAGGTCCCTGACGCATACTGCACACATGCACATTGCTCACATGAAGAACATTACTCCCACACACTGCCAGAACAATGGATTTGGAAAACTCACAACAGAATATATGTACCGAATTAGGCAACATTACTGCTTCGAATGCTGGATGGCAAAAAAGATCGCCTATAAAGCTTTCTGTTTGTCTTTCAGTACATTGTTCGTCTGCTTCTTTGGGATCAGACTATCTGATGGAACAAAAGGTGGGAGCAATCATTTAAAGTTGATTTCAGAACTCTTTCTCAATTTCTCACACAATTTATGCTGCAACATGTTAATTTGAGTGGAGAGCTGGAAGAAAGAATGGAGAAATAATCGTTCACCCACCACCGGCGCTCTCGGGGACGTTTTTGTTTTCTTTTGATGCCTCTGTGGTGGAGGAGTGATATTAAAACGGACTCCTATTCCCAAAGCAAGAAACTGCATTCGGCTCCGGACGAAGGAGATGCCATGGTGTAAGAGAGAGAAAAAATAGCAGACTGCAAAGAACGAATCCCACGTCCAGAGAAACAAAAGTGAGAATTTCCTTTATTTTGGCCGTTTCCGTTTCCGTACACATGGGAACACAAAATTTTATTGCCGCACGTCGTTTCCGCATATCATTTTCGTTTCCGTAGTCGTTTCCGTACACATGAGAACACAGCTTACCTCATTCGATACTCACTAACTAACTAACTAACTAACTAACTAACGAACTAACTAACTAACTAACTAACTAAATAACTAAATAACTAAATAACGTACACACACTCACAACCCATACGCTTACTCACTCATTCACTCACTCACCCACTCACCCACTCATTCACTTACTTACTCACTCACTCTATCATTCACTCACTCACTCACTTATTTACTCACTCACTTACTTTCTCATTCACTCACTCACTCACCCACTCACTCACTCACTCACTCACTCACTCACTCATACATTCGCTCACCAAATAGTTAACCAACGTCAGTTGGCAAACTACACCGAATATTGTAGATATCCCACTCTTGCACTAAGAAACAGACATGACAAACTCATCCCCTCCTAGTCAAAATCAATACTTCTCGTGAGTACCAAACATGTACCCTCTTACCCAAAACCCCGTGCCAGCAAGCCAAAAATGGGGAACTAATGGCTAGGATAGTCTTCAATTTTGTAACTAATGCGTATTGATACAATCACCGCATGACTCTGAATTAATCAGTTGGCCAATGGCTAAAGCCGTGCAGGCAGCTGAACGAAGAAACAAGCTGATTTCAGGGCGGTTCCGGAAATTGCGGAATCGAGCTTAAGACTGCCAGTACGACTGGAATGTTGAATCGGAGACAACGTATTCGGTGGGGCTATATGACGGTGGTCTCAAGCACAAGTCGCCCACTCCAAATTTTGTTTGTTTCGTTTTTGTTGTTGTTGTTTTTGTTCTTTTCTTTTTGGTTTTTTGCTTAGGGAGGAAAGAGAGAAGGACCTCATTCTACTTCACGAGCGAGGTTGTAGATATGCCACTCGTGCACGATTGCATACGTCTTTCCCAGGAGCTAAACGTCACAACTTTATGCAGGTCAGGACGTCTGTAGGACGAATTACAAATTTCGGTTTGATGAAAGGTAAAAATATTCAAGAAATCAACTTTACAACAGTTCTGTTATAAAAATGAAATCATAGAGATTAGGCACTCAAAACCCATACGTCATTTAGTGCAAACTTAGCAGGCTAATTCTACACAATTTACGAAGTTCTCGACAAGTCAGAAAAAAAAAAAAGACAATAAAATAATAAGATATTATCTTTATGTAATTTTCCCCATTTCAATGTTAGGGTGTTTTAGAATCATAATAATGATCCCCCATGTGAGAAAAGCGTGGAGTAATACATCATCAAAACCTAACAAACTGTCATGAAATGATCAAAAAATTATTAGAAACATTTTTTTTTTGTTTCTGTTTACCTGTTTGTTATTGTTGGTCTGTTTGTAAACTCCATGAAAACCGCATATTAATGAATATTAGGTCTGACCCCGCCAAGAACCTGGGGCCACTGGACTTGGTCGAGTTCTCTGGACCTACTGGATCCTTCTGTAACTCTATGGGTTAAAATTTATAATGCTCTTGATATTAAAAGGACATGCTAAAAAAATATTACAATTTGATATAAACTGAACAAAAAATAGAGGCTGATTCCCGTACACAATAGGTTTTGTCAGAACCGAATCTTTCATGGCACGGCTATCCAGAAATATGGGACACGGCGAGATCTTAGTATCGATTCCACACTATTTTTAACATAAGCAGCGGCAACAGTGGCGATTTCCCGATTTGCAGCCCGCTTTTGTCCCGTTCCTGATGGGGAAATTATGTCAGCCCATGCGACTCGGCAACCTCCTACAATACTGTCGTTTTCCATCCTTCCGGATGGTGGCGCTCTCGCGCCGGCGCGTGCATTCAGGCCAAGGGGTTTGAGAGTGTCATGGCTGACACAAAATGGCGACAAACACGAGGAAAACAGAGAAAGAATAGAGACGTGTCCTTTCTTTAAATCCTGACTTGTTTTTGGAACGGTTTTAATTAAAACTTGTTCTCTCGTTTCAACAAAGGCCTGCTTCTTTTAACCAACTTAATGAAAGGGGCGGGGGAGATGAGGGAGAGGAAGAGATCAATCAGATTTGTGTCAAATTTGTTCCACTGCATGACGCGGCCGTCAAAAATAAAGACAATCAAATAAAAAGAAAACAGCGGACCAAACACACAATAATACATCATAATGAGAACCTTTTAGCAGGTCAACTATCCTCTCAGTTTTTGCTGCTCTGGAAGTATTTTATCTTTTTTTTTTTTTATCAAGTCATCTTCAAAATTGAGACATTCAACGAGCTAAGGATATTTTACTGATTGAAGGATGATGAAATGGATTTGTAATTTTAGTGTAATAGCACACGCGAACTTTCCTTGACTTGAGGTAAGGTTTCTGGGTTGTTACTCTCGCCGTGCTAATATTAATTAATTTTGCTGGTCTCGCCATGCAACAACAAGAGTGTACTGGTGTAACATCAGATAACAACTCTGTTTGTTGTCAAATATTCTGTGGATCTTTGAGGGAATGTATTTTTCCTGCTGATGAAAGAGGAGTGTAAAGTTAAAATTTTACGACTGAAAATGTCTAAGATTGAGGAAGACATCAATAATTATTATCAAGTAAAATAGTTTGTTTTGTTTTTTTTTGTTTTGATATTTCGTTTTTTTGTTTTGTGTTTTTTTTTTCCTTTAAACAAAATATCCCTCAGAATGTGTTTCAAACTGAACGGACAATTTGATAATTTATCATTTATTTACATAGATATGCCAAATCTTTAAAAAGTACTCGATTTTGACTTCCATCATTTTACCAGTGACATTGTGAAGGAAGGGGTTCATTTTAAACTATAACACAGAAAATGTGTGGCATTATTTTTTGACACGTTATTGAAAATAAATCCTGTAAAATCCAGCTCGTCCTGTTACCTCATTTCAATGTGTGCCACCAGCATTATTCCTTGAATCTGTGCCAGTGAATTAAAGAATTAGAACAAGCTCTTGTGTAACTAATAAGCGAAAATGGCTCAATCATGCCCAGGCGTTTGTCTGAGGGCTAAACCCCTTTCCCTGCTGGAGATTCCTATTTCATTGGATGCAAATTGAGAGGTTTTGTCATTGTTCCTAAATGGACCGGATACACGAAAACACAAGTTGGCGAGGAGGATTAGAGTGAGCCAGGCTCAGAATTGGAATTCAACCCATTCAAGAACGAGTGCGCTTTTCTATTCTAGAACGTGAAGAAAATTGAGTTGTGAATAGCGCTTAGAGTGTTAAAAATGGACTAGCTGAAGCGAAGAAAACTTTTTTTTTAAAAAGACAACAAGGAGGAAAGGGGTGAAAGGTGACAATTAAAGGAGAAATACTGAGTTCATGAAATAACCATTATATGACAGAGTCACAAAGTTCATTGTGATTTGATTAAAGCAGGATTAACTTGGTAACAATTCAGGGTCTCTGTTACTGATTTATCATTGTGGAAATTCTTTTGTTAATTTATTATTAATTTACTGGCGAAGTTACTACTACGCAACGGACAAAAAATTGTGACCGTGAAGAAGGCGGGTTGGAAAGGGACCGGGGAAGGGGGGGGGGTGAAATTGCAGAGAGTGAAGATAAAAGTGGCAATAATAGAATCAATTAAATGGAATATTATTGGTGATTATGGTACAGTTGCCAAGGCGATCCCAGATTGTAGGTAGTTAAAAGAAGAAGCGAAACAATAGAAGGAACAAGTTCGAAAAAAATAATAATATATTGACAAAAAAAGGCAAATGTCAAATAAATAAATACATTTTATATCAACGCTTTACATACATGAATAATTTTTAAAATAAAGCAAAAAAAACGAAAAGAGACGAGAAAGGAAGGCAGAATGAGACAGAAAGAAAGAAAGAAAGAAATATTATATTAATTTAATAAACAGCCTAATTGCATACATAAGCAGAATAGTCACAAGTAATAACAATGGCAGTACATAGCTATCAGTCGCAAGAACAGAAACATAAATAACTATTGTAATGTAGTTATAGATCTTCTTCTGCGTTCCCCATCATGGCGGACGTCAAATCTTTACTCCAATCCTCTGCAAGAAAGCAGCTGTTCTCTTCAATTGTTCCAAGCTGCCATACAGCTTCTCCCTGACAGGCGTGGCCTCAGGCCAATGGGCTTCCCTTTGCATGTTATATTTTGGACAAGTCTGCAGGATGTGTTCTGCATTTTCTGCTTCTAAGCCGCATTCGCATACACTGCTGTTGCCAATTCTAAAGATGCGATGCATGTGATCCTTTAGCAGATTGTGTCCTGTGCGAAGCCTGAATATCATAACCTGTTCTGCTCTGTTCAGTTGTCTTATTGAGTCTTCACCCTGGAATTTTGGATGGTTATTTTTCCATTGCTTTTGGTATGTGGCTTTTATGATGGTCTTTACTTCTTCGTGGGAGACACTTCCATCTGGTTGTTGCTGCTTAGCTCCCTCCTTGGCCAGATTATCTGCAGCTTCATTGCCATATATACTGCAGTGTCCAGGAATCCATTGCAGGTAAACTTCTCTGGCTGAGTTTTTCAGTTGCATCAGCTCTGTAATAAGTTCATTGTGTATCATGCAATCTGGATTTTGGAGAGATTCGAGCACAGACCGTGCATCTGACAGGAATACAACTTTGGAGTCATATGTGTCTTCTTCCTTGTAGATGGCCTTTGATCCCTCTAGCAATGCCAGTGCCTCCGCTTTGTAATTGCTGCATCTCTTCCCTCCAGGCATTCTGATTTTCTTATTAGTTCCATTTGGCCATTCAATGAATATGCCAGCTCCTCCGTCGGTGACAGCTTCAGTAGCCGATCCATCTGTATATATTCTGACCCATTCGTCTCTTGGGTATTTCTGGTCAAGGTACTGCAGTGTCACTCTTTTCAGTGCCTCCTGGTTTAGGTCTTGTTTGGAGGAAATGCCCTTCACACTGGTTATAATAGGTGGCAGCTTTGTTCTTGCCCATGGTGGACATCTGTTTGTTACTTCTCTTACTTCCTCCACCGATAGTTTTGTTAGGTTGTGATTTTTTTCTAGTCTTTGTGCATTTTCCACAAAGTTTGTTCTCTTCAGCCTGTCAGTGCCTTTCTCTTTGGATCTCGGGTGGAGTGGTTGATGGATCTGTGACTTTATTTTAGAGTACTGGTTTAGTATCTTCTTGTCTCTTCTTTCAGGTAGAGATTCCAGTGTAGTAACTGTTTCCATTTCTGTGATGGGTGTTGATTTTATGCCTCCCGTAATGATTCTCAGGCTTTGGTTTTGTACTTTGTCAAGTTTTCCCATTTGGCTTTTGGCACATGTACCCCAAGCAGCCATTCCATATTCTAGTGCTGGTCTGACATATCCCTGGTAAGTATGCTTTAGGATTGTCATACTTGCTCCCCATTTTGTTCCTGCTAATTTTTTCATTAATCTGGTTCTTTGATATCCTTTTCTTTGGCATTCTGCTATCTGGTTTTTCCATGTTAATCTGGTATCAAAGTGCACACCAAGGTATTTGGGTGATTCATTTTTCTTAAGAGTGTGTTGGCCTACATTTAGCGTGATGTTGTCCAGCTTTGGAGAAAGGCTGAATACAGTGTAGTTTGTCTTGTGAGCATTTAGTTTCATACACCATGTTTCTGTCCAGTCTTGTAGGTGGTCCAGGGTGATCTGTAATCTCTGTCTGGCCGCTCCCGCATTACTATCGGAGGAGAGCAGAGCAAGGTCATCTGCGTACATCACTGCTTTTACTTCTCTGCATAGTGTTCCTTTCAGGTCGTTGACATATAATAGGAACAATGTTGGAGATAAAACCCCTCCCTGTGGCACTCCATGCCTCAATTTGGCTTCTCTGCTTAGGGTTCCTTGAGATGACACTCTAGCTTTTCTTCCATACAGGTAGCTGCAGATCCATTTTAGCATATTGTGCGTCACTTTAGCCTGCAACAGTTTCAGTATCATTCCATCCCTCCATACTCTGTCGAAGGCTTTCTCCATATCGACCCATACGGCTACCGTCTTCTTTCCTTCTTGGAAGCCGTCTTCTATGACCTGTGTGATATAGGTGATCTGGTCTTCTGTACATCGACTTCGTCTGAACCCGGCTTGTTCATTCACAAGGATGTGATTGCTTTCCAGATACCACATGAGTCTTGCATTAACAATCCTTTCTTGTAGTTTGCACAGACAGCTGGTTAGACTGATGGGTCGGTAGTTTTCTGGTTTATTACCTGGTTTACCTTCTTTTTTGATGGGGATAACGGTTGCTTTTTTCCAAGTGGCAGGTATTTCTCCAGTCTTCCATGAAGCATTAAAAAGTTGGAGTAGTTTTCTTTTGGCTGTCTCTCCCAAATGAATAAGCATCTCATTTGTTATTCCATCAGGTCCTGGAGACTTTTCTGTGGTTAGGGCTTTTAGCGCTTGCTCTAGCTCTTCTTTCTTCAGTGGATCCGTCATGATTTTATCCTCTGGTTCCTTGTGCTTGTTCTTTAGGGTTCTATTATTTTCCTTCACCTCCTTGTCAGAATGTTTTTCCACTGATATGTTGCCAGTCTCCTGAAATTGTTTCATGAATGAGTTGGCTGCCTGTTGTGCGGTTTGCAGGTTACCATTTTCTGTTTCAAGGGCTGGGGGTGCAAAATAGTTTGGTTCTCTATTAAGTGCTCTTGTCAGTTTCCACAGTTTTGTCCCGTTCTTGTCCAGGTCCAACCTCTGTGTTTTCTCTTGCCATGCAGTCCGAGAAGTATGTATTGTTTCTCTTTTCAGTCTGGCCTCTGCTGCTTTGAAGGCGATCATGTTTTCATCCGTTGGTTCTTCTTCTGCTGTCTCTCTTGCCTGTGTTGCTGCATTAGTGAGATTCTCAAGCCCATCAGACCATAGGGGGATGTAGTTTTTTCTTGCTCCTCTTGGTATACTTTCCCTTGCGGCTTTCAGAATTGCTGTGAGTTCCCTTGCAGATTTATTAACATTCTTGGACTTGCAATTTGTTTTGGTGGAATAAAGGTTGGTGCTCCTTTGGAATTTTTCCCAGTTTGCTCTTTTGTAGTTCCATCTGGGGACAGTTGGTGCTTGGTTGCAAGATTTATTTGAGTCTATTTCAGTGAGTATGGGTCTATGGTCGCTACCTGCAAGTTGGGGAAGCACTGCTCTTCGTATTTTCCCAGTCAGGTCTTCTGACGCAAAGGTGAGATCTGGGTTTGTGGTAGTTCTCCATGTGCGTGAGAAGAATGTGTCTGGGTCCTCTTCATCGTAGAGTAGTTGTAATTTAGTTTCCACTTGCCAGTTTTCCATTTCCTCTCCTCTCTTATTCAGATCATCGTATCCCCAGCTTGGGGAGTGGCTGTTAAAATCACCCAGTACTAAGCATGTCTCCTCTCCTATATCTAGTTTCTCAAGTGATAGTTTCTTGTTGGGTGGGCAATAGCAGTTGTAAATACTGATTTCAGAGTTGTCTTTGTATAACTTGATACCCTGTAGTTCTGACTGGTTGTCCGTGTCAATCACTATATCTTTTATGGTGTAGTCATTTTTAACTAGTATGATGATTCCACCCTTGTGTCCCGTTATCCTATCTTGCCTCAAGCACTGGTATCCTCTTATTGAGAAGCGTATGTTGTCCGTGAGATGGGTTTCCTGTATGCAGGCGACATCCACTTTTTCTTGATACAGCTTTCGCATTAATGGCAGCTTTTTCTTGGCTACTCCTTCTGCGTTCCACTGTAGCACTTTAAGATTGGTTCCAGTCGTCCGTAACCTCACACCTCTTCCCCTGGTTCCACAAGAAGAGGGTAAGGCACCACCAGATCGCTTGGGTGGGCCCTTTGGGCCCGGCGCTACACCTGTCCGGCGGGAGTCCACAGGCTTCACACCATAACTTTTAGTAAATTTTTGGTGTCCGTCCATGATTTTTAGGGGGTTGGTGCGTGTCACTGCAGTTTTCAGGCAAGGTTGTTACACCAGTCTGGTCTATCTGCACCTTTCGGTCCAGTGACTCCGGCTTTGGCCTGCTTTTCTGTCAGGATGTGCTTCCTTAGCCTTTGATCTGTCAGGATCTTCTGCAAGGCAGCAGAGGTTTAAGTTCGGAGTTTTCCATCTCCTATTTAGACTGCCTTTCGGTGCTTACGGTCTCTATCTAGCCGGGTTTGGAGTCAGAGTTTTCCTTCTCTTAGATAGGTTGCTTGACATTGCTCACGAGCCCCATCTGCCCGGGCCATGTTGGTCCACGGCACCTTCTAGGTGCAACCCCTTTTTTTTCGGGGCTCCTCTATCCGCCACCCAGGGGACGCGCCCCTGTGCTGTATGGCCCCAGCACGGGGTAGTTATAGATAAAATATTAAATGTTATAATAAATAACTCAGTTGAAGTTGCACCCGCACTGATGTTATACTAATTTAAGAGCTTAAATTCAAAATGAGATAATACATTTTCAAACAATCGTGAAAAATAGTGCTTTTTGTATTGTTCACAAAATAAAGAATTGATGACATAATTATATAATAATATCTGTTGCTGTAATAATGTCGTTTGAGATTACCTCCAAGCACTACTACTTGTTCCATTGATCTCTCACTCCAGGTAAAAAAAATTATTGTCTGTCTCCAAAGGAAAGGCACATTTCCCTAAACTTTTGTGCTTAAATTTCATTTGTTCCTCATACTGCTGTCACTCCACCCGCAATCGTCCTAAAAGCTTCTTTATATTATATCATATTACATTACATTACATTACATTACATTACATTACATTACATTACATTACATTACATTGTATTGTATTGTATTGTATTGTATTGTATTGTATTGTATTGTATTGTATTGTATTGTATTGTATTATATTATATTGTGATATGTTATACATATATCTCGCCTGTATTACCGCCTTAAAGTCACTACTATTCATGAGCCAAAATAACATATTTACATTTATCTTTACACAGAGATTGCTCCCACATATAAATAATTTATCATCACTTTATTATCACTGCTCCTATCACTGCCACCACCACTACTAAACCCCCTTGCTGCCCATAAATGGTAATGAACAATACCAAACTAAAATATCATTCCCGGCCCCATATCTCGCTCTCTTCTCTTCTCATGGGCTTCTTCTCTTTTCTAAGCATCTCATCATCCTTGCGACTGAATCATATTTACAATTCCGATCTCTCTGTGACACTTTATGCCTTTATGTGTATTTTGCATTGGCCGTCAGGCCTACAATAAACTTGAACTTGAACTTGAACCTAATTTCCTCAAAAAAGATAACAATGCAGTCTTTGAAAACCTTCCCTCGTCTTACTAATCTAAAGCCTTGTTCCCATTGCAGTGATAATACAGAGTATGGGGCGGGGAAGAAGCTGTTGATTTTTTACCTGTGCACGTGTTCCTGCGTCCTCAGCCTCCCCCCCCCCCCCCCAAACCTCTCCACCAAAGACATTGAAATGTTTGTCTGTTTGAGCAAGCCTGGGGTCCATTGACTGTGGGTTGTACAAAAACATGGACACGCTCGGGAAAAAGCGGGCGAATCACGGACAACGAAGCAAATAACCAAGGCGTGTCCAGATCACAGAGGTGGAAATTTATAGGAGAAAATGGAAAGTTTTCACAACCTGATTAGAGACAAATTCGTGAAATCCACCAAGGCATATTAGCTAAATCATAATCTTAATTTATAATTTTTTATTTTTTTTTACCTATTGCAATGTCGGAAGGAACAAAAGCAACATGTTCTATTGTTGTTGTTGGTTTTTCCTCCAGAAAAACTGAAAGAATTCTAATAATGGCAACGGGACATTGGAATACATTAAAGGGCACCAGGCGTTTCTGTTGTTCATCTTCTTCTTCTTGTTTTTGTTTTGAGACAGACATACAGTAGCTAGATAAGTAAGGCATATATAGTAGATGTATAGACATACAGTAGCTAGATAAGTAAGGCATATATAGTAGATGTATAGACAAAGAGAGAGAGGGAGAGAGATTAGATTGACAGACAGACACATGACAGACAAACAGATAGATAGATAGATAGATAGATAGATAGATAGATAGATAGATAGATAGATAGATAGATAGATAGATAGATAGATAGATAGATAGATAGATAGATAGATAGATAGATAGATAGATAGATAGATAGATGGGTGGGTGGGTGGTGGGTGGGTGGATGGATGGATGGATGGATGGATGGATGGACAGATAGATAGATAGATAGATAGATAGATAGATAGATAGATAGATAGATAGATAGATAGATAGATAGATAGATAGATAGATAGATAGATCGATGTCATTCCGTTTATGTATTATAACAACTGGCCTTTTTGAAAAATCCTTGCCATGTAATCGCCATCTTAAGTCTTCCAAACTTTCGATGAGTCGAGTCAAATTTTATTCTGAGCTCCTCTTGCCTGTTCCTTCCCTCTTATCGCCCCATCTCTCCATATATTTCTGCCCTCAACATTTCCTTCAGTCTTCTCAGCACACCCAGTCCTCTCCAAACCCCCAAATCCAAAAATCTGGGAGGTCGTCACTACAAATAAAAGGATCAACACGCCTCCCCTTCGCCATTGTACCCACTGTTGTCCTACTCATTACAAGGAGCTGAGTATGGGAAGCGGGTCAGCCACATTTGACGACGTTGTAGGATGCTTAAGGATTCTTCATGTACTGAACGCCTGAACTTTTTCTTCTTATCTGTTTTTTCCTGGATAATATTTTTTTTTTTTAACATTTCTCATTTCTTCTCATTACTGTTTTTTTCTCCGTATCTTCTTTTGAATCTCTCTTGGCTTTTAAAAAAAAAAAATTTTATATCTAAAAATCACATGCCTTTTAAAGATTCAAACAAACATTATTATAGTTTCAGTAAATATCAAGTAAATTGCAAATAACACTAATCAAGGCAATGATTTAACACATGTAGGTGAACCAATTAGTTATTGTCCCTCATCTGAAACGCCAGTAAAATCCGAAAAAGTTCTTTCAATATTCTTCGTTTTTGTACGACCAAAAATAATTTTAGAATAAAAAATACTGTGTTGATATTTTTTGCCGTTGTTGTTGTTATTTTACATAAATACCTTACTCAATAAGCCCAGACATAACTGTGATAGTATAATTCGGACACAGTTATTTTAGGTTCGTAATTCAAATTTGTAGTTTCAAATTTATGACACCATTTGGGCCCCATACAAACTGCGCCAATTGCTGTTAACTCGATCTCCGATACAGAAGAGTGTCCAAACAAGGGGGACAATCATGATCAAATTGACTAAGCGGGTGATCCGAGCATCACTGATTGAAAGCTCGCCATGTCTTTGTCAAGACCGGGGCTTGCTTTAATGTATTTATAGGTCAAAGGTTAGCGAAACACGTGCGTTTAAAAGCTTGCGAGAGTATTTGAACATCGAGTGTCGAAGCAGCGGTTTTTGGAGAGCCATAATGAGGGTAATAAGGTTCTAATGCTGGCCACAAATAGGGCTCTTTAAACGCTCCCGCCAAATTGATTGCAATAATGTAGCTTTTGTGTGGACTTTGGTGGTCTTAATCCTGAATAATGTGAGAGGCGCAGATTTACACGCAGTTCCTGGGATAATGAGATGGTCACGTTCTGAAACAGATCAAGGGAACAGCTCTGGACTGTCCATGAGTTAATACAATCATTGATATTAAAAAGAGTGAAACTGGATGAATTAGCAAAGGGGGAAGGGGAGGCAGAGTGTTGGTGTCAGGAAAGGAACTGAATATAATTAGATTGTAATAATATTCCAGAATTTCCCATAACATCAATACTCAAATTACAAATAATGTAAACTACAGATTCAGTGATATGTTTCAAACTTTATTGAAACTCTTTTTTTTTTCTGTTTTAACTTAATAGTGGCCAATTTGCACCATGCTGTGAAACCATGTATTGTCCCTGCCACTTATTTAGGATATGTTCGTGTAATAATAGGAAAGATGTACATACCGTTTATGTGCTCATGAACATCCTGCAAAAATGAATTTTCTTCATGGGATCATAAAGTTCTTTTTTATTTCGGGGAGGGGGGGGGGGGGAAAGAACCAATTTGTGTCCATCTTCCAGAAATGTCACGGCAAAGATTTCGCCAACGAGCCAGACGAAATCGTAACCCGAAATCTAAAACTTTCGGAAGAATTTATGTACAAAAATTTTGAAATCTAAGGGACTCTATCACATTGTCTGTATTGCATTATAATGACCAGGTGTTTTTTTTTTTGTTGTTGTTGTTGTTGTTTTTAATGCCTATAAGTATTTAAAAGGCAAGAACTGTACAGCTTATTACTAGGCCATTTGCTATCTACGTTGTTCAAGGCAGCTCTGAGTATTGTATAATTATTTACCACATCCACCCATACCATGCTTGTCAATGCTACCTCATACCTCATAAAATGTCCAGTGCTTTCACAATTTCATCTACCATAACAACAGCAGCTTCTGTTGCTAAACCACATGATCCATTTTACAGTTGCTGTTGTTGTTTTTCTTCCACTGTAATTTTTTTTTTCTCTCAGTGGTTAAAAGCCAAGAAATAATTATAATACAATGTATTTCCAGTCCAATGACACAACTCTACATTGTACAAGACAGTTCTTCATAATTATCTCGATACCTACCCTCCGTTGCTTATCGACTCCCCCGGCAATGTCCAATACACTCAGAACTTTGTCTAACGAGATAACCGCCTCTTCTTTTCTTAAATTACCTCAGGCATTTAACTTTTTTTGTGTTGTTGTTTTGGCTCTACAGATAAATTTCGATGTGGAGGGAATTCTATTTCTATTACATTGTATGTCTACTGGTTTTTGTTTTTTTTTGCTAAGTTGTTAAAACGACAAGAAATGTACATATTAAAGAACACACTGCCCACACAACAGACCCTTCCTCGTCTCAGCCACCACCACCATCACTGCTCCGTCTACAACTACCATTGTTGCCCCATCCAGCATTACCACCATCAGAAAAAAAACAACAAAAAAACAACTTGAATTCTCTCCACTCACTTTCTATACCGACAGATTCTGGTCTCACCGAGAAACCTCCGCCTGTAATCACGCCTTCTGTGCTTAATGTAATTTATTTAGTGACATAATTAACTCAAATCAAACCCTCAGTAATTAATCATAAACCCGTGACTCCGTTTCCTCGAAAGTTATAACGCTCTCAATCTTCAAACGACACATAAAAACACTTGATTCAATCCTTTAAACCCAGATGAGATCACGGGAGAGATAACCGCTATTGTTGTCTCTGGTTTGCGGCACGTGGAACAATAACCACACAATTTAGGTCAATGATAATTGGCATTTTAAAGTAGTTTTGAAACAATTCGAAATGCATCATTGACTCCGTGAGATCTTCTGCGATCTGTTGAGTTTTAGCTTAGGCGCGCACTAGGCCATCTTGGTGACGTCACGACATTTAGTCTCAATGTGACCCTGCACACCAGCCCAACTGCATGGACCTTTGCAATCCCAGTGTCCTGACGTCATCACACAACCAGTCGGCCCATCCCAATCGGCTAATGCCAAGCTAGACTTCGATGAGTAAAACTTCTTTTTTTTGTTATTTTTGTAGTTGTTGTTGTTGCTGTTGTTGCTATTCTTGTTGTTGTCGTTGTCAAAAACAGAATGTAGTTATTGTTCCATCTTTGTCTAAGGATAGGCAGCATAATTAGGTACGTGGATCTTTCAATCAAGTTTTATCTTCAGAACTGAAACCTGAAGAATTTTCCATGGTAGCAGTAACGATTCAAAAACATTGATTCTTGGGAAATTCTGTATGTCTGGTGGTAGATATCACGTCAGAGATACATTATATAAATTGATATTTTATGCAGTGGCCGATCAGCTGTCTCCTTTTTCCATTCATTCATTCATTCATTCATTCATTCATTCATTCATTCATTCATTCATTCATTCATCCATTCATTCATTCATTCATTCATTCATTCATTCATTTATTCATTCATTCATTCATTCATTTTCACTCATCATTCATTCATTCATTCATTCATTCATTCATTCATTCATGTATTTATTCAATTCTTTTCATTTTGTCATAGGTTTTTTTCTACGATTTTATTACGTATTTATTTCTGTGTCCATTCATTATTCTAAGCCCCACTCAAATAAACTCACTTTTTTATTTGAGTCTATTGTTTAGTCATATATTTACGCCCTCAGAAACATCAAATCCTCGCGAACTGACATTTTTGTAGTTTTCCCCACAGGAGAGAGGAAGTTAACAGCAGGAACTGAAAGCAGTCATGGCATGTCCGGTGACTCCAAGAAGAATGGCTATCAAAATAGATAAAATGACACTCGCTAGATCGAGCGCTCGGGGCAGATCCTGAGGAGGAGCTGAGCTTTTAATGTGTAAAACATCACCGTCCACTCAGCCCGAACAGCATCAATTCAGAGGAGGTTAAAAAAAAAAACTTTTAAAAAAAAGGTTCCCAGCGCTAACTGTCACCCGGTCACGCCGTTGCCAGGAAGTTCGTCCATTACAGCTTCAAGAGACGTGAGTCCATTGCCAGTTTGCCCTGGCTTGTCATCGCCAATAAATTTTTGGCTGGTAATTACTGTAATTAACTTGGTTAGGCCGTAATCCTGGCCATTTGGTGAAGAGTTTCGGGAAAATGCGTTGGGATGCAAGCAAATGAATTAAGCTGCTGGCTGTGTGGTCACAGTGGAAGGTTATGTGATGCTGTAGAAGGAAACATGTCTAAAAATACATCAGACTGACAAAGGAAGTGTAAACATTGCGTTTGCCCACGGTTTGAAATGAGATAATGTTGTGTTTTGTGCCCCCTCCTCCCATTTCCTTTCTTTCCCTCTCTCTCTCTCTCTCTCTCTCTCTCTCTCTCTCTCTCTCTCTCTCTCTCTCTCTCTCTCTCTCTCTCTCTCTCTCTCTCTCTCTCTCTCTCTCTCTCTCACTCACTCTCTCTCGCTGACCCCCTCTCTTTCAAGTTCATTTTAATGGTTATCTTGTGTTTCTGAACATGATTACTGTAGCATGACAATATTTTAACATAAAAAGCTCCTTTCTTCAAGCTGATTATATTTTTGGTTCAAGTAACTCAACGTCGGCCCATGCTACAATGGATGTTGTGTGGTTTTCAAGTTTCATTTCATCAAAGAAATTTAAAATTATAACTTTCTATATCTTTGGGGGTTTTTTTTGTTTTTTTTATGAGCCCACGCTATATTATGATAGTATTGTGAATATCAAGACAAGGCCTTGAGAGGATGGTGACATTATGATTATTTTATTTTAAGTTTTAGAACAGTACACATGTAGGCCTAATAATATTATAGTGTTACTACCTTTATTTTTCTTCTTTTCAGTTATAGCTGCACTTGAGTTTATTATTATCATTTCTATTATTACTATTAACATCGTTATCTTTGTTGCTGTTGTTGCTGCTGCTGCTGCAGCCTTGTATTACTTTGTAATAACCACTAAGTTTCATGCTTCTCTAAAAGTAGCAGTTTTGACACAATAATCGTTCAAATGATACATGACAAATTAAATCAAGTATTACTCACCATTTGCTTGGCTCGCTTCCCTTTAAATTGTCTGTGAATTTAAACATATAAGAGCTCTCAGTATTGCAGTCTATGATCATGACAAAATAATTAGCATTACTGCAAAGTTCAAAATGAATTCTTCACCATGAATTTTTTTTTAAAAACTACTCCTTTCTCGTTCAGGATGAGGACAATTAATCAAAATAACCTGCTAAACTTCATGTTATAAAATAAAAACTCCAGAGAGAGGGAGAGATAATATAGAGATTCAGAAGGAGAGATTCAAAGGAAGGGAAAAGGTCAAAGTAACGGAAATTTAAAAAAAAAAAAAGGAAGAAAAAAAAAATCAAAGACAGAAAAAGGCATAATAGCAAAAATAATTCAAAAGTTGATATTAATAATAATCTTAATAGTAATAAATTGATATTAAAGACAACAAAAGGAGTGATAAAAATAACAACTCCACAATTCAATGTGAACCTGGTGCAGAAAAGAAGACAAAAATGACAATAGTATTAAACATAATAATAATGATATAATAATAATAAAATAAATAAAAAATAATAATTTTGATGCTGATGTTACTCTCGTCATGCGCACTCCCTCCCCCCCCCCCCTTTTTCCTTTTAAATTGGGCTGGGGTGGGTGGGTACTAAGATAAAGGGGAATTTTTGTTCTCTCTGTAAATCAGAAGCGGATGGATATATATAGACACAGTGGCGCAGTGCAGAAGCCAGCGATACTGAAACAAGATAGCCAGAGTCGGCCAACACAGAGACGAGATGCCATGTGAAAGTTGCCCCACGATGAGACCCATCAGCACCATCTGCTCCTATTGGCGATAAAAACCGCAAGCGCGTTACGGGTAATCCCGCTTTTATGCGGGCATAAAGAGAATTGTATTAGTCTAATTGGATGATAATAATAGTAACTGGTGTTTCCATAGAGAAACATATCTCTGGTGAGCGTTTCGTTTTTGTTTTTTTTACCTTCTTTACGCATCCAATCATGAGCTGAATGTCGTTTTTTCTTTTTCTCCATTCATAAATTTTGATGCTATCAAACGGTTGCCATTTTCTTTTCTTTCTTTTTTGTTATGACCATTCACAGGTTCTGATCGTATCAAGCGATTGCATTGTTTGTTTTTACAACATCAGTCAAAAATTGCCCAAAGAAAATTCATTTTTGGCTAATTAAATTAATTATTTTCGTTACTTCTTAGAGATTTATTTATTGCAAGCCTATGCGCACCTATAAAAGTTGCAGCAATGCCCGCATAGGTGGGTTTGTGAACGACCGCTGCTCTACACAAGTAGTGAAGTACCCCCTTCAAAATTGTGTTTTTTTGGAAATGAAGCAAGGATTTCTTTAAAAATAAACTGGATGAAGCGTGAACTCAATCATTTTGTAAGCTAAAAACCAAAGCTGGCCGGTTTTGGGACAGGTTGCACGGCTAGTCTGAAGGTGAAACCAGGCAGATGGACGGAGGAACCTCAGACCTATACACACTAACACACACGCGCGCGCGCGCACACACATACACACACATACATACACACACACATACACGCACGCAGGTGAAGATACAGAGTTGCTTTAGTTTCTTCATTGCAGATTGTGCATAATAATTCTAATAACATTCAACTCAATCTCAGTTTATACATTCCTCTAACGGGGGTTGCTCCAACATTGTTGTTGGGTTATAAACGAATCAGATACATCAAAATTTATTCAGATACAAACGTCCCTTTGCGGACCTTAAAATACAAAGGGAACGAAAGAAAGCACAAATTATATTCTTTAGAAATTCATTACCCTAACACGTACAGATAAAACTGATCAGTTTCGTCGATTCTGACAATAATCATAACGTGTAACAGGGAAAACTGATGAAAAAATCACGGTCTCACGACAGATCGAGAATACCAGAGAGCGCCTGAAAAATTCCGTCAGTTTTTGCGAGTAGCTAGCGGAAATGCTAATTCACTGAACCTTTCATAAGGTACAATAAATCTTTATACTACAATTTATTTTTTTTTTAACTATTGATCAAATCAAAAAACAAAAAAACATAAATGTTTTTATAATCAGCGTATCAAAATTAGCAAAATGGATCTAGAGGGACTCAGTTGGATGACTGTTTTCTTTAAAAAATAAAAAAATTAAACAATAATAATCTAGTCCCCTTCTAGAATAAGAAAATTTATTGATGAAAACACAGCAAAGATTCTTGTTCATGCTTTCATTCTGAGTCATCTGAACTACTGCAATTCCCTACTTTTTGGCATTCCCGATTCAACTCTTTCAAGACTTCAAAAGATTCAAAATAGAGCAGCGAGACTTGTAACACTGAGTAAAGCTTCGAATCATACCGAGGATATTTTAAAAACTCTCCATTGGTTGCCTGTAAAAGAACGTATTGAATTTAAGATCCTTTGCATGGTGTACAAATGTTTAAATCAGTGTTCGCCAATCTACCTTTCAGAACTTATAGAAAAGTACACACCGCCACGCAATTTAAGGTCCTTAAATGACAGTCAGCTCTGCATGCCTAGATCCAGAACAATGCTTGGAGAAAGGGCATTTTCCATCTGTGCCCAAAAACTTTGGAACAATCTGAACTATGATATAAAAACAACTAATTCAATAGAGCACTTCAAATCAAAACTCAAAGCATTGCTTTTCAAAAAAGTGTATGATTTATAGATGATACTAGAACTGTCACTGAAATGTATCTTTGGATGTGTTAGTGTGTAGGTGTGATATACTGGAGTGTTTGAGACTGTGTATTCTATGTGTTTGTTAAGCGCCACCGAGCACTTTAAGTGGATTTTGGCGCTATATAAATCAATTATTATTATTATTATCATTATTATTATTATCATTTTACACTTTTCTTCACAGAAAAATAGTGGAGGTGTATACAACCTAACACACCATTTTCCAAGTGGCATTAAAGAAGTACACAAACAAACAAACAAACATTTTTAGAGTTATACTGCGCCAATTTTCTTTGTTTCTGAGAGGCCACCATATTTCTTATTTGATGTTTATTCAATGATTTTATGTGAAATTTTTCCATCCACTGGCTTTTGTTGAAATGCTTTTATTTGTCCACTTCACAGTTTTAAAACATTAGAAAAAGATGCTATAGATTCCATTCCAAAACACCTAGGTGAGTTGTTCTCAATTTGACAAGACATTTTGGCTCTATACAACTCAATCCAGTGAGATAAAACTGAACGCGTAATTAATAACAACGCACTGGTAAACAAAACTGATGGAAATTGAAATCGACGGACATGAATCACTTTTGCCCGTACGTGTAATAGGGCCTTAAAAATAGCCATGTGGTTAATATTACTCTAGATTATGATTACAAGAAATCTTCCAAAGTCTTTCAAGGTAGTTACCTCACGTAAATTAGTACCACTGCAGTCGCCACACATTTGCTTTACCCTTCTACCTCAACAAAAGAACAAAAAATTTTAAAACTGCCCAGCAGGTGACGCGTGCAACACAGCTTGAATTTGATAATTATTTAGTCCTCATGATTATTCGGTAAGTTGGTTATTAGTTTATCGCTTTTGTTTGGTTTCAAATGTTCTTAACATATCAATAATGTATTTTACTATGTTTTATCTTTCATTTATCTTTTAAGGAGATTACTGAAATATTTAGATTCATTCAACATCGCAAAATTTCAACACCAGGGGGATTTCATATTTATTATTTTTTTCTTCGAATTCTGAAAATTTCAGTGTCACTTAACAAATTTCAGTCTGCTATGATTTACAAATCTGTTGACGATTATTCTACTATAATAAATCATAACTCTGTTATAAGCCACAAAACTATCCCAGTCTTCCGAAATGATCATCTTCTGTAATAACGTGGACAGCAATATCGGCTTCTCTGCAACTCTGTAGGACAGGCGAAACAGGGACATTTTTTCATAGTTACTTCCCTTCCGGTTCCCTGCCGCTTCTTGAGGGGGATCGTTCATCTTCGCTACGGTACAGTACCTGTTCTCCACAAATACAAATCGAGTGTGACCAGGGCGGATTTAGACCGGGGAAGAGGGATTTCGGTGGAGGAGGGGGGGGGGGGTGATGGGTTTCTCTCATACATTGAAATTAAAATACAGGGCAAATCACTATATTTACACACTGAAGTTCTTTAATTCATATTTTTGCTCCTGACAAGTAGTTATAGGCCTACTGAGAATTGAGCCACGTATCTAGAGTAAATACATTGTGTTCATGTAAATAACTGACAGTTAAACTCCAAGTAAAGTTTCAGCTAAAACAGGGGCAGGTCTGTAGAGGATACATGAATCAATTAGTATGCAGTTATAATGTAGCAATCTAAAGAGACTGTGTTGTCCATAGTGTGTGTCGGCTCGTCCAATGAAGTGAAAAAGGCTGATGTCCACAGGCAGGGGCCACCATGAAACTGTACTGGATCGAAGTTTACAGAAGAGAAAAAAAGTGTAGCCTAGAGATCTTTGTTTCCCGGGGATCGCTGCCTCGGGGCATATATGCCCCAACCCGGGAAAAAAAAAAAAGGTTTCACTTGAAATGTATTCCTTACCTCAACATAATTCATTTTTGGTTACAAACATTTGAGACTACTCTATTGTATTTCCCATTCATAAAAAAATGAATAAAATTCCTTCAAGCATGGAGACACTTTGTCTGAATAATTGGGATTGGTACCAATGATAGGATATGGTAACTTTCAGTTTCCATCAATTTTGTTTTAATGTGTACCTCTCTTGTCCAAAAAGGCGCCAATCAGACCATGCATCTGTGTGTGTGAAAAGGGTGGGGGTGGTGTGGACAGGGGTAGATAGAAGAGACTGCATTTGAAATTAGGTAGTCGCTTTTTCTCCTTACATAATTTTGAAAGAAAATTGTTAATATGGTCAAAATCGCAGTTTCGACAGTTTTTGTTTCTAAACTTCACTCCCACAGAATGTGACCATTGGGGTAGAGGGTAGAGACTGTCATTACCTCCGCAGTGTCCAGTTTGACCACAAGTGACATCTCTTCAGGAGAACTGACGGTCAAAACAGCTAGGATGCAAAATGTCTTTGTCATCTCTGACCGACCGACACCTATCACCTCTTTTCCTATACTGCTTGGAAGGGGGTGTGCTTCGAAAACACATTCCAAAGGCTCACATGTATTAACATTTTCAAGGCATAAACTTCAGTTTTAATGTGTTTTCAATTCCAAACTGCTACGACATACATTGATTTCTACCCAACAGTTCACAACATCTGTCTTAGTTTAGTAGCATATATATGTATGTATTTTTTATCAGTGGTGGAACCTCACAGCCTCACACACCCACCCCCCCCCCTCCCCCGCCCCGGGTCGGCGCTGTAATAATTTTTATTGAGCACCTCATGAACGTGACCTTTTCCTGACCCCTGGTGCTGCCACAGCATCGGCCGAGAATTCAATATATAACAGTTGAAGGCCAGCTGACAAGAAGTTCATTGAACCAACACATTAACATCAAAACCAAAGAAATTTTAATCAAATTCAGAACGACTCCACTCACTGAAAAGTCACCGACGTCGCAATTAACTCACTTTTCAAAGACGCCATTCCAGTTTCCTTCTGCCGTACGCAGTTTTTCATAAGCCGCCAACTGTTATGACTTCTTGGAATAGATTATTAAAATTTCTCCTGATGGTTTTGTTAAAGGGGCCGGGATTAACTGTTCTACTGAATAATAAAGTTTCTGTCATCGAAAGTCCTAACAAATTGCTAATTTGTTGAGTTCATTCTAGGGTATTTAAAAAAAGTCGATGACAAGCGGTGTTTTCTTTGTCGTTGTTTTCTTCAAATCAGGCTTGAACTTTAATGTGATATATTCTATACTCGTTATATCTAGTTAGTGGATAGTCTGGTTATTTAGTTAGTTATTTATTCAGTTTTCAGTTAGTTGGTTAGTTAGTTAGTCATTCAGTCAGTCAGTCATTCAGTCAGTCAGTCACTCAGTCAGTCAGTCAGTCAGTCAGTCAGTCAGTCAGTCAGTCAGTCAGTCAGTCAGTTAGTTAGTTACTTAGTTTTTCTGTGTATTTATTGGTTTCATTTATTCACGTTCACTTTATTTTCAACCAACGCACTCATTTCGCGACGGTTGTATGATACGGTAAAGACTGCGAATGATATTATAGACTCATTTTGAAGGACGACATACATTTTTCGTGCTTTTTCTTGTACAGAACTGAGTGATTTTATTTTGTAAACAGCAGATAATTATGTCATAAATCTTGACAATATACACCCCTCCTTTTTTTAAAGCCTTCGCTTTGTCTCAGTAAGGTGAAAAACTTGGCAAGGGAGAATACATGAAGAACAAAAGAAAAGAAAAAGGTAGCGGTAGACGAGAGGTCCGCCCAGGGTGATAACCAGTGGGGAAAAGAGGGCAGAGTTATCACCGGGAGAGCTGGAATGTCGTCACGTGTTTCTGGGATAAATTCTTTGAAGTTACTTTGAGAAAAGCCCGTCAAACAATTTATATACGCTCTTCAGATGACAGCAGGGACTTGGCGAGTTGGAGAAAAAAAAAACACCAACAACTTTGAAAGTAGACGAAAAGTAAAAGTGAAAAAGGAAAAGGCACATTTACTCAAACTCATAAATCAGTAAACCCACAGGCAGTCAAAAGTTAGGGCTAAGTAAAAGGTCAAAGATAAATATTTCAGGAAAAAGCAAAATCCTGGACAACAGCCACAACGGCCCATCGATTAAAACGCTCGACACGGGTACCAGAAGTCTCACTTTCGCATCGGGCTGACGAAAGAGGAATTTTTGAGCAGACATTCATAGGAGGTATGATGCCGATAGACCACTGAAAACAACAACAACAACACGCACACACAAAAAAAAGCAGTTTATTTTTGTTTTGTTTTTTTTATTTTAAAAAATTAAAAGATAAAAAAAGAAAGGGTTTTTTGCTTTCTTTCTAAGTGGACGGACGCGACACACTTTCGACTTGTCTTGGCTTATGTATAAAGTTTTAGATTTATTTCTCTGCAGTTTGGTCGTTTGCTTTGGATACTTTTACCCCCACCAGCAACAGAATCTACTAAACTAAAAAATATAAAAAGAAAATGTATGAACCCAGTGTTGAAATCCGCTTTCAGGTGTATTCCCGCGAGTACACTGCCTGTTTTATTTCGTGCTCGCACTTTCACCAGTAACAAGTCTTGCATTAAATGAAAAAAAAAAAAAAATGAAAAGTGTTATTCTCAACAGGCGAATAAAAGTAAGAGAGAGAAGGGGAAGAAAAAAAATGGGCTATGTATCATGTTAAATGTCAGCTCTCAAGTGGAATCAATGGCATTCTAGGTCGTCAAAGGGAGATAAATCGCTGCGAGAAGGCGAGACATTGGGTTGTGCACGCCGTGCACACCGGTGCAAGGAAGGTAATTTATTGCTAATGAACGGTGTCATTGTTTCAAACGCATGCACGCCCTTAAAGAAACTTGTTCCGTGCTCGTTGGGGCGGGGAGGTTATCACTGACACAGAAGGAAATTACATTCAATTATTTCCACTTCGCAGATTAGAAACTTCCCCCTTTTTTAATTTTCTTTCCGTACAAATGTTCCGCCTCGTTTTGACATCTCACTGATGGCTGTATCAATGACAGTGGAAACCTTCTTCATTGAATAGTCAGATTTTTTTCCCTGGGTTAACTCGGTGAAAAATGAGTGCCAGGTAGTTCTGTCGTGAGCGTGACTCCTAGCCAGAAAGCGAAGCAAAAAAAAAAAAAATTATCGAAATGTCACCAGCCAAATTTCTAAATAAATTGCCTTCACACCTTTTGTTACCTGGTCCACTGTTGCGTCGGCAAACGGCGGCTATCGTTCAAAAAAGTCACGTGGCGCTGATTGAACTCAAGATGGCGGCGTGCGGTGAGAAATAATGAGACTTGACGAGAGCGGAAATCAGTGTTCCCCCCAAGCATATGGCTGACACGTGGGATGTGCTCAAAGTTAAGCAGCAGAAAATGAACCATGTTTTGGAGAGAATTACATTCACTTTTTGATAGCTTCCTACATTTTAAAGGTTCCGATAAACTGAGAAATCGAATGCAAATTTCGCGGGTGGTGTCCGTAAGAGAGTTCCGATTTCGGTATTCATGATCATGATGTAGCGGGCGTTGCTTGTGAGATGACGACAATAGTTACAGGTTTCCTAGGGTAATGATAATGAAATTGATTACATTTGCTTGATTGGGTATTAACTGAAACCTGTGACTTGAAAGGGCAGATAAAGGGGGAGGGGGTGAGGAGGAGGAAAGAATTTTTTTAAAAAGGAAGTAAAGACAAAAAATAGCAGGAACTGTGGAGAGGACAATAGACGGAGGAATGAATAAGAAAAATAAAGTGACAATGATGAAAAGAAGGGACAAAAAAATGTATTAAAAACTAAAAAAGAAAAACCAGAAGCAAAAAAAGTTTTGAAACGGCGAAGTTAATACTATGCATTAACCTTCAACATTGGACACGTAATTAGAGGAAGTTAAAAAATGTAATTAAAGTGGTTCAGCTGCCCTGGTGTTTATACTAAATCGTTTGCAAAAAAGTGTGTGTATGTGTGTGTGAGGGAGAGAGAGACAGAAAGAAAGAAGGGGGAGAGAGAGGGGAGGACGGTGAGAGCTGTTTATACGAAATCTTGAACAGTTCTTCTATTCGTTTTGGTAAAATATGTAAATGTATATTTTTCAGATACTTCCATTTGTTTCAGGGTTTCATTTTTTTTAACCTGATCCATCAGAATTTCTATACCCAAATCTTGCAGATCTACAATTTCCTTTATCAATTGTTCATTCTGTTGGAATTTATTCTATAGTTTTCTAATTATTTGCTCCGGACGAGGAGGCTTTACGCAGTATATAATATATAGCCTTTTACCATCTTTTCCTTTCTTAATAACTTTACTTTTAGTAGCAGTCCAAGCAGGTGGAAAATGTTTCGTAGCAACGTGAAAATGTCACAGATGATTGCATATTGCAAGGTGCAGGTAAACGACCAGATAATTTGGAGAAGGGAGAAAATAATATAGTTAGTCTCATTAAAAGAAAAATAAACAATCCGAACAGTTTTGATTCTGCCGCCTATAATTATGTCATAATTCCGAAGGTTGAAACAGCCAAGTGAAGGGCCAGTCTTTAAAAACACGAAATCAGCTCCACAACACAAAACAAAATTGATTAACCTTGATAAGTAAAATTATAACTGTCGGTCTACAAAGAGTTAAGATTCCAGTAAAATAAATGCGTGTATGCAAAGTTAATGGGTCCTGGCCCTACTATTATCGAAAAGGACAATGTAAATTCTGCTCACACATTTAGGGGGGAGGGGGGAAGCTTAGAGACTATGCGTTAGATGGAAGTAAATGAAGTAAATACTGAGAGAGAGAAAAAGTGGGGGGGGGGGGGGGGGACTAGGACAGGAAGAGTCAAGGAAAGAAAAAGACCTAGAGAATGTTAGGAAAGACTCACGATAAGAAACACAGAATTCAGAGTAACATAATAATATTTAAGAGTACAAACGAGTGAATGAAAGAAAAAAAATATTTTCAAAATTTTGATTTAGTTTTTTTGTTTTTTTTGTTTTATTTAATTGTCTGACTGACTGACAGTTAACATTCACTTCATCATCATAATTACCAAACAAATAACGGTAACAAGACTAACAATTAACATAACAAAATCACACTAGTGATAAAAACGACAACAATTGTGACAATAAACTAACAAGAGAGAAGAGCAATTATCACAATGTCTTTTTTATTACTAAATCCCCTGTGTAGCCTATCTAATTTCTTGTTTCAAACTTTATCTTTCACTGGGGTGACCCCATGCTGTTACATTATACAAGAGTGGCCAATTTGCCACCCATCACACTGGGCCATTTGGCTGATTATTACTGCTATTGTACACTCCCCATTGGCTCTGGGCATGCTTGTTTCCACACATATAGTAAGTAATAATTTATTTAACATTGTTTTTTATACCGTAAGTAATTTGACATTGTTTTTTATCTATCTATCTATCTATCTATCTATCTATCTATCTATCTATCTATCTATCTATCTATCTATCTATCTATCTATCTATCTATCTATCTATCTGTCTGTCTGTCTGTCTGTCTATCTGTCTTACTGTCTATCTATTTATCTATTTGTCTTTCTATCTGCCTCTCTGTCCGTCCATCCGTCCGTCCTGCCGTCTGTCTGTCTATCTGTCTGTCTGTCTGTCTGTCTGTCTGTCTGTCTGTCTTCAGACGCTAAGTCTCTCTGTCTGTTTTACCTTTGTATGTCTGATATTTATGTATTCATGATTTTGTATACAGTTGCCGAGCCGCCTGTCTCCGTCCATTCTAAAACCGGTCTTGTGTATAGATATAACATACAACACATACACACAATGGAGGCTTTTCATTTTCTTTTTTTAAGCCTCACAAACCCCAACGTCATGTGAATTCATTTGCTCTCTGTAGCACTGAATAGCACTCATACCTATAGAGAGAGCTACGCATTTTCATGCCTATTATTATGTCAGAACACACACACACGTACATACACAATCACACACAAACAAGCACAATGTATTATAGCAATAATATAATAAATTTGTATAATAAAAACTCAAGAACTTACACCATTTGCGCCACTGCATCGTAACAGTCACTTGCAAATACGCGCGTAAAAAGGACATAATCCCCATCGTTGATCAGATATTGATGATGTACGTCGGACAGAGGGCATGTAGACGTCTAATCAAATTTAACCTGATGTGTTACACGCAAATCTGCTAACATCAAACGCCCACGTCACATTTATATCGCCACCACTGTAACCCTCTACGTACTGTCATCTAAAACACCATGTCGAGAAGGACAGCACTGAAACAAAAGCAGAAAAATAATAAAAGATCGATAGCAGTAGTGTTGTCATGGTTGTTGTTGTTGTTGTTGTTGTCGTCGTTGTTGTTGTTTTTGCTGTTGTTGTCGTCGCGGTCGTAAGCAAATTTTGCGACCAAAAAGAAAAGTTGTGACTGGTTAAAAAAAAACTGAAAATCATATCAGAATCTGATCTCATAAAATCTGCAGGGTGGGGATGCGGAATAGTGTTTATGATTTATCTATGCACAGAAATAAATTCATAAACCTAAAGTGATTAAAAGCAAAAAGAGTAAAAAGTAAAAGTCGGCTTTTTGTACACTTTTTCCTGCAAGGGCACGTTTCTTCTTCCTAGGCCATGGCGGGTGCAGCTTTGATGTCCAGGGCCAACGTTAGTTCACGATACCAATAAGATTGATAAGCAAGGTTCTCCAACAGTTTCACCTTTTCAATTTGCCATAGTTTATTACGCCGGTCGTCATTTATTTGCTGCAAAGGCTGTTGCACCTAAGGCGTTGTTTTGTTGTTGTTGTTGTTGTTTTGTTTGTTTGTTTGTTTGTTTGGGTTTTTTTTTGGGGGGGGGGTATTTATTTTATTTTGGTTAATGCCCCTGGCCACAACAATTTTTGTTTTTGTTTTAGTCATCACCCTGTCAGATTAACCGTGTGTGTTTTCAAACAGCTGTCATGGAGAATGTTACGCCCTGCCACAGCCAATCATAATATTGGGAAGTATTAAAATATTCCTTGCATGTGTCTCAGAGTGCATGTAAGATCAGTGTTCGACAAGTGACTTTGTCTAATTGATCAAAGACCATGCTAAAAAATTACACGTGGGAGGTCTTTGCAGCTCATCAATTACTCAGTGTAAAAACTCACAATAATGACTGCTAGGTAGAGACAAAAACTAGAGTTGTTGATGTGGTGCGAATAAAGTAGTGACGTCTCGTCGAAACTGTGTTTTGATTTTATTTAGGGTTTCATTATTACATAGGAATATTTAGCGTTCACCACAGGTGCCCCCACTTGCTCCACCCTAGTTACGTTATGGCCGCCAAAATGTGCAAATGCACATATGATTGTAAGTCATCACTTTTCAGTCAGAAAAAGCAGACATCGTGACGTAATTGGCAGATTTTTCGTGTTTTTAACAAAACAACGACAAGAAAAAAAAAAGACAAAATTTGCGTCAATCTTTTTTTATTGTGATGACGAAGAGATTAGGAAATTAAGGTCAACAGAAACAATGTCTGTGAAATAAAGATTAACAAAAACAAACAGGAAACTTAGGACACACGAAGAAAGTGAATCCTTTCTAGCGCCATAACGGAAATAGATTCTCAACGCTGACTAGGGTCCACTTCCGGTAATGGCAGACGATTCACATGATAATAGGTAATTCCACCCTGCACGGCTTCGAGTTGGCGGACAACCAACAGAGATCTCCACGTTTTTTGGCCGTCTATCGTCTGATAAACTATGTGGCCTATGACCGTCCATGGAGATTTTTGTACATCGGTTAAGTTTTCTTCAGTTTCGAAAAGTGATTAGAAGGAAGTAACCATCGACTATCTATATGCTTTCTTGGGTTGTATTTCTTTTTAAAAGTACTGTTTTTCAAGAAACTATTGTGGGGAAAAGTGATGGGGGAATGCGGCCGCAGGCAAAATTTAACACATTTCTATATAATTATTTCTACTCAGAATTCATCAAATTAAAAGAAGAATCGGAAACAAAATAGCTAAACCAAAAACTTCAAAAATTTACCCCCGGTGAGGGACACTTTCATAATTTCTCAACTAAATTTGTGGAGATAAACTGCAATTTCATGTATCATATTAGATCGCAAGGGGAACAATCCTACTAAGTTTGTTTTCATGAAATGCGCAATGCTCTATGATTATAATTCTATACATCGTTTCTGGCATCAATTACCTTGCACAGTTTTATCTGGTATATAATTTCAACTTCAATGGCTATGTCAAATAAAATGCATAAATGCTTTCGATCTCGTGAACAATACAAATCTGGGAATAAATTTTAATTGACGACTTAATTAAATCTTAACATCTGTAATGGATGAGCATCACAGCACCTACCCTTCCTAGATTTTTTTAAAATTACATGACACATGTCGTGCATAAAACATTCCCGTTTCTATTCTCTGGATGGGCGGCGAGGGGAAGGGGGGTGGGAAGATGCAGAGGGAGTGAAAGAAATAGACAGAAGAAAGAATAAGGTGACTGGGACTTGAACTTGGACTTGCCTTCAAATTCATCTTTCAAAATTTTCGTCCTAGATGTGCAGCCACTTAAAAACTGAAGAGACCATCCCAAGTTGCAGTTTGGACGGTTAGTGGTGCCGAGTTGAGCCCATGATTAGCAAGCTCTAGCCACAAGCGGCGATTATGGACAATTGTTGTCGAGTTCAGCTGCGATTTATCGATGTTAACATCGTGAGATGCCGACGATTATCGGCGACAAAGATGAGAAATTAATCCGCGGCTTCTGGCCTCAATTGTCATCGTTTATCCTGCAAGCTCCTCGCGCTCCCGAACTCTCGTCGACAAGGCCTGGGTAACGGGAGACACCCCGAGTTACAAGATGGCGGTTACGGAAGATAGTTCCATTTCCGGTGCGGTTGCGTCCTCTTTCCTAGTAAAGGGTAACTCTGTCTTGCGGTTTTGAATAATTATCAAGTTAACACCCCTTGTCCTCGATTTATTTCTCGCGTTAGCAGATGTGACGTCATGCTGAGAGGCTGACCGTTAAGTGTGTTGGCTGTGATTTATTCTGACCCAGACAGAGATGCAATTTGGTTCGTGGGCAAATTGATCGTCGTTGTAACGAGTTTGTTTTGGCAAAAGAGTCCAGATTCGTGATGAGTAACATTACAGACACATTGAAGAATGCAGAAACCCTGAGAATATTAGTTGCTGTTTTGTCTTGTCTCTACCGTGGTCTGACTGACCGTTCTGGGGCGCCAGTGATAACCTGGCAGTCAGTTCCTCTCCACCTTTCTCAGTCCTCTGACTTTTCAGGGAGCGTCTGAGCTTCCTGATGGTCTCCTTTGTGATGTTGTCTTTCCTTCTCTTTGTCTAATTGCCCCTCTGTCTTCCTTCTTGTACTGTGCCTTTCAGGATGGTTGTTGCTGGTTCCGTCAATCTTGAAACATGCCCTTAGGAGGTGTTAGTCACTGAGCATTGTTATTTTTGTTTTATATTGTTTTGTTTGTTTTGTTTTCCTTTCCGTAGTGCTAATTAATTAATTGTGAAAGCAAATTGGAATTGAATTAAGACGAGAAACAGAGAACCCCGCACACACGAGGGGACGCGGTTTGGAATCCACCTCAAGATCTGTGGATTCTCTCCTATAATAACTGGTTAGACTGGTCAGCTGAGATTTACTATCTACAAAACCACTACTTCCAACATCAGCCATTCTATAGACCCATCCATCACTGACTGACAAACTAAAGTCTTCTTCTGACCGCCCTGTGTTACAAAGAGATGGACGCCGGTAACGCCCTGCCTTTGTGTCCCATATTTCTCGTAATAACACCGTCCTGAAAAACAGCCATTTTGGCCTCTGTTATTTTCCAGAAAACTGTATAAACTTTGAGACGAATGATCAGCGCATTCTACACAGCTCTACACGCCCCCCCCCCCCCTTGCCCCACCCCACCCCCTCTCCAATGTGTATTTTACATTCTGGAATGTCGAAATTGGTAATAGTGGCGATAGGCACGTTATTTAGGACACATATTTGACATCACCACAGTTCCCATCAATAGAAAATGACACTCTGGTCTTCTTGTTGTATTTACAGATAGGCAGACAGACAGATAGATATATAGATAGATAGATAGATAGATAGATAGATAGATAGATAGATAGATAGATAGATAGATAGATAGATAGATAGATAGATAGATAGATAGATAGATAGATAGATAGATAGATAGATATTAACAATATGACCCAACAAGTCACTAACTATCTATGATTCTGTCTTCATGAGCTATTCCTTCGTTATCCTTCATAGACTTACTCTATCTCATCCCTATTCTGCTACTTTCTTCCCCAAAATCAAGCCAGCACCTTGAACAGCATCCTTTCCTCCTATAGTTTCCCTCCCAACAATATAATTATCGAACCCACAGAGGTAGCGTTGTGACATCTGACCTGTAAGGTGCCACCGACCCAGGCTCTAACCATATCATGACAATCTGCTGCTTGTCCGCGCACCTCCTATTTCGGGGGTTACAATAGTGGGACAATGGGAGGGCTTGTCATGCGACAATGGCCGAGACATCACGGGAGATTTTGTGAACTGCGGGCCCCATCTCTAGCCACTCTTCAAAACCTATAATTCCTGATTCCGGGATTCACGGGCCCTTCATTTCCACAATATCCCATGTTTCCGCAGTTTTTGCCTCTCAAAGTTTTCATTCACAACCAGATTTTATTCCCGCTTACATCAGCGGGTTTCAACCTGTCAGTCGTTAAGACACTTAGTTTTTGGAGAGGGTTGGGGGTGGGGGGAGGTGGGGGGCGAAGAAAAATAATCATAGCCTGTCATTCTATCTCTTTCTCCCCCCCCCCTCCCCCCCCCCAAAAAAAACAAATCTCTCTCTCTTTCTCTTTCTCTCTCTCTCTCTCTCTCTCTCTCTCTCTCTCTCTCTTTCTCTCTCCCTCTGTCTATTTGTCTCTCTCTCGTTCTCTTTATCTCTCTCTCTCTCTGTCTCCTCTCTCTCTCTCGCTCTCTCTGCCTGTCTGTCTCTCTTTCTCTCTCTCCCTCTTTTTCTCTCTGTCTGTCTGTCTCTCTTTCTCTCTCTCCCTCTTTCTCTCTCTGTCTGTTTGTCTCTCTCTCGTTATCTCTCTTTTTCTCCCTGACTCCTCTCTCTCTCTCACTCTCCCTCTTCTGTGCTCTCTCCACCTCCTCTCCTTCTCCTCTTCCTCCTCCTCCTCCTCCTCTCTCTCTCTCTTCTCTCAGTGAATGCTTGTTTCTATCTTTCCTTATGTGTGTGTGTGTGCGTGTGTGTGCACGCGAGAGAGAGTGTGAGAGAGAGAGAGAGAGAGAGTAACTAAGACCGAAGCAGGGAGCAAATAGATTAAGGATAACCTATTACCGGGTGCAGGACACTTTTAGTTGGAGTTCAGGGCTTTGCAAAGTGTCGCACGGCACAAAACGAGTTGAAAACCAATGGCTTAGACGATATTTTCAGTTTCCAAATCCTGTCAAATCTTTCAACAACACAGGGCTCTCAATGTGGCATATGCCCTTGGATTAAGGAGTCTCCGTGTTTGGGAGACCAGACACAATCCCAGTAAAAGGTCATTTAAACATATGGGCGGGGAAAGATGATTTACAGTGGGGCCTAGGTCTGAAGAAGACAATGTTTGCAACACTTAATGGGCGGGTGATGTTCAGCGGCGGCTATCTGCGGGCTCTGTAATTTTCTAACATTGATCGTGGTTTGAGAGAATGTCGACAGTGTTCACGGCTGAAGTTCAACTGTCTGGATCAAATGTCCAAGCCAATTTAGAGTGAGAAAAGAAAATGATGTTTCCACAATTATAATACAATGAAGACTCCTAATTCTGTTTTCAATTTTTTATTTTTTTTTTATGGTTTTACAGACATGACTCATAAATTTGGAGGTAGTTGTTGTAATGGTCTGGGAAGTAAATTTAAAACCCACTTATATATATCACTGGTTGTCAAACTGGGGAGACAGGCGGAACTTGAAGCTTCGCAGAGTCTAAAAAAAAAACATTCTACGCAGCAAGAATGGTTTGCTTCACCTGCCGTCACAAAGGTTGAGCTCCCTCATTCTTTTTTTTTTTTTTTCACAAATTTATTGATGTCTGTATTTCACTTTATACCTCTACAAACTTGCTAAGATAGTTTAAAAACATGACTGCAATGACAGCGTTGCAAATTGTTACAAACTATTTCTATCGTCTCCAGACAACAGAAACTTCTATAATAATCATAGCCAGCAATATTACATTAACGTAATATGCCTTTATAAATTATTTGTCTCCTCCCCCCCCCCCCCCGCCCCGCCCCACCCCCACCCATACCGGCTACCTAAATGCACCATAAGGGTGAAAGGTCCATTAAAACATAAAAGTTAAGCAATAACTAGATTTCACTTGACCTCATAGAACTTGGCTCTTCTCGAATGTTTACATCGCCTTCGCTCAAAGCCCCTCAGTACTGCAGCTGCGGAGTCTTGCATAATGGCCTGCAACCCAATTTTGGTGACCTTAACATACAATGAGATTTAAATTTGTTGATTTTAATGCTACTCCTGTCCTATCTGAACTCTTTTGGGGCTTTACCATTCTTGTTGTTTTATATCCATTAAGACAATATTTTTAATTTTATTTAATTGACATTCATTTCAAACTTCAGGGGCTTGATCAAAAGGCGGGGGGGGGGGGGAGGGCGGAGTACTCACATGTCACAGGGTAAAATAAAATCAGTTTAAACTGGAAACATCTAGATCTATCACACGACAGAGTTACATTGTTCTGCTGGAAGTGATAAACACCGAAATCATTCCAAACCTCCAAGGAGTTTTCTTACTTTGATCATAAATAGTCATGATCATCAGAGCTGGCTAGAGACAGGCAGGTTGTGGCTTTCCGATACTGGTAAGTTTTCATGGTGTTTAGCAGCACCTCCAACTCCACTTCTCTATTCTCTTCTCATGACACATTTACCACTTCCTCGTCATTGATTAAAAAAAAAAAAAAAGTTCACATTATACCACGTAATTTACACATTATATTCTTTTATCAGATTATTGGGTATTAACCGGGACCTTTTGTAAAAAAAAAAAAAAAAATCCTTCTGAAGAAAGTTTTCTATTGTTTGCCACTTGTTTGTACACAAAAGATACACATAAACTCACTTCTAAAAGCACGCACGTATTCACAATCATAATACTCATTCACCAGCTCCACTTATGACTTTAAAATACTGGCTCCCAATCACCTTTGTATTGACTAGTTATGCTTTTTACACGTTCCCATCAAAGGCTGTAAACTACAAAGCCGCCCATCAAGACATTCTTAAATGTCCGGGCAGACTTCAGCCGTTTTCAATCATGCTTCCCTGTCTTCGATCATGAGCTTAATGACCGTATCATTAAACCAAAAATTCACCAGAGTCTGTTGCTTCTGAAATCTGCAAAGAGTTGGGTTAGGGGGGGGGGGGGATAAAAATAATGATAAAAATGAAAAGAACACCATCGTTCATTCGGTAGAAATAATGCTAATGCTGATATGGGCCATTCCATGATAATTGCCATGACATATGTGTGAATTTTTGTAACCTTGCATAGTATTGCCCACACATAAAATAAAATAATAATGATAAAAATAATAAACAAGTAACGCCCGGGAAATCGATATACAATGCAAATAAATGCAAAATTATAAATATTTATCCCGAATTTTACAAAAAAGTTCGGTGGCTCATACTTTGATTTGATATCAATTTTCGTTTGTAAATTGGTATTGTTAAAATACTGGATTGAGAAAAGAATTGCCTCCTTGAAGCGTTGACTACTCCCCAGGTAATGCAAATGATATAGAGATAGACACGAATATTTTACAGATAATGGAAAACTAGCATACCATGACCATCTGAAGGTCCTAGATCTGGACTTTGCTTATGCGTCTAAACCGTTCTCAGCAACACTTCCTGTGGACTGAATTATGTGAAGAACAGCATTAAATGGCATCGATAATTAATGCTTCATTGCTATGTTTCAGTCCTTTCTTCTTCTTCTCCTCCTCCTTCTCTTTCTCCTCCTTCTTCTTTTTCTCCTTCTTCTTCGTTTTCTCCTTCTTTTTCTCCTTCTCCTTCTTTCTTGCCTTCTCCTTCTTCTTCTTTTTCTCCTTCTTCTTCGTTTTCTCCTTCTCCCTCTCTTTCTCCTGCTTCTCTTTCTCCTTCTCCTTCTTTTTTGCCTTCTCCTTCTTCTTCTTTTTCTCCTTCTTCTTCGTTTTCTTCTTCTCCTTCTCTTTCTCCTGCTTCTTTTTCTCCTTCTCCTTCTTTTTTGCCTTCTCCTTCTTCTTCTTTTTCTCCTTCTTCTTCGTTTTCTCCATCTCCCTCTCTTTCTCCTCCTTCTTTTTCTCCTCCTCCTTCTTTTTCTCCTCCTTCTTTTTTGCCTTCTCCCTCTTTTTCTCCTTCTTCTTCGTTTTTTTCTTCTCCTTCTCTTTCTCCTGCTCCTTTTTCTCCTTCTCCTTCTTTTTTGCCTTCTCCTTTTCTCCTTCTTCTTCGTTTTCTCCTTCTCCCTCTTTTCTCCTCCTTCTTTTTCTCCTCCTCCTTCTTTTTCTCTTTCTCCTTCTTTTTCTCCTTCTCCTTCTTTTTCTCTTTCTCCTTCTTTTTCTCTTTCTCCTTCTTTTTCTCCTCCACATTCTTTTTCTCCTTCTCCTTCATTTTCTCTTTCTCCTTCTTTTTTGCCTTCTCTTTCTTTTTCTCCTCCTCCTTCCTTTTCCCCTTCTTCTGCTCTTTCTTCTTCTTCCTTTTCTTCTGCATTAGTTACTGTTACTGTTTTATTACTATCATTATTGTATTACATGTATCATTATTACTTTTATTATTACTTTTGACGGTGATGATGTTGTAATAGATAAAAATAAGCATCATGTATTGAAAACTCGGCTACTCCATTTTATTTTTTTTTTCCATTGTTATCCTTTAATACCTGTTACTGTTTTAAGCTGAAATACCCCAACACGTTCAAAACGGGAACTTGCTACCCACCAAAAACAATACCCGCAATAATTCCTTGAGCAATCTAAACAATACCTCATTGTATACAATTTCCGCTTCTCAGCGATAAAATACCGTCTCAAATCACAAGCTCCAGGGCCTAAAGTGCCTCACCAATGGACACCATAATCCTTTAATCAACCCATCATCCGATCATTACTCAAACTCTCTATAGCTCGAGTATCGACATCGCACGCCTTAACTTCGATTTACGTCCTTTTCTGAATGGGCTAAGAAAACTCCCCGATGAAGTTGATTGGGTTTAAAGCAGCCGATTAAGGTGTTCTAATTGCTGCCGGCACGGTGTTAAAGGAAGCACAGAAGACGAAAGACCGTGACTTTCTAATTGTTCAACGTCCTGTCGGTACCTGGCCTCAGGAAGTGGGCTTGAGGTGGCATTCTGGGACTCACAGGAAGTGGAAAATATGGCGGGAGAGTGAGCGATGTCCGGAGTTCTCGTAAAAGCACGGAGGGTTAATGCGATATTTTATGTTCTTACGAGAACTTCCGCGCTATTGTTGTGGGATCCCAAAAATAAAAATAAAGCTGTCAGTTCGTGTTTTTTGGATAGAGTTAAGAGGTATGTGACCCGAGCACTCAAAGTATTTACCTTTTTCTTTTTTCTTTCTTTCTTTCTTTCTTTCTTTCTTTCTTTCTTTCTTTCTCACTTTTTTCTTCGGTTCACCTTTCTTTCTTTCATTCTCATAAAATTTTGCTTTCTTCATTCATTCTTACGTTCCTTACGACTTCTTTCAATACATCTTATAACTGCTCATCTCATTTTTAAAATACTTGTACTTAAAATGACGTCGGGGCATTGCATGATGGTTGATGGTGTGTATCTGAGTTTGAATGACGTAAGGCCGGGAGTGTGTGTGTGTGTAGGTGGGGGGGGGGGGTACTATATTCCTCACTCCGGGTTTCAGTGTAATGATGTAAGTTACTTCCAGGGGCGAGGCTTCCTCATAATCAAATAATCAGTGATTACCCTTCGAATATTAATTCTAGAATTACTACGCTTTTCAGATCGAGCCCAACTCCAAGTCCATTTAGTCAGTTCAGCATTCTATTCTACCTTGCTATTTTGGGTTTGTTGTTATAGTCTAACACCCCTCATCGAAAAACACCTTTGTAGGGACTTACACCATATGAACTGGTCCAAAATCAGTGATTAACAAAGTCGAAGAAGACTTGACTACACCCAGAAGCTAGCTTGAGCATAGCCTGTATTCGCCGAAGTGGCGCCGCAGACAGCAAAATAGTTGGGGGGAAAAAATAGGATCATAATCAAAGTTTGACCCGATTTTACGTACCTATGCAGGTTTTTCACTATGCGGTCGTTTTCATCCCAATCGAAAGGTAAAGAGTTGAGTGAAAGAGTTTGTGTGGATTTTTGTTTGTTTGTTTGAGGTAATCTAAGAATAATTTACTCTGCGCACAGCAAGAGCTATCAAAGCACAATAATGTATAGTTTAGATCTAGATATAACTATGATCAAAATCAGTAGAACGTATTATGAACATCAATTCACTTGATAGGTCGCTCGAACCTATACCGCAACAGCAGATAGCCACTTCTCCGAGATCGCTACACATTGTTGTGTCACAGAGATGCCAGTTAAGCACTATCTGCCATTTAATATTAATTGGTCTTTTTCGATAAACTTTATGAGATGGTAGAATAACAAAATCTCTGGCTATGAATATGACAATGAAAATTTGTCGTTCAAATTATATTTTAAAAAATGGATGAAAAATATGAGTCTATAAGTCTGTATGGTATGAATGGTATTTTCGGATTAGTTTGGCTTGTAAATTGCTGCATTCCTGTCCTATTGACAAGAATAGTCCGCTCTTTAGATTTTGCAGTGCCTAGCAACCGTTTCATTGTTTTAGTCCCTGCATTTATAATTATGTAAATATGATGTAGCGATACGTCCGATTATGAGGATCTTACTAGCTTAAACTCTGATTACCCTCTGCAGAGGGCCACGCTTCGCCCCTGGTTACTTCTGTGGAAAGAAAATAGTGTTTCTAAGCATGGTCCATGGACTTCGAATATAATAAAATTACCTTGGGGAAAGTTCCACGTGCAAAATTAACACGATTATTATAATAATATGCACAATTTATTTATCATCAGGTAATCTGGTTTCAAGAAAACATAATGAATTTAATTTCTTATATTTTTTTCACAGCTGTTGGGTCTTACAAATACACGTCTCGCTCGCTCCCCCCCCCCCGCCCCCCTACACACACACACACCCCTGGAAACATTTTTCTCCTCTGACATTCTATAAGCACAAGCATGTTTAGTAGATAAAGCCTTACATGCTGAACACATCTGCTCATTCGATGTTGTCACTCCCATTGTGGCTAACTGTATCCCACTCATTGCTACCGCGCTTACAGACGCCCGAACCTGAATTACTGGACTAAGGACTTGTCGCATGCTGAGAGACAGTTATGACCAGCAAAATGAGCATTCACACTCGCTCACTGCCTGTATTATTCATGTGTCCAAGTCCATTTCCGACCATCAAGTCGCTGAGGCGTCAAACGCATTGCCGTGAGTTAAGCGTTGCTAGGTTTTCCAATCTGTTGGGTAAGATTGTCAGCTAGGCTACTTGGAACCGATTAACGGTGCATGTTGAGACATGGCCTTCTGTACCGAATCCACCCAATCATAGTTTGGGGGGGGGGGGGTCAGCTTGATTGTGTTAGTGTTGTTGTAGTTAAACATCAGTGTCATTCACCTGCCAGATTTTTTATCATCCTTGGTGCTGTTTAAAGAACAGACGGTTTCACGGGTGAAGGTACAGAGAAGATAAGACAAAGTAATCCACTGGCTACTTTAAATGCCCATAAGATCGGAACCAAACCGAGATATTCTTAAAATTTCAAATTTGGTTTTACAGGATTTCGAGGAACAAAAGTGACGATTTTTAATTTCTTTTTTTAGCGTTATTCTTGAATTTTGGGTGATCTAAAGATGTTTCAAACATTTATTTCTAGATTAATGTGGAACAAAAAAAAAAAAGGATATTTGAGATGTGCAGTTTAGAGTAATGCAATTTATTAGGTTATTTAAGATCAGCCCAAGTTGTGTCAGTTCAAACCCTTCCTCACTGAATCTCTGGCAAACAACAAAGTCACAAGTTGTTTTGTCATTGAAATCCCGCAACGCCAGTTCCCCCCTCCCCCAAGTGTACCTGTGCGCCTACCTGACCCTCTCCAACCTGCGCACGAACCAGCAGAGCAGTCAGCCAATTAACGCAAAACGTAGCAGAAGGTGTGACTGCGGCCATTATAATTAATTCACGTTAACTCATTCCAATTTCCAGTCCAAACGTGTTAGAAACAGGCCCCTGTCATACGTCAACCTTACCTCTCACAAAGCCCCTTGTTCTATGCCAAAGTCTGCTTTCATACCATGACAATGAGAAAAAAAGATGGAGGCCAGCATGCAAAGAGAACTGGCAGCCGTTTTTGAAAAAAACAATTTATTTCCGCTTCAAATCGAATTAAAATTTCTAAAACAAATGAACGAGCCAATATCGTGACAGACGCGTCGGTAGTGGGTACAAACATCAAACATTACTGCTATAGTTAGGTACGAAAATGGCCTAGCAAAAGCAAGAGCTATGAATTTTTAACCGCTCCTCGCAGCACCTAACGGGTCTATTTGTGACGGCGATACCCGCCAGGGGAGATCCGCACGCGAACTAGTTTAACATTTGATGGACGCATTGTGTTCATAATTACCGAGTAAAGTTAGGGAGGATGCATCAAAATTTCATCGGGCGACGCGGGGGAAATTTAATTAAGTTGATGATCACCAATATACGTTGGAAGTGGCTTCATTTGAACGTCCCTTTGCCCTGCAATGTTGGTGAAATGCACTGTTAATTTGGCCTCAAGATTGTCTTGGGGACTGGCAGGTTACGTGGCACGCCATGGCTCTATGGCTGTTCCTGTTATTGGCTTGTCTCCATCACTAGGAGATTACAGAGCAAAGGTTATCGCCATTTCCCATCTCTTATTTAACAATTAATGCTGATTTGCCCACGAAATTGTGGAAGTTGTAGACGATTCTGTGTCTGATAATTTGCCTTTTTTGTTTCCTTTTCTCTGATAACAAGTCTGTGAAATTACACCCAGAAAGCCATAGATAACGCACTGACGTATAGACATGGAATGCCTCTTTCCCAAAATTCTGAATCTTGTAAAAGCACATAGTTTACATAAAGTACATGACTCAAATTCATGCAAAAATATCCAATTGTGTGACTTTTACCCGTGGAGATCAAGACTTGCATCTGTTTTGTTTTTTCATGTTTTTATTCTTTATTGTGTTCATGTATTCTTTATTTCATTCCTTTTTGTCCTTTTGATTTTTGTAACTGTTATTCTTTTCCTCACTTGAAATTCTTCCTACAAACTGTCAAAGATTACCTTTTATTTTTTCAAAATTTCTCATGCTATTAAAAAAAGGGGGGGGGGGGAGTGGGGAGTCCAAACTAAAATCATTTTTTCGGAATGTTTTTCACATCTCCGCAACCCGGAGGGGAGCAGGTCCAGGGTATTTTGGCTTCTCCGGGGCCTCAGCCTAAGGCTATTGGCCCCGATGACAAGACGGGGCTCCAAGCGTTATCTCCGACAGCCATTGCACTGAAGTGAGACGTAAAAATCCCAATAATAACAAACTAAACTAAACAAAACAGAAAAAGATTAACAACCGTGATAACTATTATGACTGAGGTTGATGATATCCCTTCCGGTGTGCCACATTGTTGTTCTGGACTGTTGGATGATACCAAATGTGCAGTCCAGTCTCCGCAATCTCGGCCTCCTCACAGAGCATAATTTTTTTTTTTTTTTAATGGCAACATACTGCTATGTACGACAGTACCTTGGCACACACCAATCGGTTTTGATGGGCGGTCCAGTTGGATGGTGACGACACGACATTGAATTTCATGAGAAAAGACCTATTGGCTGATGCGGGACATCTCAGTGAAACTATAGATTGTCACGTCACCATCCGAATAGAGGGCAGACCAAAATAGGCTAGTAATCGTCCAGGCTAACCCTCTAGCGCCCACAATAAAAGTACTCATTTGGAACACGTCACAAATGATACCCGATTTTTCAACAGATTTTATATTTGAAACACATTTTAATTTATCACCAATAATATTTCGTGACTTTTCTTCATTACTTAGACTATTAGAATTGAGTTTTGTATCGCTCAGTTTTGTTTTTTCATAAAGGCATTTTATGCCCGGCCAGTAGGGCGTTACCTAGCTTTGCTTTTTTTTTTTTTCTTCAAACTTCACCGACTTAGTTGAATTTTGACACAATTAAAAGACATGCCTACGTAAAGTCATTGCTCTCGCGCTTTTGATCTCATTCGTTTGACAGACTTTCCGTGTTTCCAAAAAGCGCGGATCCACTCCTCTGTCTTGATTCCGAGGTTTGTCTCCTCTGAGGTTTGGCCCTCGCGTGACAGGGAGTATGATTAGCTTGAATTAATGCTGAGTGTCGACCAAAAAGCCAATCAAAGCGTGAATTACACCTGGTCACGTGGGACCCAATCTCTTCATTGGGAGAATTCTTTACTCGGGTGCAGGGCTTAATAGGGCCTTAATGTCTCGCAAATGGCTGAGTTATTGCCTTGTCCAGATCCTTATGAGACTATTGTGGGTAGCCGGGTAGCCAGTATTGGAAATACAGTGTAGATATCTGACTTACCCTGGCCGTGTTGAGAATCCACTGTAAATAAATATGTACATGCAAAAAAATTTAAATATTATTTATCATTTGTTTTTCATTTCTTACGTAACGGGGAGATAGATAAACCAGTATAATTAAACAGCACATAGTCTAGTAAATAAAACAAGGAATTTATAATTATCACCATGGGGGGGGGGGGGGGAATGAAAAAAGAAACAAAGACAAAAAACAAAAAAAAAAGGTAGGAAGGGATAGGTGGGTAAAATAGAATGAGAAGAGAGACAGAGGTCATCAGGGAGAGACAGAGGTCATCAGGGAGAGACAGAGGTCATCAGGGAGAGACAGAGGTCATCAGGGAGAGACAGAGGTCATCAGGGAGAGACAGAGGTCATCAGGGAGAGACAGAGGTCATCAGGGAGAGACAAAGCGGTTGAGGGAAAACATTTTTTGTTTTTCGCTTCTTGGAAAGACTGAAAGCTTTTTGATTCCCCAACTAGTTGGATGGTGACTTGACGACCTATAGTTTCACTGAGACCTCCCACACCAGCCAACCAATTTTTTGTCATTGACACTCGCTGTTATGACGTCACCGACCAACTATTAATTGGCCTATCAAGATCGGCTGGCGCCCGTCTTGGCTTAGGTTTTCTGGGTACTCTGCGTCAGCCTTACGAAAAGCAATTTTATTTCAAAATTTTCTGCAGGTCAATTCTATTTTATAATATACGCTGATAAAATGGCAACTCCCATGGCTGTATCTACAATCGGACTTTGCCCACCAAATCAGCTGCTCTGACTTCACCACCGTGTCATATAGTGAAAACCTCATGACTCTTAAAAGGATAAGAGTTTCAGTAAATAGTTTACAAAATCGCGATCCTTTTTTGTTTTTTGCTGTTGTCGTTTCTTTTCACAAATGACACAGAACTTGAGCTTCCAAGAAAGTTTTAATTTTGTTTGCTCTTTCGTCGGAAGAATGACCATACATTTCATTCTCCTGAGAGTTTCAAATTTTTTTTTTTATCACAGCTGATCTTTGCCAATGCGCATGCTCAGCGGCCGTGCACTAAAGGAGATGGGTGCCATGCAGGCAACATCATCATTTTGGGTGACAGAAGCGAAATAAACCGATACGCGTGAAGATCTCCCTAGTTGTTGTATTAAGATTTTTGTTTTATTGTCTAATTTTATTTTCGACAAAGTTTCTTCAACTTACAGTTGTTGTTTTTTTAATTTTAATTTGCAAACTTGAACTTTTCATTTGACTAAGCCTTGACAAAAAAAAAAAAGAAAACTGGTCAGTGAGAGGCAGTGATTGATTTGTATGTGGCTCAGAATGCCACACTTACACTTGAATAAAATAACATAAATATTCAAGCACAATAGAACACAAAAGATCTAGCGGATGATCAAGTAATCGGTGATAAAGGAATCGCCTGTGCATTAAATGATTTTTTTTGGGGGGGGGGGGGGAGGAAGGGGTGGTGAACTGGCCACTTTTGATTAATTACAAAAGAAACTGCAACTTCATGGAACAAAGTCGTAAGTGTAAAAAAAAAATCACACAGCTGAATATCTATATTGGTCATTTTCTCACGGTCAGCTGATCGCTAGAATTAAACAAGGAACAGGCTTATAGTCTTAGTCTGAAGATGGCATTACCTGGTTTACTCTCAGATATGACCAAACTGAAGCCATGAAATGATTGCTCATGACGATTTTGTTGCTGTGGTGAAGGTGGTGGTGGTGGTGTGGCATGGTGATGATGAATACCATATTGGAGTCGTTGTTGGTAGTGATGATAATGATAGTAATGATGATGATGATGTTTATGATGTTTTCCTTGTCGTGATCGTCGTCAGTGTTGTTCTCCTACTGGAAAAATAAAAATCTGACTTCAGGGGTTTTTTTTTCGGGTGAACACTGCCCCACCCCGCCAACCTGTCCTGGGCTGAAGTTCACTATCATGAAACAGTTTACTATGCAAAATCTACGGGTGATTTCCGTCCTAAGTTTGTTGCAGGTAGCTGACCCAGCGCGTGCCCCCAGGCAGTATCTCTCACAGTTGCCGGTGGGCCAGGAGTAATCGGGGGAGCATAGCTCACTGGAACATGTCATGCTTGAGATCCTGGCAGCAAGATCTCAGACAATATTCACTGCCATAAAAGAAAAACATTTTTTTTCCCTCCGAAAGGACCAAAAGAGTCACAGTAATAAGGATAAAGAAAGGTTGGAGATAAAGAGAAGTTTGACCAAAAACAAAAAAAACAATGGAAAGAAAGGATGGACACCGACAACGAAGAAGAGGAAAGAGATAATAAGACAAAAACAAAAAAAACAATGGAAAGAAAGGATGGACACCGACAACGAAGAAGAGGAAAGAGATAATAAGACAAAAACAAAAAAAAGAATGAAGGGTGGATATTAGGTCAAATATTTATTAAAAGATGGGATTGTTAAAATAGAAAAAGGTAAAGTAATATTAAAAAGAGGAGTTCATTTCGTTCAAAGTACAACTCTTCCCCTCTTTCCTCCTTCTATATCTCTCTCTGTCTCTCTCATTCTCTCTCTCTCCCTCTCTCTCTCTTTCTCTCTCTCTGCCGTTCTGTCTCTCTCCCCCTCTCTCTCCTTCCCTCTCTCTCTCCCGTTTTCCCTCTCTTTCTCTCCCCCTTCTCCCTTTTATCCACTTACAAATAGGCGTACTTCAAACACTGTCGATATTTATCGCCTTATGACCTGGTATGGTTAAAAAAGTGTTTACTCTCTGCCATGTTATCTTTTTATTGATGACAATCATTCCTTTTGCCTGCCTTTGTCTGTTCCGTTTGAATTGTAGTTTTTTTTCTGTGCTTGTGTGGATGTGTGAGTCTGTGTGTGTGTATGTATGTGTGTGTATTTTATTGCAAAGTCATGATTTTTATATCCGTGTGGTTAACTTTTTTTTTTCATAATAAGAAGTCTGTTGACAGGTTTATTTTAGAAAAAGGACATAAAATAACTTAATGTGCAAATAGAATATGAAGCTACTTCAGATTTTCGGAACCCTGCCCTTTTCTATGGATTTGTAGTGGTATTTTTGAAACTTCAATAAAACTCACGTTTACTCCCATCACAAGGGGGGATTTTGCGGAATCAACATCGATTTTCCAGGAAATCTGTTCATAGTTCCCTTGTGAAAGGGATTTTCTCACATGTTCGACTGTAGCTAGATTTTGAGATGGTCTCTTTTGTCCGTCCTTTGCAAAACGTAATGATTACACCAAATTGTAGTAAAAACAAAACAGAAGTGTCTCTGATTAAATAATCAGAGTACTAGCGGCAAAATTTGCCTAGCTCTCTACAGATCAATGTTAGTGACGTAAAAGAAATAATCAGTACCAAAGGGCTTAGTTGTTTCTGTTCTATCATCAGAAAGATGACAGTTGTGGATAAATTTTTTTAAAGTATCATTAAGAATTTTTTTTTTAATGTTTCAGGGTTGAAAAATTTCCTGTTACAGTCAGGCTGTGTGGAAACCATGGCTGCTGTGGTCTGGAAGAATACGGTATAGAAGGGGAACAAAATTTCATCTCTTCGGTTTACGCCCCATTTTAAGTGTGTTCATTTTCCATTTCATAGTGTCTAAAAGAAACTATTAGCCGTATTGAGTCATAACCTAAATAGACAGACAGAGCATATCGAGGGCCGCCACGTAAACTATGGTAACTCGTGTTTTGCAAATTTTACAGGAGACACAAAAAACTGCATAGCTCGTTCATTTTTATATGTATATGCTTGATATTCACAAGTAAACATATAAATGTCATGGGATGTTGATATATGTCTTTATTTTACATGATTATTTGATAATATTTTAGTTATTGGAGTTGCCATATTTTGCCAGTGAAAATTACACACGTAAAGTATTGTATCTCGAGTTACAACAATTTTATGGGTGCTGGCAGCACAAGAAAACTATGGTATGTCTGAGTTACAATAGTTTACGCGCGGCACAGGACTGAAATTTGGGAACTTACAATAGTTTGCCCCACCTCAAGTAACAGGCTCACATTGTATACTAAAATTCATTAGTTGTTATCTATATATTTCTGTATGGATTGGATCTTCGAGGCTGAGAAAATAGTACAAAGCAGCGACTACATTTAGAGAAAAATTTATTGGTGAACTTAAAACATGACATACAAATACATTGTCTATAAATCATGAAGAAGTCAGCTTAATTTTGCAGTAACACAACTTGATATTTTCGTTCATCGGGCTGTCTTGCACGCGCTATACATTTTGACAAACAAAGGAACATGTTGCAAAGCAAACATTAGGCAGGCACAAAAAAAAGTAAAATATTGAAATAAATAATTCATGAATATTTGCAGACTTAGATGGAGGAACTGTGGCATACAACGTTGCTATGAACACATAGAAATGTTCCATTTTCATGTTTAAAGGGTTTGCATGCGGTAAAACGGCTGATTATACCATTTCATCAATAACAGAAGCAGCAAATGGCAGTGTTGGACTTTGAAAAATGCCAGTGGACTCTCCTGAGTATTTGACTCCAAGCTCCAAGTACAACCTTTAAACTATGACATTGTATAATGATGAAATTATTGATTTCCTTCACACAAACGCATTCACGCACACAGTAAAAGATATGCATTAAATGTACATGAGATGAAAATACGGCGTTTACAAGTAAATATGGAAGTATGTGATGTGACATCTTTTCAGAGGAAAAAACTGACACAAATATGCGACACTTGAGTGTTACAGTTGAACGATCAAGCTGCTTGTAATGTCTGGCAATTATTGCATCTTAATCTTCAGTAGATTGAAGAATTGGTGATGTATTGTGGGAATAATTTGGGCTTTACAAAGGGACTGCAAGTCAGCGTATTTGTCTTTATCAATTCCTGGGCCTCCCCCATGATTGAGGACATTGAGTTTGATTTCATGGAAAGAAAAACTCTGTTGTATTTTTCTTATTCTCTGAATTAAATTGAGCTGGTGGTATTGTCCATCATAATCATATAAAATGTGAACAAGGTTGGGATTGTCTTTTGTCATTTTCATAGATTTTATATTTAACCAATGTACTTTTTGTCTATCCATGTCTAAGTCAAAATTTTTCAACTGCCCAGCAATTTGCTTAAAATCAAAGAAGCACTGCTCATCAAGTTCCCTAACAATATATCTCGGGTTAGTGTGTTTAGCTGCACTGATAATGCTTGCCCACTGTGCAGTAGTGTAGATATCTAAGTGTTTACTGACACGTTCTATAGTGGCATGGACACTGTCGTTTTCATTTTTGCTGTGACCTTTGATGAAAAAATTGTGCTCTATTTCTGAAAAGCCAAATTTATTCAAAGCATACCACAACATGGTGAGGAAATATTTGTTGCGATTCTGACCGCCACACGAGTCTGAATACAATGTTATAAACTCAACGCCCCTTTCATGTGCAGACCTAAGGTAATCAAATACACAGGATCCTATCTCATTGGAGCCCCTTGCAGCTATACCTTCATGCCAGACATTACAGACAGCTTGACCTCTTCCAAGGTCATACAATGATAAATTGAAAGTGTTCAATTTTCTTTTGTAGAACAATACTGAAGCATTTGAATGAGGGGTCATCAAGACTTCTTGTAAGTCAAAACAGATTGAACTTCTCTTTTTGTTCGTACGACTGTCTTCTTTGTCTTTTGCCTTTTTCTCCTGCACTCTAACCTTGTTGCGGTGGTGGTCGTCGTACTTTTGCCTTTGCTTTTCCTTTTCTTCGGGAGAGAGATTTTCAAAGGATACACAGAAGTCGCATCTGTCCTTGCTAGGGTTGTGAAAGCCAAGATTAAACTCTGTTCGAAACAACTCACAATAGACTGTGGAAGAGACGATGTTAGTTGCCATTTCTTGGTTCCTTTTCTCTCGGTAAAGTCTATACATGGTGGCCAAGTTTAGGGAGGCACCAAGGTACCGCCGCTCACTGTCCTTTCGGCAGTAGTGACTTTCCACTGTTGGAAAGGACTTGATGTGTTCTCTAATTATTTCCTTCTCCTTCTTCATTGGCTCTGTAAGTTTGTTATGCTTTCCTCGCATGTCGGGGGCCACATGCCCGCCCTCATCTATTTTTGAAAGTGCTGTAAAAACAAACTGGTCACTTAATCCAAGGGTGTGTAAAAAAAAGGTTTTACACACAGGAACTTTTACTCCGTCAATGCTTAAGTAATACTTCAGGCTTCTCTTTCTCTTAGATGTGTCAATGCCTGTTGCCTTGTCCTTGGCATCTACATTGTGGCAAACGTAATTTCTCCTCTTGTCTATGCTCCCTGTCCGCCAGAATAAATGAAATACAGACTCTCTTTGTGCAGTACTAATTCTCTGATGGCAATGCATTCTGCAAGTTGTTCCACACCCCTCCTTCATTGTTTTCCTACAAACGACTTTGTCTTTTCTGGTTGTATACCCTTCGCCTAAGTTTAGGCCTTTTCTTCTCTTACTGTCCTTCCAGTTGTTTTCGTTTCGTCTCCTCTTCCTACCTCTCATTTCCAGGAGAGACTCAGAAGAAGCCACAATGCTGATATTATCTTCTGTTGTCGTGTTGCTGCAGTCCAGCATTCCGGCCTCTGAAGCTGTAGACGTATGGATGAGCTGCTCAAGGGAATCTTGATTTCCCGCTGAGCGCTCTTCCATGTTGGAAGGTGATGCAAACGATCGATGATCGTACTGTGGGTCACAATCAGATCCACCAGCAATAAGCCGCATGGCATCAACAGACACTTGCATGTACTTTAAGGGTGAGGTGGATTCAGGCTGTACCTCTCTCTCTGGTGTGCTCTCTCTACCTTTCGGCGTCCACTCTTCATCAGAGGGCTGCTCATCTTGTGGAACATAGTCTGGGTCTTTGTCAGAGTCCCAATTGCCCAGATCTGAGCTACTGTCACCGATACTGGCTTCGACAGACACCTTTCGTTTTCTCCTCCTCACAGAGGTCTTCCTTTGGATCTCCACGAGAGGTAAGTCATCAGAATCTGACTGCGACGAAGCCCTCTGTTTCCGGCCTTTGCTCAGCTTCCTGATTGAAGCCAGCGGTAAATCCGAGTCTGATGATTCATCAGACCTAGAAGGCACAGTTGGCTGGAGATTGTGGTACACTGGTTCTGTGGCTTGGTCTAGAACATGCACCGGTGTAAGCTCAAAGGGGATTGATGAAAGTCCCAATGATGTTGCCAGAGAGAGGAGATACTCCTTCACTTCCGCTACTGAAATGTGAGATGTCCTAACTGCAGCTCCATCTGGGCACGCCATACCGGCCAGGTTTCTGCTATGGGGGTCAAAGATGTGGTAGACATTGTCATCCTTGATGACTGCAGATGAAAATGCAGGTGTGTCCGAACCAATAATCAGGATTGCGTGCTTGTCCATGTTTGAAATTGCACTTTGGAGACTGAAGTATGGTGGAGTATCATCCATGGTTTCCAAAAGCCCAGTGTATGAATCCATGATCTGAAGATCAACCTGACAACCACATGCTTCACACTGATTAGGAATAGAGCTGATGAGTGGATACTGATCGCTGAAATGTCCAAACAGTGATGAGTGTAGGTTATCACCATGGAATAGTATCTGGTCTATGTCATGCGTAGTCCATGTTGTGGTGAGTTTGTTTTCATGATAAACAAGAGCTGCAACAGAGTTGCTGATACACTGACGTCCACTGTTTTTAAATATGCTGGAGGCTTGGTGGAGTGTACCAAGAATGGACATCTTTACACAGCAACTCAATCCTCTGTAAGGTAAAGGAGAACACACGGTGAATTTGTGGAGATAAGAGGTGGAGGGGGTACGTGGAAATTAGAGAAGAGACAAAGAGAAAGAGAGAGAGAGAGGAGGAGGAGGAGAAAGAAAGAAAAGGAAATAGGTTGAGGAGAAAGAGATAGAGGGAAGATGTTAGTTAGGGTCATAAACTACTGTATTTGTATGCAATACTAATCTTTGTGACACCTTGTGGTAAACGAAACGAATTCTCAACTAATCATCAATAGCTGTTTCATTTCTATTCTATATACAGCATAGATATTTAGGTATTGTGGAGGTGGACAGGAGTGGCATTTTCACTAAGAAGACATGTTTTTGTAATATCTGTATGAGCTACTGTGACTGATCTCACCCTTTTTGGAAAAAGGTGTGATTTGTGTGGCCCACTCACTTAAAGGCATTCATTAAACATTTTTAAAGGTGAAATTTTATTCAAAAGAAAAAGAAAGGAAACTACTTACCAGATGTAAGAGAATGATTTTGAAGAACTGGACACTGGTGGAAACAAAACAAAAGCCCGCACAAACAAAGATGTGTTCGGCACACAGATTTTAGGCAAATCTGATGGTGAAAGCTAGCCAGATTGATGCTGGGTGGTCCCGGGCAGCTTCATTAACTGGTCGGGATCTTCTCGCAGTAATCACTATTCCAAAGCACGGTCCTTGTCAGTGTCAGGCCATTGTGTATGGTGCCCTTTACGCCTGGACTCGGTACCTTACAAAGCCTAGTTTTAAGTAGGTCTTACAGAATTACAACGTGAGCAGTTTCATACTCAAGACATTCACATGTACTTGAAAAAATATTGTATCTGGGTGGGCCACGAAAGAAGCTGGTGGTTTTTACACATGTAAACTATTGTAAGTCCGACTTACAACACCTCATTCCTCCAATTCTGTCGCGTATACTATGGTATCTTGACTTACAATAGTATACGCGGCAAATAACCACTACTTTCAGATACAATATTTTAAAATTATGGGATATCTCTCTTAATTTTAAGAATATAGGTGTGAAATTTTTCTGGAATGTGTATAGTGGGAAATGCATTCTTCATGCTAAAAATGTCAATTTTGAAAAAAACACGAGTTACCATAGTTTACTTGGCGGCCCTCGATATTTCTTCCTGTAAAATTATTTTAAAAGTCTTTATGACTTATTTTGGAGTAAACGGTCTTTTTTTTTTTCTTAACCCGTGATATGTGTGTGTTCCTTAACCCGTCAGATGTGTCTGTTCCTTAACCCGTCAAATGTGTGTGTTCCTTAACCCGTCAGATGTGTGTGTTCCTTAACCCGTCAGATGTGTGTGCCCTTAACCCGTCAGGTGTGCGTGTTCCTTAACCCGTCAGATGTGTGTGTTCCTTAACCCGTCAGATGTGTGTGTTCCTTAACCCTTCAGATGTGTGTGTTCCTTAACCCGTCAGATGTGTGTGTTCCTTAACCCGTCAGATGTGTGTGTTCCTTAACCCGTCAGATGTGTGTGTTCCTTAACCCGTCAGGTGTGCGTTTCCTTAACCCGTCAGATGTGTGTGTTCCTTAACCCCTCAGATGTGGTTGTTTCTTAACAGAGCGTCTCATAAGACAAAATTCTCTTGTCCCAAACAAATTACCCCTTGTTCACCAAACAATCGCACACGCCGTCTCTCCCTGAAATGGATACAGCACCAAGGACGACAGGGGAAATGTTCGCAATGAAATCAGTGCCAAGTCACCTTGCACTGTGACTCTTTCTTTACGACATTGTCAGGTGCGCCGTACACGCGCTGGTCATGTGACCTACACACGGCCAACTATACAGAGGAATCTGACTGTGAAATGTTGCCTCTCCACGTTGTAGAATTAAAAAAAAATAAAAAATTAAAGACTCCCGATGAGGGTGAGGGGTTTATGTTTTTTTATTTTCGATTCGACCGTGCAGGGGAGAAAAAGACATTCGGCATTTTGATTTCTGTCTCACAACAATGTATGTTCTATTTTTAGTCAATTCGCACAAAACGCTTGCATCCTCCCAGCCCCTCTTTCCTCTCCGAGAGAGTGTGTTCAGTTCAATTCAATGCTATTATTTCAATCAGTATGGCTCTCCAGTAATAATTATATATACATATTATAAAAGTAAAATTTGTTTTAATTGTTGTTTTTGTTATGTTATAATACAAATCAGGTTGCCGCGGAAAAATCATTGTAAACTCGGACGCAGCTGATATACTGTTAACTTTATAATGAAAAAGTTATTGATATTTTTCTCATACTAGCATTTCCTGTGACTACACTAAGGCCAATTCCCAGAAAACACCGAATGCCAATACTACAGCCATTTCGTCAACGAAAAGGTTATTGTGACCAGCAATCCAAACGTAATCCAAATGCTCATCCTAATTCCTTTTATGTTTCCCCAAAATTCACCGTGCAAACAAAAACCAATCTGGCCACATGGCCTAAATAGTCACTTCGACTATATATTATAGTACATGTACTAATGTATACTTTCCTTACAGATAGATGTAATTAAACTGAAACACGGATGAAATAACAAAATAACACCCATAAAAAAAAAAGGTACATATTTCGCCCTGCATTATCCCCGACATTTGAAATCATCAGAATGAAAAAAAAATGAAGAAGAAGAAAGAAAGAAAGAGAAAAAGCAACAAACATTATTTTATGCTGTATTTCTTTGAGATGACTGCAAATTACATTATCAAGGCTGCTTGAATTCAATGAAAGAAAATCCCCGTTCCCGTTGACCCGGAAGCGCTAAACAGTTGCCGCTCTGCACAGTGGGAAACATTCATCATAATCAAATTACTTCCTGGTCAGAGAAAGTGATCTGAAATGGCCGCTGTGGGACTCACGCGCCAGATGCACCGACACTCACAAATAGTGCTCACTCTCGGCCAATAAACATTATGGGTGCTGGGTTGAATGATCTGGTGAAAAAGTGGATACTGATCCAAGTAGCGAGTAGACTGAAGCTCGGGTAGAAATGTTATTTTTTTTTTCCAAATTCTAATAATCTGAAAACCAACGAAATGGAAATCTGATCACCCATCGTTCATTCCGAAGAAGGCGTTATGCCTGCGGATCCAGGAATATTATCATTCTGACGTGGACCCGTAGTGCAGATTGTCCTTCCACAGGGGGACTGACTTGTTTAGGTCTTTATTTTACAAGGTCCTCTGAAATTGGCATTTACATCTCACTTTTTCTTGCTTTATTTTTCTTGTTGTGGTAGGGATGAGTATTTTTTAGAATTGTGCCCGGGCAGCGGCCCTGTACGGCCTGCTCTTCACGAGTTCCAACTGCCGCGCAACGTGTACACAGGCCCTCCAATTTTTCGTCCTTATCCGAGAAGACTAAGTGGCCGATCCTACGGGGAGACTGAAATCTACAAGTTAATTTAAGAACGTTTAACATGTGGTCAAAATTATTTCTTTTATGCAGATAAACATTTATTTTATTCTGGCTTTTTCCCGACAGATTTTTGTTTATGAAAGTTTAAAGTAGATCAAGTTCCGAATATCGAGCTACGGTCAGATAAAGAAGAAACAAACAGTTGTGAAAGATGACGTAGATCCAGCCCTTATCATGCTGACGCTCCATTCAACCCAAACCCAAGTCCAGACCCATCAACCACAAACTTACAGTCTATAGTGTATGACAATATGAGAGTATGACAATATTATGCTATAACAACTTAAATGATTCTCTCATTTCAATAACTGAACATTTATCATGCTCGGATGGATGGATGTCCCCTGCACATGATGACATTTTGACAGTTCAGCAGCCACTACCTGTCAAGAATCAGGATTACAGTTTTTTTTGAGTTGCAAAATTTATGCCGAGAACCTGAGACAATTAGAAAACAACAGCGAATTCGCCTTAATTCCTGTTTGAGAAATGTTCTTTGTCATTGACATGTTGGTACTATGCTCAACGGAAACTGTTCAAAGTTGAATCCCACCGTTGGTGCCAACTTTTAATAGTTTAAAAATCTCTAGTTTTTCCTGCCAATATTTCTGAAAGGACTCCCCCCTCACCTTTCGTGTTTTTGCAAAGATATCATGGCGGAAAAATTTGCTTTATAGCTGATTTTCACGATAGAGGAAGAAATTGCCTTCACGGAGATTTTAAATTTACTTACACATTAATTTAGATTTGAAATGCTTGAAATAAAAAGTAAATTGCAAATGTAAAGCCCGTGATGTCTTCACATAAACTTTGCTCTTTTGTTTAGTTTCGTTGTTTTGTGCTTTGTTTTGCTTTGTTTTGATGATTTTCGGATTTTATTTCAAATATAAATTCCCCATTTCTATTCATTTTATTGTAAAAGCTAAAAAAGCAAGAAAGAAAAAAAAAACGGCCAGCAAAAAAAAAAAATGCTAATATAATTTATTTCTCCCCTTTCCTTCAATAAATTAGGATGTATCTGTAACAAATTTCACCAGGATTCTAGTTTTCATCAAATTTTGTCACAATTTCATGCCACTCTGCAAAAATACTGAAATTTTATTACAATCAGTGGGACTGCCAGGCTAAGTAGCTACATAATTATTGTATTTATCTTCATGGTTCACAAAAGGACGTATCATTCATATCTACCAAACTAGTCGTTGTAAAAGTTTGTTGATTTCCTTTCTGTTTTCTTCTTTCTTTTTTTTCAATCTTCGCCTACTGTAATTTCTCTATATATTTTCCTTTAGACTGAGACTAGAGTTGGATCAGTTTTCCCCTGTGTTGATGGGTGGCTCTCCCCAGGCCTTGAAAAGCTCCACAAAATTATGCGACCAGTGGATCATTATGACGTAGATTTCAGCAGTATAACGAATACCACCTTTCCAAAAGTCCAGCAGATTTGGAAAAAAAAAAAAAAATACTTCAAAAATATCTATCTCCCCCCCCCCCTCCCCCCACCCTCCACCACCACTTGTTTTTGCCCGAGTGTGGAGAGAGTGGCAGTGGTCCCCCTTGGCTCGTTGGCCTATGGAGACTTGCAAAGTACTGGTGAAGTAATCTAAGTGTTATCCGGTAACGGGGAAGAGGATAATACAAATTGTTGTTGTTATTGTTGTAGTTGATGTTGTTGTTGTTATTTATTATTATTGTAGTAACTGAAAAAGGTAACAGAAATTGCAATGACAATGACATTCTTTTCCAGGAAAAAAAGAAAAAAGCAATCTCTACTGAACAATTACGTTATGACTGTACATTTTCATTCTTTTCAACATCCATTGAAATGAAAAGGATCGCAGTCTGTTTGAAATGTTGCAGACTTTTCGTTTCAAAGCAGCGACATCAAAAACTTGCACAGAATCAAACAAAACTTGTTTCAACTTTAATGTGAAATGTTTCACATCCACTAGTTCGGCCATCTGTGCTAGCGACAATTAAAATATGACTAGTTTGTCGTGGACGAAAAAAACTCTCCGTCTAGAAAGGGAATACGAGTGGGAAAGAGTAGGGTGAGTGGGGGATTCTCCGTGCCACCGATTCATTTTCATAACTGGTCCGATTTAATTCAAAATTGATTTAGACCCCCACCACGGGCCGCAGAGGTCCTAAATGAAACATATGTCGGGGGCTAACGCCTCATAGAAGATTAATGAATGCCACTAACGTGCCCGTTCTCCATTGTACGCGAGGCCCATCCAAGAGACGGTTTACCTGTGCTCACATCTGTCAGAATCCGTCCTGGGTCGCCTACCTTTTTCTTTAGTTAGAAATGAAGGAATTAATTGTAAAAGAAAAACCAAAGTCCGGATTATGAACTGAAAGCGTCAAATTAAATTTAAATGATTCCAGGTAGAACAAATGAAATCTTCATTACTTCCCCTTTATAATGATATTTAATATTTCAAATGTTAAGAGTTGATAATTGAATAATTGGCTCGTTAAAGTGCATTTACCGAAATGAAATTTAAAATGATATATCAGACATCAGATATTATTGTTCGTAAATTGTTTGTATCATAGAGGCTGACAGAATTTAAGGCCAGTTTGAACACAACATAAAGCAGATGTTCTTTAATACCAAACAGATATTAACTGATACAACAGTCTGAACTGTGGCAATTAATAATATGACTCAAAAACTTTAATACATAGCAGAGATCTTTATATAATGAACAAACTCTAATATGAAATATCCCAGAAAATGAATAAAACTTTAATACAAAATTATAATGAATAAAATTTTAACCTATCTGTGTTTATGAATATCTTATCATTAAAAAAAAATAAAGTGGCAGGAGTAATTCATTGTGGTGTCCTTTTGGTCATTTTTTTTTCTTTCGTTCAACGCTACAACTTAAATGACAGTTTCAAAAATTAGAAAAATAATGTTCTCAAGACTTAGTGTCAACCAATTATATCCCAATCGTTTCTGGATCCAGTTATAGTCTTAATTCAACTTACAGGCATTTTTTTTTTTTTAAGTTGTAAAAACGTGAAATACAATGATCTCTTCTTGAATGTGTTCCCTTTGATAAGCCTACAGCACGGGGGAAACCGTATTTGACAAGCATTCAGTTGGTGCAAAGTGCCCGGCCGCTCATGAATTCCGAAGCAAGAATTATTTTGGATTATTGTGGGAAATTGTGTAGAACAGAAAGAGGGGGTGAGAAAGGCGGGAACACATGACTGGAATTATCGGGTGCCTCATCTAGTATATATATAAAAAAAAAAAAAAGCTTCCTGATATTTCTGACTGGCCCTAGGCAACCATATCTGCATCTACATAAACCAAACTTTTTGAGCAAGTCCCTCCCTGTCTGAAATGGTGCCTTTTGAACATTTTCATCGATGTGGCAGGTAGGGAAGTACATGCAGTTTGTTTTTTACCTTTTACTTTTAATTCACAAACTGTAGATCTATGTATGTCGACTGTTCACACGTGCATTCGCTACTGACCTTTACCTGCACTGAAATATCTTAATGCCTGCTTTGACTCGAATGATAATGTATACAGGTCGGCCATTACTTCTATAGATCTGAATTTCACTGTAAACAGCCAACACGTTTGCGTTCTGTTCAGTCTTCCTTCTTTCTCTCTCTCGTCCTTCATCTTTTGAGGGTTCCCTAGCTTAACCAGAGGAGATAATAATTTATATTCACACTGGCCCCACAAACTCTGGTCGCAACGTGTGCGACTACTGCAAGAGCCACACGGAGCATCCTGTCGTACACTGTGTTGTGTATACTGCAGTATTACTTTCTTACACTTACTGGACAATAGCCCCCACGCCCCCCCCCCACCAAGTCCTCTTCGGAATCCCTCAGGTGGTTGGTAGAGACGGAGAATAAATACTCTTGTGGCTGTTGGCTCGCTGTATTAAATAATTGCTTCCATAAGTTCTGCGCTTACTTTGCAATCGACAGAAGAAAGAGGACGTGAGTCACATTTGATTGGAAATTGTCAAGGGATATAATACAAAAAAAAACAACCAAAAACTGGGGTACTTCGTTTTATGTTAAAGAATTAATGAAATTTATGTCTGTCTGTCTCTATGTCCGTTTGTTTTTCTGTCTACCCATCCGTTCGTCAGCCCTCCCGCGTCCCGTCTTAATTAGCTGAATTTTGTGGATGTTCTTACGTGCATCAGCGCCCACAGTCAAGTAATTTTTTGTGCGGATTCCTGTCTAAGGTGGTTGCTTTTGCCAGTTTGTCAGAAATATCCAGTATATCTATCTACTTCATTATAATTCCATTGCACGCCACAGAAAGGGCTAAATCTAGCAATAATTACTTTTGTTATTGATTTTTATTACTGATTAAAAAGAAAAAATTCTGACAGATCAATATAAATTGTACATTATTTATACATATCTACATAAATTACAGATTTACCTCTTTTTTTTTTAACCAATCCACCATTCTGTAGGTACTGAATTTTGGAGGTTTCCTTTTGTAACCATTCAGTTGCAATTTGACTACAAGGATGATAATTATGAAGTTTTAATCATAACAAACACCTTGGTCTAGAGGCAAGGTGTCCAACTCTCACGTCGAAGGTACCGAGTTCGAATCCCGGTTGGTGCAGGCATGTTGGAATTTTTGGATTTTTCTCATATTTTTCTGTTCCTGATCCTATGGTAGGTAGGATTGAGCACCTAGTCCTCGGGAAAAGGATGAAAAACTCGGAGGGTCCGTGTGCCCGTTGTGCACGTTAAAGATACTTTGGCAGTTGGAAATGCAGAGGAGCAGGCCGAACAGGCCGCTGCCTGGGAAAAAAAAAAAAGATAAACTTATCCCTACCACTCATCCCCCCCCCCTCCAAAAAAAAACCCCGTAGACTGCCGCTGCACTGTGGCGACGATATGTCTGCTCCAGTTGTAGCTGGGCTGCAGTGACACTGAGGCAAATTTCCCAAATGGGATTAAAGAAGCATACAAAATAATAATAGAGGTAAGTCAATGATATATTATAGGCTATTATTATGACACTAGAATTGCATAGCATGAGAAGCTGGTCAGTGAAAAGTTTGTAAGGTCGAAGTTTAACCTGGCCGGGCACTGAGTCAAGCTTGTTTTGAGCTTGTTTTGACTCAGTGTGCGATCTCTCAGCCAGCTAATTCAAGACATTTTGGTGGCACTCGAGCTAGTGGTACAGACATGTTTCAGTCTGGCTAGTGGGCCAGGTTTAACTCTAGCTCACAGTTTCATGCTCAACCGGAGACAAAACAGACTTGATCAGTGCATCACCTGACTGATACATTACTGTAGTATTTAGCATGCCTCTCTTACATTTATACACGCCAGGAGATAAAACTTGAGAACCTAAATGAGATCAAACTGTCTTCAATGTTGGCCAGGATATGTTACATGGAGCAAGAGTTGTGTCCAGTCCCCAATCGACACAATTAGCAAAAATCTCCCATCAGAACCACATTTTCCTAAATCTATAGCGAAATTAAATAACTGCTTATTTTGGAGACAAACTCATTCATTCATTCATTCATCCATATTATATTCATTCAAAAATTTATTTATTTATTAACTTATTTATTTATTCATCTATTTATGTATTCATTTATTTATTATCTGCATATTCAATTTTTGTGCAATTTCAAAATGTTGTTGTGAGCTTCTTTAAACTATTTATTGCCCTAACGAAGTCTAGGATTCCAGATAGAATGCTTTTAATTAGTGTGAAAAGGGTTGAAAAATAATTGAGATACATCATTGTTGTGTAACACACTTTCAGTCAGGAAAGCAGAAAATGTTTGTTTGTAGCATAATATTAGCATCAGCTGGTACCTAGACGATTGTCTTGTACTTGAAAATATTATTATGCTTGTCAGAGAAGTTAGGTATCCGTATTGATCTTGATGTTTGCAGCGGTTTAGCTGTTGAGTTATTGATTTGTTGATTTGTTTATGTCCTTTCTTTCTATGAAGTTTGTATGGGAAGTTGTTTGAAACTGTGTTTTCTTGTTAATCTAGATCCATCTGTCTCTCTATAGCCCCGCGGCCAATTTTCAGTGATGGTAATCAATGCCGGATGTAGACATGGTGAGGTCTTAAGCTATAGAAGGCTTGGAGGCCCTGCATTAAAAAGTTACATCAGAATGGCTCACTTAGGTGCTTGTCTAAGCCAGTGGCGTAGCACCCCCTGAGCATATTTTTTTTTAGCGAGGCGCCTTTTCATTTTTTAATTTTAAATACAAAATAAAAAGAAATACAACTGTACCTTCTTTGTGTTTTTGTTTTAAAAACAAAATAAAAATGTATAATGAATGAGTTGAAAATTGTTTTGTATGTATCATGGCACCTTTTTTTTTATGTGCTCGCTCCCCCTAACATTAGAATCTGGCTCCGCCCCAGATCAAAACAGGAACCTGGATTGCCACATAAGAATGAAAGTGGTAATAACAATAGATCTAATAGTAATAATTGAAAACATGCTCATACCCTTTCACTATTTAATAACAACGTATTTAAAGTGAAACAGACAAATTATTTTTTCAAATTATTGCACGTAATGATTACACACGTATCATCTGAATCCGTGAGACCCTGAGCTGTAGCTTATTTAGCTCAAGCTTAAATCCAGCACTGGTGGTGACAGGAACCATTACTAAAACTGACATGGTTTGGGAAGAAAATAGAATCTTCCCATAAAACTAATGTTCACCTTTCCTATGCCCTTTGAATAAGAAACGCGAGGACTGGTGTAATGGAAAACGGTTTCTAAATAAGACAGGAATGCCTAATCTAATGAAAGGTGTGATAATGGATCTTCTTTGGGATCTTTGGTTTCTGTACAGGACTCAAAAACGGGCGAATAGCAAGGACACAATCGGGCTATAATTGTAGAGTTCAGACTAAACATATATGGGTGCACTGTCGTTAAAAACACAGGAATGGCTGAATTTATGCAAATAGAGGAGGGAAGGGGCAAAAAACTGAGTGCGGCTGAATTTTCACTTTTTCATCTTTCCAGGAAACGATGATGGTATATCAAATAAAAGTGGCACTAGCAAAGGCCACAAAGAAGAATGTCTTTAGATAATTTCATAATGGGGAAGGGCATGGTGACCGTCAATTGTTCTAGATCTATGTAGGAAAACGAAGTCGAGTAGGTCATTTCATTTAATGTATGGAAATAATTCCCTGCTCATTTGGATAACAGCTTTAGCAAACTTTGTTGTTTTCGAGGTAGAAACTGGACATTTGCTCTGGCAACAGCGCAGCCTCAAATTCCAAGAATGTGTTCTGTAATCCTCTCAGGGTGGGAATAAAGTACAGGAATTTAGATTTTGAGTTTGGGTTTAACGGCTCATCGGCACGATAACGGCCACAAGGCTATGTAATAGCTATCATGTGCGCCAATGTAGATAACTGAAGTGCCTTTTTTTTTTGGTATCAGAGCGAGGCGAAAATGGACGAGATCTGAGGGCAATATCCAGGGGAGTTAACAACACCATTCTGGAAATTAATAGCCCGAACTCACCGATACACGAGTTATTGTTACTCACAGGATCGCACCCAATAGCAGCCAAGCAACGAGATCAACCGCAAAAAGGTGGCTGAAAAATCGACGGGCGTTCTCAGCCGTTAAAACGCCTCTCTTTCCGCACAGCCGATCGAATGTGGGAGAGCTGACGTTTCGGTTGGCTGTGCTGGCACAAAGCCTGGATGTTTAGACCCGCTGTCAACCAGTTACACGACAATGGGGGCGTGGCTTTCTCCTCGTTTAATGACGAAAACACAAGGGGGAAGAGAAGAGAAGGAGAAACAAAAATTCACAGCCGTTCGTGAGGTTGTCTCTACCACCCGCTTCTCAGCATTTCTGTCACCTTGTGAAATCATTGTCAAACCAAAATAGCATTAGCATGACAGTGGAGGAGCTCTATCCCAGGCTCACACGCCGACTCCCGCCCAATAAAAGAGATCGGGCTTAAATCCGTTTGAACTTTTTCACATAAGCGAAAGTGATTTTGATCACCATTTATCGTCCACCAACATCTACGAAAAGTCTCCCAAATCTCAGGATCTCCACGTAAGCATTTTAATTTCATTTTTCTTATTTATGTTATTATTGCTGTTAACAATAGTTCTGTGGGGAATATTGTATCTGCATGGGCCTAATTGAGAAAACTTGTAGACAGTAGGCAAATACATCAAGTAGCCCAGCTCAGGACGAATGCTGGAAAAGGTTAGAGTGATATTTTTTTCACAGTAAAGTCTTTGGACGCCTCTCACCATCTCATTTGAATACAGAAGAAAGAACGGATATTGTTGCTTGGACAATGAGATATTTGGAATTTTTTTTTTTTTTAAAAGCTGGGCATAAAAGTTGCTTTATGAACTTTCCAACGTTGCTGGTCTCAATATTCTTTGTACTTTACTAATAATTATTGTGTTTTCTTGTAGATTAGAAAAACAATATTCTACCCTCAGTAGATGAGAAACGATGACAAACCAAAAAGATGGTTCTATCATTATTATTATTATTATTATTTTGTAATTTTTGTTGTTACTATTATTATTATTATTATTTATTATTGTTGTTGTTATTATTATTATTGTTAATTTGTTATTGTTATTATATTATTATTATCATTATCATTTTTATTATTACCACTATTATTATTGTATATTATTACTGATCCTAATCCTTCACACCTTAAAGTGAAAAAAGAACTCCGATTATTATTATTATTATTATTATTATTATTATCACTATTAATATTACTATTATTTTCTGATGTATTGGAAATGACATTTCTAATATAATCTGTTAATGAATTAATGTGTGTGCTTCTTTGTATTGTTCAACCATTTTCATGACAATGAAGTGCACGTCGATTTTTGTAAATATATGATTTCATGTTAATTGTCTGAAATGGCAGGTTACAATTTTATTCTCAGTGTGCATCATCAAAATTGCATGGTTCAACTTATTCATGCCGGAGACATGAGAACAAATTGATCTAGCCCTCTGCTCAGCAACAATAAATATGTTTATATTGGGAAATTAGAATTTGCAAAACAAACTGAAATGCAAGATATATGTGGGGGGCGGGGGGGGGGGGGGGGAATAACATTTGAATGTTATTTTTTGCCATACAGCTTTGTTTTGTTTTTTTTTGCTTCATATCGATAGTGTTATCCCCTTTACATATTTACAGAGCATCAGTATTTCTTTGCCCTATACAATTATATGAGTTTTCTTTTATTACAAACAGCCGTAATTAACAGCCATTATCATTACAATTTGCTGGTTGTTGTTTTTTACATATTTTGCAAAGATTCGCTCCAAAAACTGACATTTTTATGTTATATCTTTTTAAAATTACCTCTTTTTCTATCGGTGGGAGTAACTATTTAGTTACACTGGTCAGCTACCGCCCGCCTTAAGCTGAGCAGCCCTCAGCCATTTGGGTGCCGACCCGCCACATCTGCCTGCCTCATTGGGTACATGGGGATAGATCAAAAATCGAAAAGTTGATGTAAATGATGTACCTCGCTCAAAACGAAAAAACCAAATAAAAATTAGCACTTGGAACGTTAGGACCATGTGCCCTGGACTTGACCAAAACATCGATATGACAAAGAACGACTCATTAAGAAAAACTGCAATAATAGACAAAGAATTGCTTAGGCTGAAAGTGGACATCGCAGCTTTACAAGAAACCAGACTGGCAGATACTGGTACACTCAAAGAGCAACACTACACATTTTTTTGGAAAGGACTTGACTCGAACCAACCTCGTCGTCATGGTGTTGGCTTTGCCATCAACAATCGCCTGCTCAGTTCCATCAACACACCCACTGGAAAGTCTGAAAGACTCATTTCCCTAAGATTACGCACAAAAATTGGTCACACCAACATAATCTGTGTTTACGCACCAACGCTTATGTCATCAGCAGACGATAAGGACCAGTTCTACAACATGCTAAACGAAATGTATGCCACCATTCCGAAAAACGAATCAGTAGTTCTCTTAGGAGACTTCAACGCAAGAGTTGGCGCGGACCATCAGTCTTGGCCTGTTTGCCTAGGACACCACGGCGTGGGCAAAATTAACGAAAATGGACAGCGTCTCCTGGAATTCTGTTCACAAAATGACTTGTGCATTACCAACACCTTCTTCAAATTGAATGACTCAAAGAAAGTTACGTGGCAACACCCAAGATCAGGACATTGGCATCAATTGGACTTGATTATCACCAAAGGAAAGATCTGAACACGGTTAAATCAACAAGGAGCTTCCACAGCGCTGACTGCGATACAGACCACGCCCTTGTGATCAGCAAAATGCATACAAAGCCAATGAGAATATTTAGGAGCATCACGAAACGACAACCCAAATTAAACATTACAAAAGCAAAACAAGAAGACTGTAAGAACGCTTTCACAAGAGAATTTAGTAACATCCCGGTAAATGATATGGAATCACCAAGCGTGGATGAAACATGGAACACAATTAAGACCAACATATATAACAGTGCCTCAACAGCTTATGGTACAAAGCCATCTTTCAGACATGATTGGGTTGGAGAAAACTCCACCACACTTCTTCCCCTGTTAGAAGAAAAGAGGAAAATGATGCTTGAATACAAGAAAGATCGCTCGCAAAGCAACAAAGACAAATTCAAACACATCAAGGCAAAGGTTCAAAGTGAAACAAGAAAATGCGCCAATGAGTACTGGACCAACTTATGCTCTGAAACTCAATCGGCCTCTGATGCAGGAGACTCCAGAAACATGTATGAAAAGATTAAAGTTGCACTAGGACCAACCATTTCAAAAAGTGCCCCCATCAAGACAGAAAACGGCCAAGAAATTACCGACAAGAAGGAACAACTGGAGAGATGGGTCGAACATTATTCCAAACTATATGCAAACGAAAAGCCAGCAAATCAAGGCTTAGAAGAAGCAGTCCCAAAGCTACCTGAAATGACGGATCTGGATGTGGAACCAACAATGAAAGAACTCTCTGAAGCCATCCAGGATATGAAAAATGGAAAAGCTTGTGGAGAGGATAACATTCCAGCTGAAGTCCTCAAAGAAAACCTTGAAACACTATTACCACACCTATACCACCTACTAATCGTGTGCTGGAAAACTGGAACAATTCCATCCGATATGAAAAATGCAAAAATTGTAACTCTTTACAAGAATAAAGGAGACAAAGGGGATTGTAACAATTACCGCTGCATATCATTGATGAGTATTACAGGGAAAGCGTTCGCCAAAATCATACTCAAACGATTACACAGGCTCGCTGAAAGAATCTTACCAGAATCCCAATGCGGATTCAGAGCAGAACGATCAACTGCAGATATGATATTTACAGTCCGTCAACTACAGGAAAAATGCAGAGAACAAGGAAAACCACTTTACATGGCTTTCATAGATCTGACAAAAGCCTTCGACACCGTAAGCAGACCATCGCTTTACATTGTACTGAAGTCCATTAGATGTCCACCACAGCTATTGAAGCTGATCATCTCCTTTCATGACGACATGAGTGCATGCGTCCAGTTTGACGGAAACATCTCAGGTAAATTTGCAGTGAAGACCGGAGTAAAACAAGGATGTGTACTGGCACCAACTCTATTTGGAATTTACTTTGCAGCACTCCTACAGTTCGCTTTTCAAGACTCCACAGATGGTATTTTCATCCGAACAAGATCAGATGGGTCTCTGTTCAACTTGGCCAGGTTAAAAGCAAAAACAAAGACTCGAGAAATCATGCTGCGTGAACTCCTCTTTGCAGACGATGCTGCAGTAGTAGCCCAAAACAACGAACAACTGCAAAATATGATGGACTTATTGTCAAATGCATGCGACCTCTTTTCCTTGACAATTAGTGTTAAAAAGACAGAGGTAATCGGACAAGGTACACTATCTCCTCCCGACATTTCATTGAACGGCAACAAGATCAACTCAGTTGAAAAGTTTACCTATCTTGGCTCCACAGTAACAGCATCACTATCCCTGGATGAAGAACTAAACGCCAGAATTGGGAAAGCAGCTACAACTTTTGGCAGGTTATCTCAGAGAGCTTGGAACAACAAAAAGCTGACACTCAAGACCAAAATTCTTATTTATCAAGCTTGTGTCATCAGTACCTTGTTGTATAGCTGCGAAACGTGGACCACCTATACAAGACACGAAAAAAGATTAAACAGCTTCCATCTTCGCTGCCTGCGGAAAATCATGGACATCAGATGGCAGGACAAAATCACCAACAGCGAAGTTCTCAAACGAGCAAAGCTCACCTCAATTCAAGCAACACTGAGAACAAGACGACTCAGGTGGATAGGACATGTCAAAAGAATGGATGATAGTAGAATCCCAAAGCAGATACTGTATGGTGAGCTAAAAGAGGGAAAACGTCAAAGAGGTAGACCAAAACTACGTTTCAAAGATATCTGCAGGACCACACTGAAAGATTTTGGGATCGATGAAAAATCATGGGAAAATGTGGCAGAAGATCGAACGACCTGGAAGGGAGCCGTCAGGAAAGGTGCTGCCAAATTTGAAAAAAATCAAAGAGAAATTAGGGAAGAAAAAAGACAGAAAAGGAAGGAAAAGACAAATGAAGTCACAAACGAAGGCGAGTATATGTGCTCACTCTGTGACCGAAGATGTAAATCGAATATCGGACGGATTAGTCATGAGAGGAGCTGCTCTCGGCATCTGTCTTGAAGTCAGAAAATGCTGCAAAGACCGTCTGCAAAGACGAAAAGGGTCGTATATATGTATATATAAACTTCTAAACGACTTGTATCAACTAGACTAAGTCTCTTTTACATGACATAGCATTATCTCCAATTGCAACAATAAAGAACCAACCTACATAATGACAGTTCTATAACACTGAATTTTGCTATTCAGTTGGTACGTGAATGATAATTAAGAGAATTTACACTGTATGAAATGATTCAGGAACGAACAAAACAGGATTTTAAAAAAGGATAAATTTCAGTGTCCATAAGTGGGCCTGAATGATATAATGTCTTAACTGGCAGTCCTACGTTATCACAGGTATAGTTGCCACGTCACGGAAAACGACCCTAAAAGCCAAACTAGACTTCTTTTTTCCACATCATTTCGTAGAATGAAAGAAGTTCTGTCTTGCTAATGTATGTGGTTTTTAGTTTTGTGAGATTACACAAAATGGAAATTGAACTAGAACAGAGCGAGGCACAATGCAAAATATTTTTTTTTGCTTTTTTAAAGCTTAGGCCTACACAGTTTCTCCTTACCACGCCCAAAACCTTATCAATCCGACAACTGGTTATATCGAAGGCACTGCTTAGAACTAAGTAGTGCGGGCCATCAAACTTTAAAATCCATGTACACAAGTGTATAAAGTGTTGGTATGCATGTTGTACCTTGGATCACAAATATTTACGTTTAATTCTGTAAATTATATATTGTAGTTACCATAATAATAAAGTACATTTGCTTCCCAAAGAATTCAATCATTCCTATCATAGACATGTTTCACTTAATTTCATTTGTATTTCTGTTCATCTGTCGTTATTGCACTGGACCCTGGGACCAACAATATTAAGCTGAGGCCTTCGGAAAGTAAAGAGCTTTTTTCAAGGTACCAACACACAGAAATTAGAAATTTCCAGAAGAAACATGTTTACTTCACGTGCCAGAGAGATCGGAGCTTTCCATATACACGTTTTCCTGCTATAGAAATCATTATTTCTGATTGCTTGTCGGCGTGATTAATTCTGTTTACTGGTATTACTGTCTCTCTATAGGTCTTAAGTTGATTGTTCTAAAACAAAAATGTAAATAACGTTAAAAGTATGTAACGAAATTAGAGAAAAGAAAAAATAGTAATTTCATCATTTTGCACTATATACAGTGAATTTGAATAGCAGATGCTGTCCTTTTTTTTTTCAAGTTCACACAGCCGTTCAGTCTTTGTGGACAAAACTTGTTTTCCACTTGAAAGCTAATCACTCTCTGGGCTTTCTAAATTGTTTTCTCTGAGAGGGAATTCCCTATATTATTTTCCAGCCAGGAGACAAAGGTTACAAGTCTGACTCCTTCCACAGTTCTCAAGTCAGTTGATATTTTGATGTTGTTTGTTTTGTTGTTAGGATTTTACTAGCCGCTTCAGGTCCATTGAGGTTATAAATTCAGAGACGACACGACCTGACCCCCTCCTCCCCCCCCCCCCACCCCCGCCAAACTGTGTTTGAGGGAATACCTTAGCTTAGGCGCGTGCTGGTCGGTTTCCATCTGCCGATTGCTAGGATGGTGTCTGGACAATCTTGAACAAAAAAAAGAGAAAGAAGCAAACAGCAACACGGGAAAGGAGCGGGTTTGAATTCGTATCCAATGAGCTTCAAACCTGGCACTTTTCTCATCTAGATCAAGTGTTTTGACCACTGGACCGCTGGGCCGGTGAACTGCATTTTATAAAGTGTAGCTTAGACAAGATTGGAAGAAATGTCAAAGCGTGACAGTGAGATTCTGTGCTAATGTCTGCCTCCGCTTACAATGGTGTATGTTTCACAAACCCGTTAGGCGGCGAATATTGGTTTGAGCAAAAGTTCGGTTGCAATGTCTCATTTATGTCTCCAAAAGTGAAATGTCTAAAGTCATGCAATGGCCCGCCACTATTTCGAAATAAAAGCAGTTCAGTACTTCGGAGAAATACACCGTCTGTCACGTCAAGTGAAGCTAACTTCAGGTTTAAATTGCACTTACTGTTTTCAACAAACCTTTCTTGCGTTGACCGTATTCTCAAACCCTGACGCTAATACAACCTCAATTTACAGAAAAGGAAGGTAAAGCACCCCCCCCCTCCCCCCCCCCCCCGAAAAAAAAGTGTAATTGTAACTTAAACAAAACTTTCTATTTTTTATTGTTCACAAATTGAGAGCTGTGGGCGTGTTACAAACTCGCAACATTCCGTGCTGTGCAAACATGGACAGCCGGTTTCATTCCGGCTGCGGATGATTCATTAAAGTAACAAACAAACAGTCTGACAAACAACACAACAAAATCCTCACTCCTCACGTTCTGGGCTGGTCACCCCTGCTCGGATCAATACTTCCACCAACCTCCTCAACAAAACAAAAAAAAACCGACAAAACACACCTCTGCATTGATACAATGTCTCCAGTCCGCAAACCTACGCTGGAGCTAATGGAGATTTCGGATCTAACAATAATTCTGGTGACAGCGCGCTGACTTTAGTTACCTTACGGACCGCCGGCTGCATTGCAAATAGCTCCCACCTTCCCCACCAAATGCCTTTATGTTGATCATGTCCTACAAAGGATTGAGAAGGAAGTATTCGTACATGGCTTCTTAGTCAATAATTACCTTGTCCAGTTTATTCTTTATTAGTGTCTATTATGTTTTTGGACCCGCCACCTTTCTCTCTCTCTCTCCCCTCTCTTTCTCTGTGTGTGTGTGTGTGTGTGTGTGTCTGTTTTGACCTCAGCCTCCACTTGTCCCATGGCCCTGAAACATTTTGGTTTAACTCTTCTCCTTCGGCACATAATTCCATTGAAAAGATTTGAACTGAGCACTTATACTAAGCTTAATATGACCTTTATATAAAACAAGATTTGCTGTGATGGGCAAATCAACAACACCATACTGGAAATTAATAGCCTGAACTCACAGGACAAGAATGAGGAAAGTGACCAAGACAAGAAAGGAATTCATATCATTTTAACAAAGAAAACAAAGTGTTTCATCTGGTGAAAAATTTAGATTATTTTATCTCATGTCTTCGAAACAGGAATTAAAATATGTCTATCTGAATTTTGCAATCCCGGTGGCGTCGAGGGCACCCCAAGACCGATCTCTCCAACCCGTTTTGTCCGCTATGACCCACTAATCCCTGCAAGTCGCTGTCACAGAACTCGTCCTTTGCAAACAGCCCCTCGCTGAGTTCTCGCGGCCTGTCACAATGCCAATCGACCTTTCCGAGACGAGTGCAGCGCTGATGCGGCCTGAAAAGGCAGGAGTCGAGATTAGTTAGCCTTCCATTCAAATCTGGGGACTGGAATAGAGCGAAGGAAGGCTTCCGACAAGCTATGAACAGAATAGAGAACGAGAAAAATATGCACTCAACTATTTTGACTCTAGAAAACTAGAGTCACTTTCACTTCCCTGGGCTCTGAAAAGACACTTCAGTAACGTATTTATCATTATCCCGACGTCCAATAAACGCGAGAGCAGAAAGTTGATAGTTAGTCAACCGAGGGACCAGCGAGGACTGAAATTTCTTGCGCTTCTTTCTCTTTCATAATACTGTAAATAAGGCGAATTATTGTTGAGTTTATTATTTGTAGACTGGTAAAGTAGCGCGATCGTGGCGACCCTTCGGCGGTGGCAAAGGTACGCACGAGGACAATTTTGTTCAAAACGTTTTGTGTAAGAGCTGAGCTCCGTGTGAAATGCCAGTTCGTCGCTCGTATGAACTCTCAAGTAATGGATCGTATTGTATCCAATTGTCCACGCTCTTGTAGGAGGTACCCTTAGATCCTTGCTTGCACTTGAAGAACCCGTGAAAGGAGGTACGAAAAAAAAAAAAAAAGGCGCCTCTCTATGTCCCTTGCTCGACGAAAACCCTCAACTCCTATCGTCTTAAAATAAGCTTACGATGTTATTACTAGATACCTTCCAGTGGTCTACACCCCCACCCCCTTCTCGCATATTTCAACTTCGCTTGACTGCCTGCGGTGGAATCTGGGTTTGAACAGAAGAGACTAAGTGACCCCGATTTGTGGTGAGACTTGTTATAAGTCGATTCGTTCCATTGGAGGGGTCGATTCAATGGAGTTTTGCTCCGCCGTTCTGTGAGAGACTTTGACTGTTGAGATGGCTGTTGCATGACTCGGACGTGACTCACGCGCTGGAAAGCACTGTTTGAACCGGATGACCTACTGATTATCAACCTGGGCGAACTCAGCGACACAAATATCATTTCCTTTCTGAAATTAACTGCGAGTTGTATTCTTTTCTTCCGTTTTAATTCCAGCAAAGATTATGATTCAGAAGATGTCACATACTTAAATGTTTTTATTCTTTAAAGTGGTTTTTTGTACATTTTTTAAGAGCAAAGAGGAACAGAGAGAAAGAAAAAAAAAACACATGACTGGAGAGGATTAAACTTGATTGCATGATGAATAAATCATAAGAGATTTATTTGTTGAGTCCAAAACTATTTCTCGACAGGCCGATTGTCTCAAGCGTTCTATAACACTGATATCTTTGCACTGCCATTTGGTCACGTCGAGGAACAACGCTATTAGTGTCATGGACACAAGTCACAAATTTTAAAAAATCATGACTGAACAAATTAATGCATTTACAGCTTTGACCTTTGTATAGCAAGTATTTTTACCGGTAAGAAACAATATGATAAAATATAATAATATCTCTCCAAATTGAACTTTTGATATGGTTACTTTTTATGACATGTGCGATACTTTTACAGAATGGTGCCAAGGTGGAGAACGAAAATTAGAATTTTTTGACCCGCACGATGAAACAGTGCATAAATCTATAGGTTGAAAAACAAAACCAATTTTGAAAAGTCCAACTTTGATGCATCTTCCACGGTATTTGAAACCTTTGTAAAATTTGGTTACTATAGGTGGCCCAATAAAAATCCTTTTGCTTTCAAAGGTGAAGAATTATTATTTGTGAACTACCTGTGTAGATAACGTAACGCTATTTAAATTTCAGTGATAATTCAAATGGGATATTGTTATCTATATGTAATTTTTATGATAGTGATAATTGATAGTTACATAAAGTAATATGGGTCACATCAAATTCTACTAGATTTCAATTAGGATGTCATCATCATATCTTACGTTATGGACGGAGTGCACTGACTGTGCATTAAACTGCCAGTATTTCAATCAAGGACACCAGAAATAATAAAAATTATTATTATTATAATTTTAGACGGCTGTGGTGTTATTTTTAACATACTCATTCTCATCAATAAGATAATAACGATGACGAAGACCATGAAACTTCATGACCGACTTGATGTATCAGCAATATGTTTTATAGCAAGGGTGTCTTTCATTTTTATATTATAGATTCTATCTATCTATCACGCTCTTTGAGTCTGTTGGAGAAATGTTTAATTTAACACTTTTTTAGGTTTTGTGCTACTTTGCCAATATGATGTTACTGATTATGATCACTTGTATTTCATCGTCATCACGTCAATGTAGTAGACGGTTATGCAATAACCTTATGTGGAAATTATCACTGACAACTGTTCTGTCAATTTCATAAAGATTTCCATGCATGACACAATAGGAGTGAAAACTGATGCTGAAAGTTCTCCGAACAAGTCAAGTACAAAATTTCGTCTTTCAATGCCAGGACTTCAATTTATTATTATTATTATAATTATTATTATCATTATTATTATTATTATTATTATTATTATTATTATTGTGATTACCTTGTCATTCACACTCTCCCAAATCTAAAACAAGAAATTCATTTTTGACAAGACCATGATTAGGCTGTCGATTTGAGGTCTTTATTTTAGGAGGTTCGCTGCCCTTGGCATTTACACCTCACTTTACTTGTTTTATTATTTCTTGTTCTGGCGGGGGGGGGGGGGGGGAGGGGGGGAGATAATATGGATAAATTTTAATCTATTAATTTCAATTTTGCCCGGGCAGCGGCCTTTCGGCCTGCTCTTTACGATTTCCAACTGCCAAGGTATCTTTAACGTGCGCAACGTGCACACGGGCCCTCCGAATTTTTTCGTCCTTATCCGAGAAGACTAGGTACTCGATCCTACCCCCCAATAGGACCAGGGACTTGAAAATATGAGAAAAGTCCAATTTCCAAGAACTACTTGATCCTACCCCCCAATAGGACCAGGGACTTGAAAATACGAGAAAAATCCACTTTCCAACATGCCTGCACTGCCCGGGTTTAGAACCCGGGACCCTTGGCATGAGAGGCGAGCACCTTGCCTCTAGACCACCTTGTCCCCACTATCGAGTCTTAGTTCCATGTACTTGTTCAGTTGCCTCTGTAATGAACAGTAGTGTGTCCTTGTGTGCCCATCTTCATTCAACAGCTACGCGACAACATCATAATAAAGTCGGATATGTGCGCCTGCGCTGAAAAGACAGCAGTGCTGGGCCCAATTACTTTACTTCAAGGACTACTATATGAAAGGACGCGCACGGCCGATCTTCTGACTTCGCTAGCGAAGGCCATTTGTTCATTGACACCTACAGCCTTATTATGACACCTAAGACTAACCAATTGTAACCAATGTTGCATCCAAACATAATCTCATTAAATAAAGCAGTTTTACCACAGTTCATGACGATACCATACAGTAGAACCTCTGGCATAAGACCTCAGTATGTAATAACACATGCAATTTGACCTTGAAATCAACATTTTCTATTGGATTTTTTTTAACCACCTTAATTATAGCCCATTCCATGAATCAGGACCATCTCTGTAGTCTTATAGCAATGGTTCCTCTGTATACAGAAACGAAAAATAACTCACCATGTTGCAGCCCAAATTAGTCAGCGAGCCGTGCCTTCTTGGTGGAGGTCTGGTACAGAGCTGAATTTCTTTGATGGTCCTTTTCCAAATTATGAATCCCATGCAGAAGAACATTTATTTTGCCAGGCGTCGCAGCAGATGTTTAGAAAATAATCCAAAACCATAGTAGGTGTTCATGGTGAGAAGAATGTTGACAAGTCTTTGACGGCAGCATGCTTTATGTTTGGATTTCTTCACAAAGCACAAACCAGTCCTTACGAACTCATATGTGCACACATGTGGGACAGTCAAACAACCCCTTGAAACTTCTTGGATGAAGTCTTTTACTTCTCTTGACAATAAACACTTCAGCAAGTAAACTGAATCGTACAACAAATACCAAGCTCGCTGATCATTCAGCTGTTAGGTTGTGAACAGGGCTAACAGATACCATAACACTAGGTCCCCATGCAAACATTTCATCATGACACATAACATAGAGCTTGCCTTGGAGTCTGGGTCATTTTTTGACATGCCATTGAGAACACCCCCTGAAAAGGCGACTCTTTGGCGAATTTTCACTTAATCGACTAACAAAAAACAATGTTTCTGCTGAGCATTCTTTGCTTTCTGAAATGTTTTCTCCAGTACTTGGTCAACATCTGTAGAAGAGATCATAGACTGCAGCTTTCGTCTACTTGGGAGAACAAGAAAGTCACGCAGTTGATGGTAATTACAGTGAGGGAAAGATTCAATTGCAAAGCAGTAATCTGCCACCGAGAATGCCTTGTCATATATGAGTTGAAGCTGTCTTGTAAGAAATTTGAGTTTCTTGCCTTTGGCAGCTTCAAACGACTCTTAGGCTTGAACTTATTGAACAGTCGTTGCCATTTTTTTAACAACACCATCCATAGGAAGGCCATAGTTAATCGCTGAGTGCACGGCCTCAAAGAATTGTGTGTAGGATGACAGACCAGTGTTTGGACTTAAGATTTTACGCAAAGGCACGTTAATCCCTTTCTTGAAAGCAGAAAGAGTAAGAGGTGAATACAAAGTAGATTTGTTGTGAACAATTATTGACAAGAAACTCTCTCTGTAATCTTTCACCATGAAAATACACACAAATTTGTCTTCTGGGCGAGATATGAGAAGATTTTCATACATTTTTAACAACTCTTGACTTTGTCAGGAGAAAACTCAGAAAACGAAGTGATTCTGTCTTTCTTGATGAAATAGTTCAGCTGTTGATCCTCAGCTTTAGGCTCGCGTGCTGCTGGTTTTGGTGTTGGCAAACAAGAAGAAGGAACATTAAAAATACTTGGTGGCAACACAGGCCGAGTATGTCCACCTGGTATCTTGACCATAGGTGTATCCGCTGGCCAATGTCTCTCACATATAAAAAAATTTTGTTGGGTCGACAACGAAATCCTCACGTGGGGGGAGAACGTTCTACCATTTCTGTTTTCTTGTTCGTCTTTAGGTAGTTTAAACACACGGCATTTGTTAGATTCGTTGTAGTTGCCTTTGCAGTTCACAACACCACACTTGTTTGGCATTTTGAAAGAATATAAATCCTAACTTGCAAAAAATATCCACCAGTATCACATTGTTTCACATGTCTGTTTCAATGTTTATATTTTCCCACACAACCAAAGGACTTGTTCCGGTAACGTAAACATCCGGGAGAAAAAGAGTGCAAGCTTTCTGCACTAGATCTAGGCCTAAAAATAAAAGTTTTGGCGTGTTGGATATTCACTAAGTAAATTAATGCCAACAAATCGTATGGAAAATGTGTTTACTTACTTAACAGACATAAACTTCATCGCATCTTATTAGTCTAGATTACTACGCTAAAGCGCACTATTACGTTCGGTCTAAAAATAGACTATTCATCAGAAACTGGGTCAATGCAATGGCCTTCGCTAGCTAAGTCAGAAGATCGGCCGTGCGCGTCCTGTGATATAGTAGTCCTTGGTTCATAGTTTTTCACAACAAAATAATGTATTCATTAACTTACTGTAATGTTGTTGTTTTTGTTCGTTTCTTAATAATTTATTGGTTTTTCTATTCAGTTATCTTTTCATTCATTAAATCTTTAAGTACTGGGACTATAATTTATTTATTTATTTATTTATTCATTTATTTATTCTAGTTAACAATCCATCCATCCATTCAGCCACCATTCCATCCATCCATCCATAACATTCATCCATTCATCCACCCACCCGACCGTCCGTACGCACGTACGTCGGCCCATCTGTCCATCCGTCCATCCGTCCATCCGTCCATCCATCCATCCATTACACCGTCCGTTGTTCCACTGCCCGACCGTCTGTATGTCTGTCTATCTGCCTGTCTGACTTGACTAGCTGTCTAATTATAGTTTAGAAATCCAGTGTTATTGCAAATTTATTGCTAAATCATGTTTTCTTTGCACAGACTTTCAGATAAAAATAGTTTTGCACTAAAAAAAGAAAGTTCTCTATACAAACAAGAAACTTTGCCATTAGACTGTCTTGTCAGCACAGGTCAGCACATTCCAATAGATTCATAGTTTTCAACAAGATTACTGTTCTAATTGCAGCTTTGTATAATGTTTAATACTGATTCTGTTGGAAAACAAACTGATCAAATTTCAAGGCTATTTTCTTTTTAATTCACAAGCCCTGCGATGAGCACCGGATCCTCTTTAGTGTAATAGTCACATTGATTGGGTAATTTGGTGCCTGGAATCATGTCAAATCATTGCACAAAAAAATCAGCTGTCAAGGAATTCTGAAATTATCCACTTTCAAATTCACGTTTACATTGTGTGTTGTTGTCGTAGTTTTTGTCAGCTTTTTAAATATTTTTTCTTTCTAATGCACGATACATGAGTCAAACATCTTTTTTTTTTCGGCCTAAAGACAAAGGTTCTTCTAATATCGTTTTTGGTTTCATTTCAGTGCCCAAGAGCCTGGAGGACGGAAACACTGGATAAGATGACTTCCCAATATAGTGTTGTCAGAAAGGATTAATCAGAAGAGACCAATTTCCCAGATTGCCTACTCAATTTTACAACTCGCCATGTCTAACAAAACATTGCACAACCGGGGTGGCGGATCTACAAAACAGAAAGAAACTGTTAACAAAAACGACGACTTTGATTCAGATGACGAGCACATTGATGTCATTTCAGACGGCGATGATAAGATGAAAGATAAAAACTCTAATGACGCCAGCGAATGTGTCAACAAAGTCGTAACTGCAAAGTCTGTGAAACATTCCAGTGAAGCCGAGTTACAGCTAAGCAGGTATAGCAAACAACATACAGAAACATGCCACAGCGAGGATGAAGGCGAAGATGCTGCAGAAAGAACGGGTAATTTGTCGCCGAAGTTACCTATAGCTGACAATGACAATGTGTTTGACCATAACAAAGGCAGCGGTGTGGACACCCGATCACTTGACATTGCCAGACACTCGGGCCCGTATCCGTATTCTGACCATTCAAACCAGCCTACGTTCCCACACCGCCACTTCGCCCATCTGAACAGATTCTCTCAATATCCATTTGATGCAACCAGTGCCATGAAATGTTTACCTATTCACATGCCCAACTTTCTCCAACAACCCATTTCGCCATCTTCATCACCACCACCACCAACATCACCATCAACAGCCTCAGTTACCAGGTCGGACTTGCAGTCTTTGATGAATCAGGACTCCTCTCACCCCATCAATTTGAAAACTGAAAATGCTGCAACTACAACCAGCAACAACAACAACAACAACAACAAAAATAACAACAACAATGAAAATAATAGTGATATCTCATCAGATAAAAAGTCTGCATCCAATTCCCGCCCATCCTTCCTGATCACAGACATTTTGGGCACTAGGCCCTCAGAAATACGCCGCGAAATACCTTTCCCTCATTTTGCACCCAATACCATATTTGGTAAAGGACATTCCGCTTTCAGCCCTTCTGCATTCAGACACCACTTTCCACTGTCGGCGACTCATCACCAGGACAAAAGATTCGAAAGGAAGAGAAAAGACGATAATAAAGATGAAAATGTTGAGGTGGACGTCGATGAAGACATGGAAGGCGGCAGTGGTGTTGGTGTAGGAGATAGCACAAGTGGAGGGGACGATATGGCCTACAGCAGTGGATCAGATGGGGAAGGTAAGATAACACTGTCCTTTATCTTGAAGAGCTGAAAATTCCAAAGTTATGTGACATTTTGCTACATAGTATTTTAAAGACTTTACCATTAAGTTGCCAGTCAAGAACATACTGGAGAATCTTTGGCCTCCACGAGGCTTTTAGAAAACAATTTTTTTTTGCATTTTGTTTTTTTTGTTTTGTTTTCTTTAGACTTGTTGAGTGCGCGTGCAAATTCACCTCTCATTGTCCGCCAGTGGCTTTTAAGGGCTTTTGTATGCAGATATACTGACACCTCGATGGATGGTATAGATAAACGTAACTGTTACACGTCAATGGAACACTTCGATCACGCTTATAAGACTGTTTTAGTATTGATATTATTATTGTCTCATAGTTCTTTTGTTTGTTCGTTCGTTTATTTGCTTTTATTTTATAAGTTGTTATTGTTGTTGTCGTTGTCGTTGTTGCCGTCGTCGTCGTTGTCGTTGTTGTTGTTGTCGTCGTTGTTGTTGTTGTCGTTGTTGTTGTCGTTGTTGTTGTTGTTGTTGTCGTTGTTGTTGTCGTCATCGTTGTTGTTGTTGTTGTTGTCGTCGCCGTTGTTGTTGTTGTTGTTGTTGTTGTTATTGTCGTTGCTTTGTTACAGAAAAAGCAGTAATGATGGCGGTGTTGGGGGTGGTTGTAGAGATGGCCTTAAAATTGTTCAATTGTTTTCTTGATTCAACTTCTGGCAGTAGTTTTATATTGCCTGCATAGATATTAGTAGTGGTGTTATCAGTTTCCCTCATTAACCGTAACTGCCTTCCAAACGTGCGCTGTTTAACAGCTTGGCGTTGGTTTTACCACAATCAATGCCAGGAACACTACAGTTACAATGTTGTGATAGCTATGAATGACATCACTGAATTCGAAGTCTTAAGCGCGGTAGGTTTCATTTCAGGGGAGGGATTAACAGAAGATTACACGATTCAAACAGTATAGTCATATTACCAATATCATTCAGGAGAATTAAACACCCTCCTCTACGTTGATTTTCTCAGCCGCATGGCTTGAAGCGCGTGCGATATACAAGGATACGGATAATGTGTTAATCTCTACGCACATAGATCTATTTATTCTCTTGTAGATCTATTTCTTCTCTTGTATATTTCCCAGTTAACATAATTATACTTGCACAGTTGGTGCTTTTTAACATTTCTCTATTTATATTATCTAAAACAGGAGCTGGTGATTATTTGAAATACGAAAACAATTTCTTAAGCCTTTCCCGTGTAACGGCTTTCAAAACAAAATAAAAATGAAAAAATACACATTAATGTTATTGGCTTTTGCTATATCTTGCTTTGGAAAAATCCCCACAAGAAGAAATACGTGCACAGATCCTATTATAGTCTTTTGAAAATCTCACAAAGCATCAAAACATTGGTATTAGATTATAAGGCACTTAGTAGCGGTTTTGACATATTAAGTCGGCAGCTATAATATTGCTCGCATATTATAAATAACAAAAGCTACATGAATGAAATGGGTTTTACATCAAGGTTTTTGTGTGCCAAATTGAGTTTGTTTTGTTGTTGTTGTTGTTTTCGGGGGCTGGGGGTGTTGGAGTATTTTGGGGGTCATGAGGTCTCCTTCTTCATTTCAAAGAGACTAAATAACTTATCAGAGAAGAAACTTGGGGCTGCACTGCCAACGAGTGAGTGCCATTGTGCGTTACGTTGGGGGTTCAAAGCTAAGACTACTCTCAACTACGCCAAGCCCTCTAATCACTTGGCCGACAGACTCGGCCAGTAGAAGGTGAAACTATAAAAACAAGATCACTCTAATAAACCCACTAAACCTACTCAGATTTGTATCTGTTCTCTGTTACTTTTCTATTTATTTGGTATCTTTAATTGTTCCTTAAATAACATCTACTGCCTTCCAAACGTGCGCAAACTTTAAGTTAGGTTTCACGGTATCCAGCACAGTGACTGGTTGAATGTATCAACTCATACCCTCCCCTCTCCCTGAAACATGCATTCATCAGAAAATATAGGCCTGGCAAGGCGCCAATCTTGCGACCTGCCACTGTGATAGAAAATGGTCTAGTTTACCTACCTACCTACCTACCTACCTACCTACCTACCAGCCAACCCAACCACCCACCAACCAACCAACCAACATTCCTTACCTACCTACCTACCTACCTACCTACCTACATACCTACCTATCTGCCTACCTACCTACCTACTTACCTACTTACCTACCTAGCTATTTCTGATTGTCTGACTGTCTATCATTTATTCATTCGTTTATTTATGCCAGTTTTGTTTTTATTCAGTCTTTTAATGCCATTGTATCCCGATCCGCTGAGATCCAGATCTATCTCTGTAATTTAAAGACAGTAAAAATGACCCTCGATTGTTTCTATTCCGATAACGTCTTTTTTTTTCTCACTATTTTTTTGCCGCCATCCTTGTTCATTACTTGCAGATTCTGTGTATCTCTTTTCCACCTTTTCTACCTCAAGTATAATATATGTTATACATGTAACAACGAAACATTTTTATCAACCTGACTCCCAAGTTGTAAAATAATACTGCATCATTTCCACATAATGTGTTACTTTAGCTGACAACTTCAAAACCGTGATTTCCAATTAGGTGAACGCATTGTAAAATAATGAGAAAGGAAATGCCCCCGCCCCTCCCCCTTCCCTCCCCCCTTACACACACACGCCTTAAGTTTTAGGTATTCATAACAGTTTTCTATTTTGTTTTTTGTTGTGGTTTTTTCTTGAAAATCCTAACGCCGCGACAGGTGGAGTTATTGACAATGGCTTTTAATCACCCACGAGATACGTTGGTGTCGTATTTCCTGCAATCTCATGTAAAACATTTTAAAATGATATAGAATTGCACTAGGTTAAAAATCAAATCTGGGTAAATATAAAAAAAAAATATTTTTAACAATGCTGCAAAACATTTGGGCTCCCCATGACAAGCTGTTACAAGCCAAAGAGCCAAAATGTGCAACAAAAGAAGCCAATCAGGCAGATTGTAGCATATAATGACAGATTTCCGATTTCAAAATGGACAATGTTTCAGCTCTCTTAGAGCCAGATAAACGTGCCAAGTGCGGGCCAAACAGACAATTATTGGATGAATAGCGCCTGGCAAAGAATGATTAGCCTTGTATCAAATGGTCCCACTAATTCTGCTGGCTTTATTTATGACAAACGGCACTAAATCATAAATACCCGAGCAATTCAGGGTAGCTAACGTATCATGATGGCGAACAAATGAAACCTAAATGGAATGTGTCGGCAATGACATTTTAAGTGGAATTTTATGAGCGTTATTAGAAGGGTCCGATTTGTGCTTTGTGGAGTTCACAGCAGCATAATTTATTTTTTTTGGGGGGGGGGGGGGGGGGGGGGGCGTAAAACTTAAAACATTTCGTTTGTTTCGAACCAGCCCACAGCCAGGTTTTTCTATTCAGGGCTGACAATGGGTAACTGAGAAAACAATACGGTATGGAGGAGGGTGAGCTTTCGGGCCATCTATAAAATACATACTCTCGCACGGTAGTAAGGGAAGGGGTTGGAGGGGGAGGCCACCAGCATAATTATGAAAGCCTTTCCCGGGGGGGGGGGGGTGCTGGGATGCGAGGTACGCTTTGTAACAATGGTAATGAATTAAAGGTGTTGTTGTTGTTGTTGTTGTTTCAGCAACGCAAGCTGTATATAAAAATAATGCTCTCAATGAAACGCTCGAATGGTAAAGCGAACTGTCACCTGAAGTTTTAGAACATCAAGGCATTAAGGATATAATAATACCATTCGAATAGCCGTGCATTGATACAGAGAAGGCAGGAAGTTGCCTCAAGCGTATGAAAAGCGTCCTTTGGGGCGAAGGAACTCAAAAAATCGCCAGAATTGAACATACTTAATGTATGGCCCCTTTTTCTCTGTGCTAATCTACATTGAAGGTTCTAAATGTGAAGACTGAGCAGCCTGGACAGACGCGAGTGACAGTGCTCGTCATAAGACATTGTTTGGAAAGTTTTGCTCATTGTTGTTATATTGTTTGTGGGTATAATATTAAATACGATGAATAATTTTAAACAAATTGAAACTGCCTGGATTCTGGGGTTATCACATGACGTAAAGTCGTGATCTTGTTAAAGTTATTACCAGTGCTATTAGTTACCCAAGTTCATGTCCACTTGGTGAGCGAAACTTTTCGGATCTTTACTGTAGTTCACAGGAAACTGAAACAAAACGTTTGTGTACAATGGCTTTGTCATCAGTTAAGGCCCACTCAGTCCTCTAATATTTTTAATGTTACTATTTTTCTCATATTGTCGTGTTCGCTGTGGCTTTGGTTATCTCGGCTGTTCCACTGAAAGATGTCTTAATTATGCGTGTTTCTATTTGTCATCGGAGACCTGTAGCCCTGTACTGGTGGAAAATAGCAAATCCCTTGTTGAAATTTATTGTCCACTATGAGGGTTAAAAAGTTGCATTTCTCCACGCTAGAAACATACCAGTGGGGACTGGAGGAGGGGGGCGTCGGTGCACGTTTAACTGTGTGCGGAGCTGTACTACTACCTCACGGCTTTTCTGTATGTATGTGCATGCATGTGTTTGTGTGCGTCTGTTTTAAATCTGTCTATAAAACTGTGCAGATTAGTCGGCGCGCCAGGACGTTTCTACTCAAGTATTTTTTCGTACCGCGATACCAACAATAATTCTTTATCATTCAGAATCCACTGTGGACCGATCTCCCAACAAACACAGAAGCCCTAACGCCTCCCCAGTGTTGATAAAGACCAAGAAGCCCAGGAAAGCTCGGACAGCCTTCACGGATCATCAGTTGTCAGTACTAGAGAAAACCTTTGAGAGACAGAAATATCTCAGTGTCCAGGATCGAATGGAATTGGCAGCGAAATTGAACCTGACCGATACTCAAGTCAAAACTTGGTATCAGAACAGAAGGTGAGCCTACTATCAGTTGACATGAATACTGCTTAGAGAAGTGCAAATCTGAATTTGTGCAGCTTATTTTACTCAACGTAATTGACACGGCAAAAGTTGAGTGCATTATTTTGGTTTTTGTTTTTTTAATGTTATTTATTTAAATGGATTTATTGTGAAAACTGAAAAAGATCTTCTTGCTTTCTTGTGACATTGCAAATATATTACAAAACATTTCTATCATCTCCAAATACCATTATATTATGTCATAGTGATCTAAGTCATTATTACATTACAACATTTTGTGTTTATATTGATATTCCCCTCTCCCCTTCGCACAAATTTATCAGTTTTAAATGTAACGCTATCAGGAACAGCTAGGGTAGGGGTGAAGTTCGCCCAAGCGAGGGGAGGAGGCGAAAGGAGCGGGGGAGGGGTCTGCTATGTGCGGAGTCCTTGCAATATTTTGTATCTGACACGGAGGTTAGCCTGACCCTGCGTCAGTGAACTCTAGTGTCGGGGGCTTAGTGCCAAACAGTTGTATGGTGGATTTTTATTATTTTATATTGGACCGGAAAAAACAACCACATTTAAACTGGTGTGGTTTTATTGTTTCATTCTGGATGACACGGATGTGTCTGGGGAGTTTTACTGGCGACAATGTTTATTTTGGCAATGTTTAAGTTAAAAATATGATAGACTGACAGGTGATCTTGTAAAACGGCCTGCATTTTTGTTGTAGTTATTTTGGGGAAGAAAAGAGGGGGGGGGGGGGGGGGTGGGGGGATAAACATTGTAAATTGTTTGAAGATAAAGGAGAATGGGAGATTCAGAATGATCATCATCTTTGTTTGTTCTCACATTTGATCCTCTCCGTGACTGAAATTTGCAGAGCGCAAAAACAAAAAACAGATAAAAACGCAAGCGAAAACAAGAAAACCAATGAATGGGCAAAAATACTTGTCATATTCCTTTCGGTATAGAGAATACGTTAAGGCGATGAGAGAAGAACAACTAGGGACAAATAAGCAGGGGAACAGCGTAAAATAAACACCGGAAATGTATACTCATTACATCTGTAGGAAATTGGAATAAGATACGGAAACAATGCATGGTTATTGATTATTCTATAACACTCAGCTTATGTTATGGATATAACTTGTGAAAGGGCGGAAATTTGAGCACTTCAGCACCAGTTCACGGGAATAATTGACCACCATTACCACAATGGGGAATTATGTTTTTAGAAACGTAAACTAGAAAAACTGACAGATGTTGTATTTAATCAGTTATATTAATAATAATTATTATTATCGCTCCTAGCTTAAAATATGAACGAGAACGCCAGCAGCGAAGTTTTGTTCTGTCACAAAACAACATCATAGACAAGTGTCGTCAGTTTTTATGCAGTTTGATGTTAATACCGAATAAACCAAGGTTGCTGAGGCAGACGGGTGAGGGGGGGGGGTAGGTGTGGTGCAGGAGTGGGGTACTCGCATATAGGGCTGGCTTACGTTAAACAACGATTTGACCCAACTAACATCGATATGTTTAATTAACGTGAAATTGTTAACAATATATTTTTAACGTAATTTTCATGGAAATAGAGTACAAATAGAGCAAAACGAGAGAACAAAATGACAAATTGATAATTATGTGCACAATTACTGTAAATAATTGATTAATGGTTAATTTCTTTTTTTTTAAATTTATACAGGTGTCTTATTTTCCTTGACATTGGCACCATCTGTAATCATGTGAACAATACACTTTTTTTAAATTATCTTTTCTTTATAACAAGATTTTTAATTGAATGAAAAGTATGATCAGAGGAATAGTACCTAGAATCAATAAATAGATAAATAAATAGATAAATATAAATAGATAAAGAAATAATGAACGAAAAAAAAAAATATGTTCATTAAATAATCAATAGTAAATTACATTCAATATTATAATTATTATAAAAGTAAATAAATAAATAAGTAAATATTGAGTTACAATCAATAAATTAAAAATTACATTCAACAATATGTTGTAGAAATAAATAAATACAAAAATAAATAAATAAGACCTTAAATATAGCAGATAAAAATGAAGTAAATCCAATTTATGCTTATAGTTGTTGCTTTTTCCTGACAGGACTAAATGGAAGAGACAGACCGCGGTCGGGCTGGAACTTCTTGCCGAGGCAGGGAACTACGCCGCCGTACAGAGAATGTTGCAAACTAATCCTTACTGGTTCAACTATCATCCCCAGGTCAGTATTCACGCATCCACTCATTCCTTCATTCATTGTTTATTCATTTTTTCTTCCTTCTTCCATTTATTCCTACTTTGTCACTAATTTATTGATCCTCATTCATTCTTTCATTCATTTTTTCTTCCTTCTTCCTACTTGGTCACAAATTTATTGATCCATTTACTGACATTATCATTTATCGATCTTTATCTCTGTTTATTTACCATTTAATGATTCATTTTGTGTCCGAAAAAAAAAATAACAAAAGCCTCTTGGATGGATCGATTTTCAAATAAGGACGCATTTTAAGTTGATCTTTGGCAGTGTCTCGTTATATATGTGTCTGAGTCTGAGTTTGTGTGCGTGCGTGTACGTGTGTGTGTGAGAGAGAGAAAGAGAGAGGAGCGGGAGATATAGAGAGATAGAAAATTAGTGGTTGAGGGCGGCAGAGTTATCTGTTTGTCAGTTTGAGCCTGTGTGGTCTGTTTTGGAGAGGGTGGGGGTGTCGGCAGTGATCAGAGAACTTCAAAATGTATAACTAAGCAAAAGAGTTTGAAGCCCCTGCCAAAGCAGAGATAACAGTAGGAGGTAGACAATGTAAAGACAAAAAAAATGCCAAGAGGTAAACAATTATTCATTAAGAATAATAACTGACAAATACAGCTAAGCTTTGCCGAAGTTGTGTAAACATTCATATAATTTTATAAATAGTTCATTTGATCTATTATGTAATTATGAACTGTCGCACTTTTCCAGGCTGCAGCGATTTTATCCAACCTGGATGCTCTGTATTACCGGAACCCCGAGAATTCTGTGACGCAAGCACACCGACCTCTGCTGCCCCGGATGTTTATCCATGGTCTCCAGCAACACGTCAGTCAACTTCCGGTGCAGAGCTCGTCCACTCTCTACCCAGCAGAGAATAGAGGTTGACAATCCTAATTATTGTGTTGTTTCGCCTGCTCCGACATAGAAACAACATGGAATGATTTCTTACAGTACGCAGCATTTCCAAATGAGATTATTAAACCAAATGAGACGAATGTATGGCTAAGGATCTCTGCACAATTCATACTTTTCTTATTTTGGAAATATGACTTACTGATTTACGAGAAGCCAATTCCTTTGTGCTGCAGCCATGTTTATGATTTATAACCTGAGTCTGGCCTCGACCTGAATGAATGTAAGGACGCCAGGGGGCGAAAAACTTATATGACAGGGGTTCTCTTCCTCTGACCATCTCCTGGTATATCGTTCACTCAAGAGCTCAGTTTTTTGTGTGTATCTCTCGAAAGACAATTGCCGTAAACATGCGCGTTCTTGCATTCTAATATCAAAACTTGGAGTAAAAGAGGCTCTTGATTGTTACGGAGAGATGTAAGAACGCAGCATCAAACCCTTTAGCCCCCACACATTTTTTTAAATCTAACGTTACAAGCACAGCTGATCTTAAATGGTCGAATTACTGCAAAATTGTAAATACATGTATTCATCACAGAAAATCTACTTACTGATAGAAACTGGGCATTTGGACACCAGGTGGCCCATTTCAAATATGGAACATTTGGCATCACAGGGTTAATTTAGTAGAGAGGTACTTGGCAGTTTACGGCAGCTGTAGAACTGTTACACACACTGGTCAAGCAACAAGACATCGCTGGCCCTGTTTTGGATCTGCCCAGTTGTACTCACACAAACTGCAGAATGATGACATCTTTGTTGTTTTTTTTCCCCTTCTTACTACATTATTTATTAACATGTTAAATGGAAACCCATAAGCGGTGAGTCGCAGCAGGGCTAGGTGCAAGAACAAAGTTGGCCACACAAAAAAAAAAAAATGTATTTGCAGAGCCCTACAGGTGTGGACAAACAGACATAAGAAGACGTTACAAGCAAAACATGAACGTAAAAAATTACCAAATTAGGTCCAGCATTATAGAGTGAGGGGCCAATATTTGTAGTTTGTAGCTGCAGCTACTCAACAAAACGTAACTATTCCTACAAACAACAAATATTGGCCTCTCACTCTATAATGCTGGACCTCATTTGGTAATTTTTTACATTCATGTTTTAGGGCTCTGCAAGTACAACGTTTTTTGTTTTTTTGTTTGTTTGTTGTTTTTTTTAGCAAACTTTCTTCTTACATTATTAATTTTATTGTACGGATTCCATGGAGAAATTTTAATTTTTCTGTTCAGTAATTTGATATCTATAACAAAGATAATAATCCATATAGAGTTGTTTTTTTTCTTTGTTGTTGTTGTTGTTGTTTTTGCTGACGTAGATTTTCCTCCTTTCCACTTGTGCGATTTGATGGTAGGGCCAGCGACATAGTTTATAGGAGGAGTTCATAGTGGATAGGAGAAGAGTGATCAAGGGGTAGAAAACAATTATTGTTTGTTATCGTTGTTATTGTTGTTGTTAACTGAAGATTTTGTCCTACTTAATAACAGTATGATAATTAAAGTTGAAGCACAGTTACAATAGCTACACCTACTTCTCGTCACACTGCGTTTACAATAACCATATTATTTCACAGCCATGATTGTTTGTCGAATTATTCCATAGTAACTTCGTTATAATAATCTGAGACGCAAAAACAGTGTGACTGTTAATATAGTCTGCCTATATTGTACTGATATGTGAAAACCAATGAGTGAATGAGTGTGTTTAAGTAGAGATTTTTTTATGGGAAGGAATGATAGACGAGACAAGGAAGAATGAAACAGAATGGATGAATGGAAGCAGGGAGACATCAGAATGTGTTTTGTTTCTATGAGTGTATGCTGAGACAATAGGGAAAATTTGTCGTGTGAGTGAGTGAGTGAGCCGGTGAGTGAGTGAGTGAGGGAGGGAGTGAATGTCAGCAGTCAGTCAGTTAATTAGTTAGTCAGTCAGTTATGAATGAGTGAGTGAGCCAGTGGAGCAGGACATCTCTGTGTATGATTGAAAGAATCATCAATGATGAGTTCTCAGAGCTAGAATATTTCATTGTAAATACCAGTGAGTTATAAATTGAGTGAAATAATTAATGATTTATTCTGTGTAAACTGGGATAGACTGATGACTGAACACAAGAATGAAAAATGAAGTAATGGATGTGTTCAAACTGAACAGTAAATACGTAAATTATGAATAAACCCTTAGATCTATGTGTAAATTTGATTCGACAGACTGTAAAGTTTAATGTTTTATCATTCTCCGCCACAAATTACTTCACTTCAACTATTGATTCTCTGACATGTTACGGTAATAACATCGGAATTAGTGCAAACTTAATTGTAACTAATATTGTTCTTTCACAGATGTATTATTATTATTATTATTATTATTATTATTATTATGGTCCCATCAAAACAGCAGCTGGGATAAAATTATTATTCAATTTCTAAGGTAAAAGCACCAGTGAAATTAAAATTACTGTGAATAAAAAATACAGAGTGATTGTTAACCATTAAGTCCGACATTAGTCTCCAACCACAACAAAGGAACGTTTTCAACAAGACAAACTGAAGGGAAATCAAGGTTGTATGTTGATGAAGAAACATTATTTGTAATAGGATAACAAATCACAAAAGAATTAGAAATAAAAAGAGGAGGGGGAGGGGGCGGTCGCCAGCTATCGGTCATTAAAGAATTTCCTCGCGGAAAAACAACAAAAACAACAACAAACTAGGAAAACAGTTACTGAAAAACGGGTTTGCCAAAAAAAAAAAAACTTTCAAAAGAAGGGTCACATGGCTGTTGCGAGTTCTTCTACAAAGAAAAGGGCGTGTCGTTATTGGCACTCCTAGCAAGACGGGAAATGACGTATGTTTACATTCATCTGTAATTGTTTTTTGTTTTTTTTAATACGCACCCCTGTTTTCCATTCAATTCCCAACATCTCGGTGGAATACATGTATGATGAATATGTATAAAAGGGTGGAAATGATTACTATGGCCGGATTTGGATTTTATAGTTTTTTTGTTTTTTTTTACCACGTCTAAAAAGTATATAAACTCAAAATCCAGGAACAATTTGTTGCAAATCAAGATTTGTGTATGAAGTTCTTCGATACCTGATTTACAAAAGTCACTTCTTTTCTTTTTTTTTTTTTTCAAATATATTCAGGTATTTGATTGACCCGTAAACAAAACACTAGCGGTTTGTGAGACTTGAGAAAATTAATGTATGCTAACAATATAATTATTTCATGTCACTTTTTCTACCAGTGAAATATTGATCCTAGTTGTTGAATTTGTCATGTCTTCATTCCATTTCTCGATTTTGTTTCTGGCTGTCACTGTGAATATTTTGTTCAATTTGTATATAGGTAAGCAAATGTTTTAGCAAAACAGCTCCTTGTTTATTACTGGCGTCAATTTGATTCAATTCATGTTAATTTCACTGGTTAATTAAACACAGTAGAAAACAATAATGGTCGTGTATATCTGAAATATTTAAACGCAAATTATTATGGATGTTGTCTTTTAAGAGCTGTCTTGTGTTTGTTATTCTGGCCTTTATCTTTTCAATCGTTTCAGCTGATTTGATAATACGGAATATATATAAGTCCGGTTATTCATTTGAGATTAAGCTAAGCACTTATTTACCGAGGCCAACATTCTTGTATGTAGAGCTTTTACAATAAATTCTGCAAGCGATATTGAATGGCAGTTTGGCACACTCTGTGACGCCAAGTGAAACCAATCCATGCAAAATATCTTTCTCGTAGGCCTATGTCATTCGTAAATTATATAGACACTACCTTTCGCATAATATTACTTTTATGATTTAAAAAAAAAGTCTAATATCTGGAAACCACAGATAGATTTTGTAATAAATTTGCGACCTTAGTGCAGTAGATCTTTTGGCATTTAAGAAAATATATCTTACTATAATGGAGCTAGAGGGTGAACCTGTAAGCAGCTAAAACTTCGCGACGAAGCCATCAAAAATTGTGAAACCTGGTGTACTGCATCAATTTTTGACGATGATTTACGTGAACATATTTATTTTGAACAAAAAGCAGTCTTTACTATTAATTGTATCAAAATTTTTTGAGGCACAAAAACAATGCAATGATGTATTTTCGTCGAGTAGAATCAAAAAGCATGATCGGAAATTGCGCTCTACGTCACAATTTACACATTGCCGGACGAAAGTCAACTTATCACGACAGTGCATTCTGCAAGGAATTGTGTAACAAAACGATCTATTAGTCTTTGCATCGAATCCAAGTGCCGTTATGGATGCGACCTAGATCTGGACATACAGGTGGACTTGGTAGAAGGAAAATTAGAAAGATTTATCTTGCGCGGGTCGGCTGGTAAATATATAATGGGCGCAACTTTGTGACACCGCAAGCAACCTCTGTGCTTTATCTGACAAAAATGTCCAGGATATTTACAACAATAACTAGTCAACGCTGGTCGTTTTATAATGAAATCGGGCAAACGCAAAAGACCTAATTTTACATAGATCTAGGTGAGAAAAAAAATCTGTGTACTTCAAAATTAATGCATTCCTTATCGTAAATACAGCTTTTAGTTATACAAATTATAAACATTTCAAATATTGTACTCCTCTCTCAATGAATAGAAAAAAAAATTATTTCAAGGAGTTCATATTTCTGCCATCAACTGTAACTGATCAAGTACGCGGTTTTATGATAGACTGTTGTGACTGCATTAGCTGTGATATTTTCATTGTGATATATATTTTTCTTTCTAAGGAGCACATCTCCGCTATAATTTTATCAGAATGTACTTGTACTAAGAGCACAAAGGTGTTTGATGTTGGCAATGAAGAAACTTCAGATCTGATAGATAATCTTATGCGTCCCTAATTTCGCGAGAATTGATTTCATTATCAACTTTCTTCACACAGAATTTTAAAATTAGAAGCGTGTTTTTTTTTTGCATTCTGAGCTTTGCAGTTCAAATCTGTCTGTCTGTCTGCCTGTCTGTCAGTCAGTCAGTCTGCCTGCATTTCTGTCTGTCTGTCTGTCTGTATGTCTGTCTGTCTGTCTGTCTGTCGGTCTGTCTGTCTATCTGTCTGTCTGTCTGTCTGTCTGTCTTCTTTTTCCTCTGGGTTTAAGAGTTTTTCTTCAGGAACATTAGGAGTTTTTTAAATTATTTTTTTGGTTGTAGCTGTTGTCGTATTGTTCTTGTTATGGTTGTCTTGTTATTGTTGTTGTTGATATTGTTGTGTTGTTGTTGTTGATGATGATGGTGCTGTTATGGTGGGATGGAAGATATTATCATAAATAGAATTACATAATGAATCTATCCCGTGAACTACACTGGCCCACATAACAACGTGAAGAAGTCAAGGGAGGAAAGACTTTTTGACGAGGGTTATCTTCCCTGAAGGTTGCCGTGGTCTTGAGAAAAAAGTAGTATGTCAAGATCAGGAGATCTTGAACACTTTGGTTGGTCAATGGTCAGTAGCCAGGTAGTATAGTGTGGGTGGCAAGTGAACTGCTTTAAGAGGCAGGGGAGGGAGTTGGTGGAGATGCTGGTTGGGAATGTCCGTAGGACAATTTAACTTTTTATTATTTTTTTTTTTATCGACATTGTATCGGTTCTCATTATTATTACCATCGGTCACTCTATAATTCTTATAATATGCAGAAAATTACATTCCCACTCCGGTTTTAAGTAGAGTGGTATTAAAAAAAAGTGTACCAATTTCTACTTTAAAATTATTTTGATTAATCACTTTTAATGTCTAGGCTAAATGTGTGAGAAAGGAGAAATTTATTCATTGCAGTGGTGCACTAAAAAGCTGTGATTTTTTTCTTACTCTTTGAAGAAAAGAATTTTACTTAACCAAAATACAAACGAAAATAAGCGTCTTTGTTGTAATATACCATAGTATCACCATGACGATTGAATAATGTGATCTCGTAAGATAAAATACGCTGGAAATTCAGACGTTATTATGTTTACACTTGGAAATTTTATTTGAAACTGATTCAATGAGATTTCAGTGTGGTGAACCAAGGTACTGGTGACGATAGTATTAAAACTGTGGGATTATTATAAAAATTATGCTTTAAAGAAAAAGTCAAATAATCGGATGCCGTATCGTCGGCATTCATGGTTCTAATGACCGTGCGCTCATTCGGGAACGGGGGTTGTGCCTTCCCCCCCCCCCCCAGCGTATGAAAGGCGTTCAAAGGGAGGGGGGTAGTCAAAAATTGGCCCTAGTCCACCATACGTATGACGCCATGCTTTCTAGATGCCCCCCCCCTCTCTAGCCATGGTGGAGCACCAAACCGTGTTTATCTTAAGATTAGGGATCAGATTGTCAGAGCACTCAAAACAGTTACAACGACAGACGTTCTTTAAGACGTGTGAAGCAGGCCGTTTTAGATTACAGAGCGTCAAGGCGCCTTCATTGTTATGGTGCACTTCAGTGTGGAGAGAGCCATCATTTTACAGTACATGGGGGTGCAGGAGGTGGGGGTGGGTGGAAGTGCATGTACAGCTTCAGTAAGCGGGGTAGCGGGTGTATTTGTATGGCATGGTTCTTTTCTTTGCTGGTGGTATGGGAATGACAGATAACTAGGCATGGGGGAGAGAAAGAAGATTATATAATTATTCAGCGAATGGGGTACAGAAACGTTTTAAAGGGTAAGGGGGTGAAGATGTTGTAAACAACTCTTTTTTTTTTTTGCTATTAACTGAGAAAGAGAAAGATGGGGTGACAGAAAGACAGGCGGACAGAGAAGCATAAACAAAGAACAGACACAGTCTGAGAGCAAAATAGGCGGAGGCAGAGAACTAGAGAGTGAGTTAGTGTGTGAGAGAGAGAGACAGGCAGACAGGTAGAGAAAGAATCTCTGTTAACCTTTCATTTGTTTTATCTGTTACATGTGTCGGAATGAGAAAATTAGAGATTATTATTATCATTATTATTATCATTAAATTTATAGTCAAAGCCCCGATAAGGGTAACAAAATTAATGAGAGATAACTGCTGCCTTTTTGCCTTCGTCATTTGATGTAAATCGTATTAAACACAAAAATATCCTCAGTTTATTGTAAGTCAAGCCAGACGTGCTCAGTTGGCAGTTTATAATGTATACACACTGACTTAAAGAATCAAAGTCTTGTTTTCCATTCATTCAGCATTGTATCGTGCAGACAGTGGGCGGAGCTAGACGTTATAAGACGTGGCGACATGGGCGTGGCTTACGGTGGAGAAGATAATCACACATTGTCACCAGGAGAAGACAGATTACCTATTGATGTAAAGGAGCGTAATATGTTCTTAAGTTTCAGTCTAATGAGCCCGATCCTTACGGGCTTTTAGAGCTGTGGGGGTGTTCTTTACAGGTGGCGGGCATGTTTGAATGAGAATCGCATACGCTAGGATCGTCTTATTATTTATCTCATATTACCATCTCAGAAGGGACCACTGACTATAAAAGTTACATAGGGATGTTGCCCCCGTCAACTATATTTATAAATTATTCTGCTCCACAGTGGAGTTTTATTAGTAATTTTAAGGTTTAGTAAAAGACCCATTCCCAGGTTAGGTCTTTAATCATGTGATGTTTTTTTGGTTTTGTTTTACCTTTAATTTTGATTACGATTTTTTTTCATTAGGACTGACAATATTCAGTAAAAGTTTTCTTTTTGACTTTTGGTTTCGGAGGAAAGGGGGTGGGAGAGACATTTAGGTTAAATTTCAGTCCGCCTGGGCCAAAATTTAACGAAACGGGAGGTTTGAAGCCCCGGGCGACAACCCTTCCACAAATGACTTTGTTAGCTTTGTTATTCTTCCTTCAAGAAACTTCCTGTATTTTTTTCAAATGGTTGAGAGAGACATTACAATATGTGGAATTATGAAATTTAAATGTTTTAAAGACTGCACGATACTCGTTTGATTATTGGGTGGTAGACTACTAATACAGGATGGCCCGCAACTTACTTTACCGTAACGTCATTGCTCTACGCTAAGACAATAACAGCATACGTCATTTTTGACACTTTTGGGATATTAAGAAAAAACTGCTTCTGTTCCTGTCATTTAGAAACGTTTGCGACTATTGGATTATTACATTTTCCTATTGGCGCATTTCTTTTTCTATAATATTATCTGAAAACCCTTATGTTCAGGAATGCAACGAACCGTCAGTTACCCGTTTGACGTAAGCCTGACATATGTCATTATCGTAGAGCAGTGACGATAATATTCCGAACCTAGGAAATGTCGCGTCTTTTGCATACAAATAAAGGTCATTTTAAACATTTGATTTAAATTAATTTTTCATTAATTTTTCTTGTTGTACACTTCATTCAGTTGTAATTTAATTGGTGTACACTTATTTAGTCGAAATATTACATAATGTACTGCTAGAATAATTTTATGGTAACGTAACTTTGTGCCCACCTTGTATAAACAAAGTAGGCATTGTTGAAGTAAACTGACGAAATGTATTTTGTCACTGTTGAAGTAAATCAAATTATGTGATGTGAAAACAAAACAGATCTTTACTTAGACCTAAAGACTTACAGCTAGCTGATGGATTCAGTCTAAGACATAATCCTAAGCTTTGGCGCGGTCACCAAATCCTGTATGCACTAAAGCGTGTGAGAAAAAGGGATACAGTATCACATACCACTGATATGAATCAGGCAGGTTCTATCTTGCAGCTGCGCCAGCATCAATCAAACACTAGCGCAGGATACCAAATTGTTCTGTAAATCTGTTCAAGCATCCCTGCAATATCTGATGACGGAGACAACACAAACCGAAAGCAGATTATTATAACTCCCCGTGTAACCTCTTCCCCACACGCTTTCACTGCGCCGAGGTGAGTTTCCTATTTATGCCCCATTACTGTTATCGGCTCCATTTTGACTGGCTCGCGACAAGCCATCGGTCATCTCCGATAGTTATCGGCATTTTCCGGTGGCTGGTGTCAGTGGCACCGTCTACAGGTCACAGTAATGGTGATCTTAATTTGAGCTACAATATACTGAATTTTTGCTCTCTCTATATCGGTGTTTCTGTGTCACATTGGGTAGATAGATAGATAGATAGATAGATAGATAGATAGATAGATAGATAGATAGATAGATAGATAGATAGATAGATAGATAGATAGATAGATAGATAGATAGATAGATAGATAGATATAGATAGATAGATAGATAGATAGATAGATAGATAGATAGATAGATAGATAGATAGATAGATAGATAGATAGATGGATGGATGGATGGATGGATAGATGGATAGATAGATAGATAGATAGATAGATAGATAGATAGATAGATAGATAGATAGATAGATAGATAGATAGATAGATAGATAGATAGATAGATAGATAGATAGATAGATAGATAGATAGATAGATAGACAGATAGATAGATAGATAGATAGATAGATATACGGACTGACACAAACAAATTATATTATTATAATAACTTAAAATAGGGGAGTAGAGTAGAGTTAGAGTAGAGTAGAGTAGAGTAGAATAGAGTAGAGTAGAGTAGAGCTGGGCAGAAAAGAGATGGTATGGTATGGTATGGTATGGTATGGTATGGTATGGTATGGTATGGTATGGTATGGTATGGCATGGCATGGCATGGCATGGTATGGCATGGCATGGCATGGCATGGCATGGCATGGCATGGTATGGTATGGTATGGTATGGTATGGTATGGTATGGTATGGTATGGTATGGTATGGTATGGTATGGTATGGTATGGTATGGTATAATAACTATTCCGTCTTTATTCAGAGTAAATCTGTGATTTTTTAATTAAGAAAAAAACTTAATGCATGTACCAATAAGCATCTCAAGCCTACTGAACATTACTATTGTTAATGTAGGTAGAGTTTCCCTGCGTAAACGATTCAGATTGACTCATTTCGAATAACGACCGTATGACACATTACACTAATCCAAAGACTTAAGTTAGCGCCTGCCTAATCTGGTCAAACCTTTCGAGAAGAAATAGGGAATGCCAACCCATTAGGTAAATGTGTCTGTGTGTGGAAGACTGAACTGTTGAGTAGTGGAACTGAACACTCCAAACAGAACTAAACAGAGCTATATTATCACCTCACAGTGGAGGGCACTAATGATGATAAATTGAGTTAAGGCCCTTTGCGAATTTTAAAAGCCTAACTTCTATACAAAAAGTCCAAACCGAGCAAGTTCTGGCAAGTTATTTTACACTCCAAAGCAAAGATTGACAGTAGGCCCGAGTGAAGATGTCATGACTGAGCCTCGCATATTCCCTGGTTTTGGTTTTACCAAAGATGTAAAGACTTGAAACAGACTTGGAATAGACCTGAAATTTTCACGTAAAATTCAAAGTTATATCTAAACTTTTTGTTTCTGAACTGAGCTGTCAGATGAGATCCGCATTCGTTAGTTCAGCGACAAAAATCTATCATTAGCGCGAGACTGTCGTAGTCTGTGTATCATTTAACGTCTACAACGCGGATCCGATTTCATGCGATAAACCTCGATTATCTCCCTGTTTTGTTCGTGCATGGACATCAGAGCTTCCCGTAACTCTTCTGTTGAATGAGGAGCAAAATTCTCCCTCATATTATCCTGGCAGATTACTCTAAGACGCCATTTAAGAATAACCCCCTTTTTTTCTTTTTAGACTTTTTTTTTAGTGTTGTATTTTTCGTAATGTTTCTGCCCCATCAGGAGACGATAGTTCCCTCTGATAAAATTTCCCAACTATCTGGGAAGCGAACTTCCACACAGTGAATAATGCAAAGCTATCTCATAATTGTAGGGGGCTTTGTACAGAATCAGCTTTCGGGAGTTTGCAGCTGAAATGAAGAAATGCAGTGTTCGTCGTCCTCGTGACAGAGATGGATGGCAGGAGCCGAGTTGTCGCCGTAGTAGGTTAACAGCCATCGGTTTTAACTTCATAGGACATCCCTGTTTGGGAAGATTCTGTGGTTGCAGTGATCTCATTACAAAACAATCGTCCATCCATCCACCCAATCACCCGTCCATCCATCCATCCATCCATCCATCCATCCATCCAACAATCCACCCATCCTTCCATCCATCCATCCATCCATCCATCCGCCCATTCATCCATCCATCCATCCATCCACCCTTCCATCCATTCATCCACCTATCCACCATCCACCCATCCATTCATCAATCCACCCATCTGTCCACCCATCTATCCCACTCCGCCTCTCATCCGCACGCCCATACATCATGCTGCCATTAATTTTAATCGTCGTTGGGGAGCCATTCTGTCTAGATGGGATTTCACCCAAACTTCTTGAATGGACCAGAGTGTCAAATTCGAACTTTATGTGATCATGATATAGATTAATTAACCGCATACATTCATTAAGGATGGTAACAACATATAAGTTCAGACAGATATAAAGATATCAACATAACAATAAGAAAAAGAAGAAAATTGATAATTACTTTTCAATTGTTTTTATAAATTCTTGATAAACTTTTACTGTCCTTAAAATAAATAATAATTTACTTCAGTACGTAAATTGTTCACGATTTTAATAATTTAGCTTTTGCACATAGGATCATATTCATACTAAGTTTGAACGAAAGGAAAATGATTGTCATTTTTAAAAAAAATTTAAATCTGGCGTAAACTCATTATTTGCGCCTTCCGCTTTTTTTCCCTACAGTTTTACAGTTGGATCTTAGAGGTTCAAGGGCGAACCTGTTCTATTTTCGACGTTTGTTCTGTTTTGTAGAGATTTTTTTCCCGTAGTGTCTGGCAGGGACAAAATGGCTGTCTTAATCTGTCTATTGTCTCCAGCAGCCATCACACACATGCCAGAGATTAAGATAGAATTTAACACTCATGCCCGCTCCACTAGTTCAGTCCTCCCGTGTTGGATTAATAATAAAATGGTTAATTTATTTTATCACGATGAGCCGCGGTAGCTCGCGCCGCATAGAACAATATCTGAATTAGTTTCGCCTTTCTAGATTTTCATAATTTTTCAGTGTTCTCCACCCTGATTACGTTTGTCTTAGAAACCGTCACAACTCAGCGATTGGATGTCTTTAACTGGGTTTATCTAACACAAAGGCTATGATGCCATCCTAGCTTGGTCCCGTCACGGAGAAGAGACGGTTTCAGCCCTTAGTCACGTTGTGTCAAGAAATATTACACCAAAGAGCAATCGCTCCCCGTCTTGTTTTCGAAAAACTCCAAAACGGTGTGTAAAACCCTAATCCCCCACAATCAGTGGTAGATTCCAAACTTGTCAGTGCCTTTTTTTTTTCCTTCTCCTTAGGCAAAGAGTAGTTAGATCCAATTCTACTAGGTTTGAAGTCTTGGTTTCACGTCATCCTCCCACCCATCCCCTCCCGGACCTGCTAAATCAGTATGTTTGAAAAAAAAAAAAGACTCACTTCTTTCTTGTGGCCAAAACTAGCGTGGAAAGAATGGAAGAGAGATAGAAAGAAGAAGAAGGTGACGAAGAAAGAGAAAAACTGGGATTTTTGTAATGTACCAGGACATAAATAGTTGCAGATTTGCCTAGCACGGACTCAGCGAGTTGAGTTTGATTTGTATGAGGAAATGTGGTTTACCAACAAGATAAATAATTTAACAACAAACTCATATGAGGCAGCGGCCGTGCTTAGCACAATGCTAAAATATCCCCCCCCCCCCCGCCCGAAAAAAAGTTGTATTTCTTTTATCTTTTATTCTTCCTTTGGAATTCAAAGTAGTTTTGTTGTTGCTATTGTTGTTGTTGTTATTGTTCGTAATATGGTGTTTTAGATAATGCAGACGTTTTTGTTTTGTTTTGCTTCGTTTGCCATGTCAACATTACCAACAAGATGTAATGGTTAGAGCTAAAGCTTGATGACTCGCCACAGATGTCGATAAAGCAAAGAAAGCTGTATGTCCTTTAAAACAAAAATTCAAACATAAGTCTTTTTTTTTTCGGGGGAGCGGGGGGGGGGGGGTTGACAGAAGTATGAAAATGGAGTTTACAAATGGCGAGGGGTGTTAGTGACAAAACCTGTGCATGGCCTGAAAGATTTCACGGTCAGTTAACTTGTCTTACATGAGACAGAGATACCTTAACTTTGCCTCCAAGAGTGTTCGAGTGAAAGCAACTTAAGAAACCCCCAATCCGCTGACGAAGTTCTGAAGTCTACTTCATGGGCCCTGCTGCACTAGTCGGATGAAAGGAGATAGAAATAGACAGGGAGAAATGACAACATAAAAGCTGATGTACAAACAAGGATATTCCTGTGAGTGGGTCAATAGATGTGCAGACAGGAGGGGTGGGTGGACACAATCATAGGCGACGAGTGATTAACGAGCTGGATGGGAGAGGATAGTTGTGATGTTGTTGAGGATGATGATGTTTCCATGATGATGCATTGGGACATAAAATGTTGATATTTTTACAGTTGTCGACACCGTGATGATTATTAAATGCAGGTATGTTTATCTGAATGGCAGACCAGTCTGGTTTGTCATTTTACCCACGAGAAAGTAAACCTCTTCAATATCTTAAACACTTGCTTTCACTGTGGTAAACGGCATTCATGTGGGTGTATTGAAACCAGAGATGAGGAAGGAGAGTTTGCCGGCTTTCTAAATAAAGGATTCTTTGGGCTCAACTGGCATGCTCGTATGAAATATTATCCTAATTCACGACACCTACTGGGGTCTCCCTAGAACGATGAGGGAGGGGGAGCCGGGAGATCAGAGCAGGGGGACAGAGATATTAAATTTAATTAATAACCCCTATTCTAGAGAGGCCAACCCCGTCAATAAGTGAGGTTCTCTTAGTTCGTGCTTCTACAAGAGGCAAAAACTCCTCTTCTGCTGCAAATCTTTGGGCCTGATTAACGAGCGAAAGTTAGGAAAACATTTGCCCATTGACTGAAAAGGCCACTTCGCGGGATTGTAACAAAACGCCCCGCCGAGGAAAAGCAGCGCCGATTTGAACGAGATTAACCGAAGTTTGCCGATGTTTACCGAACGTGCCATCTCGTAATGCTACGTAAACAGCGCTGTCCAAACTCTGAGATCTAATGAAAAGAAAAGAGGCTGTGATTTTCAGAAAATAGAGCTCTCGGTCTCTTTCTCAGAGCACAAATAAAGCGTTAGAAGCATACGGAGCTAGAAATATTAATCCGCGTTTGTCCAGCGTAAGAGCCAATGATTGGCGAGAATAATCCGGAAAAAGCAGGGAAGGTTACGGCCCCTTTATTTCAGTCCGTTTCCGTTGCTGTTGATTTTCAGATACTCCGGGTCTTTTCTTATATCCTACCACACTGCCAACTCCATTTCCGGTAAGACGATACTCGGGATAATTGAATGAAAAGCGTTGGAAATAAAGAACGAACGGTTTTGAGGTCGCTCATTAATACCCGAAAATGATGATCCTAAGTCTGGCTCTGTATAGAGGAGATCGGAGAAGGGTGGCTTGCGTTTTCATTCGCAATCTTCGAGCGAATGCTGTGGAATGTGTAAAGGCCGAGTTTTGTTGTTGGAGTGGGTGTTGTTTTTTGCAGGAATTTCAGGTGTGTGAACAACGATTGGGGTTAAATAGCACATAAGCTTCAAAACTGGGCTGCCAAAAACGGAGTAATGCAACTGCAAGTATGTGTGTGTTTGAGAGAGAGAGAGAGACCTGCGCTCGATCAACATTAGTCACGGCGGGCACCAGCTTGTGTTTCATTCATTTGCCTAATCACATTATCTGGGCATTTACACGTGTGCCCCCTACCTCGCTATTTTTTTCCCTTTTTCTTTTCGTGTATATGTCTGGACCGAACACTTGGACTTCCCTCAAGTGTGTCCTGAACTTTTGTCAACTTTAACATAATCGTCCATTCCAGTTTGGACCCACAAAATAATATACTTTTTTCCCAGACCACTGGCACCTTTTCGAATTACTGCGGCGCATCACGAATTCAAGTTTATTTCATATTAAATGTTAGTTTGAAATACAGGCAGTTCTCTTTTGTCCGGCCTTCGATGAGGGTGAAAAAAGAGGCTGCATGCTGACATGTCATTTTGGCATTCCATTCTTGACACCAGCATTCCTGCCTTGTCTTGTGAACCCTACTATCGCCTGTAACCCTGCAAATGAATCAGCCAGTTTTTCAGCACACTGCCACCATTGCCGACAAGATGACTTTCCACTTTTTTTTTTCTTGGTTGGAGCTGTAGATCGATGCAAATTCTCTGAATACAAGATCTAATTTATTTATTTATTTATTTATTTATTATTTACGTGCATTTATTTATTACCATTTGCAATTCAGAAACCCTCGACAGGGTACAAGAATTCCTTCGGCAACAGGGGTTAAAATACAATTGAAAACATAATAATTAAAAAACAATTATAAACCTGGATTCTCCGTGCACTCTTACTTTGTTAGCAATATTCTCCTCAAGCCACACAAGTTACACGCCATACAAACACTCTTAGATGATTATTTTCTTATGTCTTTGGTCGATATCCATAGATATACACTACTGAACTAGATTCCACACGTGGCTTCGCCAGCCGTCTCTTTCCCCGCTTCCCGACGCGAGCCGGAATGGTCCGCACTGAAATCCCCTCTCAACATGGCAGTGTGGGCTGAGCGCTCGATGCTGGCCTAACCCAGCCTAGGTAACGGGTTGAAAAATAACGGTGATTGTGATTGATTTTGTAACTTTAATTTGATTGTGATTGATTTTGTAACTTTAATTTGTTTATAGTCACTCACATACCATTTCCGTACACTATGACATAAAATTTAATTAAATTCCTCGTTAAAAAAAAAACAACAACAGACTGATTCAACCGACACAACTCACCACAACTACAATGTAAAGCCAATGGTGTTAATATATAGACACGGCGGTAGAGGGTGGGTTAAGCCCAGAGGGAAGACAACAGGCGATGAAAATAGATAGATAGATAGATAGATAGATAGATAGATAGATAGATAGATAGATAGATAGATAGATAGATAGATAGATAGATAGATAGATAGAGAGAGAGAGAGATAGACAGACAGATAGAGAGACAGATAGAGAGACAAATAGAGAGAGACAGAGAGAAAGAAAGAGAGACAGATAGTGAAAGACAGAGAGGGAGACAGAGAGAGAGACAGATAGTGAAAGACGGAGAGAGAGAGAGAGAGAGAGACAGAGAGAGAGACAGAGATAGAGACAGATAGAGAGAGAGAGAGACAGATAAAGAGATAGAGAGAGAGAGAGAGAGCGTGAGATAGAGAAACAGAGAGAGAGATACAGAGAGAAAGAGAGATAGAAGACAGAGAGAGAGAGAGAGAGAGATAAGCTACATAGATAGATAAGATAAGATAGAATAAATAGATAGAATAGATAGATGAATAGATAGATAGATAAATAGATAGATAGACAGATAAAATAGATAGATAGATAAATAAATAGCTTGATAGATAGACAGATAGGTAAATTGATTGTTAGATAGATAGAGAGAGAGAGAGAGAGACAGATAGAGAGACAGAGAGAGACAGATAGAACGAGAGAGAGAGACAGATAAAGAGGGACAGAGATAGAGACAGGTAGAGGTAGAGAGAGAGAGAGAGGGGGGGATAGAGAAAGAGAGAGAGCGAGAGAGGGCGAGATAGAGAGAGAAAGTGAGATAGAGAGATAGAAGAGAGAGATCGATAAGATATATGGATATAGATAGATAGATAGATAGATAGATAGATAGATAGATATATAGATAGATAGATAGATAGATAGATAGATAGATAGATAGATAGATAGATAGATAGATAGATAGATAGATAGATAGATAGATAGATAGATAGATAGATAGATCCGACAGACAGACAGACAGATAAACCTTCTCATAGTCAAAGGCCTGCACGCCGCTCCGTTTACAAACACGATGACTCAAATAATGAGTCGCGGCCCGTCCTTTGATGGCCGCCAGCGCCTTCTAACAGTCCCATTCAACTCGTGGCGTATCTGGGCATTGTCGATATCACATCATGGCATTGCAATTTAGATCCTATCGCAGCGGACACTTCACCAAGAAACACTTGTATTCATGATTTCCACCACATTCAAATGTTGTACGTGGACACTTGAGTTTAATAACTTCGAAAAACTCGATACTTTCCTGCCTGTTTGACCTTTATACAACCGCCAGATTTAACAAATTGTGTTGACGCTCCTTTGGTAGCCGATATCACTTGTCTTGATGCTTGAACTTTGCTGTTAAAATGCATGCAGCTGTCATAAAAGTCAATGACTATTAGTATTATTAGTAACTATTAAGGAGGAGAAAACAAAGCGTAAAGTCTCGCGAGACAAGCTGTAATAATACCAAACAACAGTACATGTATTTAACTGGGGTTCCAAGCCATGTTACTTCATGTCTTATGCCTGTTATTGAGTTATAATCGACATATTCATGTAATTATACACAAAGATGTGTGTATCATGTATGTGCTCTTAGTCTTAAAGACCCCGAGGAAGTAAATTTCCCCCATGGGATAATAAGGTGATTCTTATCTTATCACATCTTAATTATCATTATGACATTATGGAAAAATCAAGTTTAATCTGTGATTGCCTCAGGCACCCAGAAACTGTGACAGATACCTCCTTTTAAAAAATTTGTCCAGTCACCAGCAGAAAGACAAAAACAGTCCAACAATTTAATATAATTCCTGAGCCAAACTGACTCGAGATCTGAGATCTGTGATGCAGTACATGGTCTATAACTGCTACAATAATTTAGTCATGCCACCAAAAAACCAGGGCTGTCAATCCTGGTGTTTTGTTTGCATTATGCCGTTTAATGATTTTTTCCCCCTTCTTTCCGGATCTTTCTCAGCGCCCCCCCCCCCCCCCCATATATCTGTATGTTTGTGTGTGTGTGTGTGTTTCCTTTTCCACTCTATTTTACAAGGAAACACCCTGTACTTTGCAACTTGATGGAGTACAATTTGAGATTCTATCTGTCATTTTATACCACGGATTGTGCAGCTATTTTGGCCAATAATACTTGATTATATTCATGCTCAGTGTAAACATTACAAAAGAGATAAACTTTATAGAGGTAATTTTTGCCACCAGATTCGGCAATCATTTCTTTTTGGCCAAAACTGAGGAACCTGCAACACTAATTTTTTATTTCTCGCACCATAGGTTTAAGCTTAATGGAAAAATCACCTTATTGTTCAAAAACAAATTAACAACTAAATAACCATTTTAAATCATTATTTCATATAACCATTTTAAACTGAACCCCCCTTTTTTGTATTATGAATGGTGGCACTGGTAGCGCTTTAAAACATAAAAATCATCCTCATACTAGTCATATCCACATCAACAGCATATAATATTCACGACACAGAATATGAATCTGTTCATCTTCTTTAATAATCAACTTCATATTGCAAAACTGTTCATGTAAACACATTGTTAATCTATCTACGGTATTTCAGGAAAATGCAAACAATATGTGGTCATGTGGTCATATAAAATAAAAGTGCAAGTCTGTGTTCAGAAAGTTACAAGTAAGTTGTCAAAATGTATATTACATTACCAGTTTCATTTCACTCCATGCGTTGGTCGATGTTGACAGTGCTGGAGTATACAATAAATGATTTTAAGGTGCTGACATTCAATTTCAAGGACTCGGCTCGTAAAGAAAGCAATGAAAGGAGTGTGAAAAAGACAAGTTCTTGGGTGCATTCCATTGTGTATTCTTTTCTACTGAACCCAAACACATCCAATACATCAAATAATGGATGGTAATACAGACTACACATACACACATACAAAATGATTGACAAGTGATATTCTCGTAAATTTAATCTAAGGGCAAAATAAACACATGACAATTTTAGAAAAAGCTGTATATTTGTGTGACCACAGATCGTAATACTGAAAACTATGTGAAGTGGTATGTAAAGTAGGACTATAAAGTACAATTGGCTGTATAAAAAATATTTGACAACAGTTAATTCATTAAAAACAATAAGGTGTATATTTTGTATTAGATAGCAAATTTCCATACTTACACAAACCTCCTAAAAACAATCACAGTCAAAACTCTGATTTACTTATCAACACCATAATCATAATTATTTCTATTTATACAAGCACTTCAAAATAATCTGGTTTATACTTCAAAGAACTAATTGTTTGTGAAAAACAGTCTGTGTACACTTCACGAAAGTCCAATATCATTGTAATATCTACATTATATGAAAGTGAAACACTAACATCAGATTTTCTTCCTTATTTATTAAATATCTGAGTACTAATTTGTGATGAAATATTGTCTTAAATCATAACTGAGACGATGGCATTGTCGTTTCTGAACCATTCTCTGTATTTGAATTTATTATAATTCAATATTCTGTTACCAAGACAGCGCACTTACTCAAGTTCAATGTCATATTATATAAACAAAATGTCCTCTTATCATTTTCACATATAAATAATTTAAAAGAGACTTTATGTAAGCCAAAATTGCTGACTCAGAACTTAGATCAGCACCGCAAAAGACTCTGGCTAGGGAAAATCAGTCTGGATGTTTTCAGTATTTGCAAAAGTTCACAGTTAAGTTCTCGGCGGTAAAAAAAAATAATGACCGTCTCCATCGTGTCTTAGGCTTTCTATTCCAAGGGAAATAAATGTCTAATTAGTCACAGTTGTCTTAATTTTATTGTTATCGCCCCTTACACCACAACGGCACGGCATTGATTTCATCCAGCTCAATGTCATAAAAGATGTTCGTCAGTTTTTTTGTTGTTATTTTTACTGTCTAACATAAGTTAGTTCAGAAAATTACCGCTGTGCAGAAAACCCTTCATGAAAACATGTATCCTTCAATCTCTTTTAAAGATTCATAATACACATCCTGAATCTCCAATAATGCTATTAAGAATGAATTCAGGCTTCACTGTTCAGATTTTGAGAGGGACAGATTGAAATCAGTATGTTTTCAAGCACAATATAAAATACAAGATTCTTTACTTTATTTTACAGCTTTCTTACTTCTTTAGTTTATAACTTGATTTAATCTTAAAGTTACTTGCTATGTTCTTTGATGTTCATCCTCAAAGTAAAAAATATGTTGCTTATTTCATCTTCTTCTTCTTTTTGGGCATTCTTCTCTTAGTTTTGCTGTCCACAATAAACTGAGATTGTTTCTTGATGGTTGCACGATTGGGTACATCAGCATCATCATCTCCACTGTCTTCATCTTCTAAAATGATGATAAATAAACATGATAAGGTACATGTCTAAATATATGTGAGGCGGGGGGTGGGTGGGGGGAAGAGATGACCAACCTTGTTGTTGGTCACTGTCTATATTTGATGAGGTAATTATGTACTCTAGGATGGAAATCAAATATTAAAAAGGCTGTGCTTAGAAAACAAAAATAATGGAAGTTGAGCCTAAAACAGTGGAGGGGGAAGAAGGGAATGTCATGATAAATGTAGTTAATATAACTTATGCGCCTACCATAAAAATAATTTGTTATCCTATATATGACCCAAAGTAGAGGCAAAAAAAAGAGCACACCTGTTGGAAAAACGCTAAAAAATGTTCATAATGGCACCAAATGCAGAAATATGAGCCTCCATTCAACAATAACACTGATTGCATCTTATCACAAGTGCTTTATCCAAAGATTATCAAGGTCACATAATTTATCCAATATATTTTTGTGATTGGATACTAAAAGAAAATATGATACATATTCTCCAAATGACCCAACTGGCCCAACCACTGAGGTGAGCAGCAACATGTGAGAGAGCAATTGACTGGCCAGCGGCTATTAGAGCACTGGCCGTTGCATGAAAGAGTTCCCTCAATGTAAGACGAGGGTTAAGATTTCATTCCCAGCAAATTCTTTGATTTCACAACCATCTTGTGATTTAATAAATTTCAATTTTCTGATGCCATGATCTCATCTTCTTCCATGAAATTTCACAACTGATTTCGAATGCAAATTTGTAATGATGATAAAACTTTAATGGCCACAATTCATATTGTAATACCATTACCACACAAAGATAAATGAAGTGACAGCAGTAGGTATACATGAACTGGTACTTACCATCTCCATAAACCAAGTCTCTCTGTGTCTGTGGTAACTTTATCCTTGTGTTGTAGGTTGGTAGTTTTCCTTCTATGCTTGCATGGAACTGTATTATGAAATTGGGAAATGTATATTCAGCTGTTAACATACTGAATGTAATGCTGTAAAGTCACGTGTTAAGAAACTCACACAAAAAATATGGGCTGTTAATTAATTAATGAAAGCCATGGAAATTAGGACTTAGATGAAAATTACCGGATAATTTATATGATTTGATCTTAATGGAATGCAAAAATACACAAACTGAGACATAATAAATACACAGAAGACGAACACAAGGAATGAGTCTGTCTTTTTGTTTGTTTTTTATATTTTTCTAAGCTCCAGTTCCCAAAGCCTATCTCTCCCAATCAAAATAAAATACTGAAGCCCACAGAACATATAAAACCAAGAGCAAGACAAGCAGAAAATCATACAGAGTTTGAAATAAATTTACCGGAGTGCCAAGAGAATGTGTAAGTTTTCAATTCTTCATCCCTTTCTGCTTCAGCAACTCTAATGTAAGCACTTATTCAACACAGTACAAACAACTATTTTTGTTTCCTTAGCTCTGACCTAATTAAAAATTAAATGATACAGTCGAATTCACATAAAATGAAGTCGCTTTATGTGATCTTCTTTTTGTGTGATGTTTTTCTTTTATCCCTTTCCCAATGCCTCATTTTCAAGGGGAAAAAACGCTTAGAATGACATGATAGAATCTATCTTTACTCTTTGTGTGATCTCATTTTCAAGACCGATAGAGGAAAAAAATGCTAAGCATGATTTTCCTAATCCGTGTCATGGTCAAGTGCATGCCGTCATCTTTCATAATCGCTATTTCACTACAGCTCAAACTTGCCATTGGTCTGTCTGCCTCGCTATGCTTACACCTGTCAAGGCACCTACCTAGTGTACGCACGGGGTGCCATGCATACGACTGGATGTGGTCCCTTTGTCCATGAGTGTAGAATTTTACAAATTTTATTCTGCTGGCATCACCGATCCCTAGCACTCATGCAAGCTCAAATATTATGTTGCCATGTGTTATTCATCAGGTGGATTGATAATGCAGAATAATAGTAAATGATACATCAGATGTTGTAAGATTCACAGGATCAATGATTTTACTCAGGTTGGGCATTGAGAGCAGAGGTTACGATAGGGAGAAAAAGCAAACAGATTACCCACGTGGAGGTACCAGAACACGCGTGGCCACAATTTTTTTATTTCTTTTTTTAAACTATGCAATAGAGATTCAATCGTTTTCATGGGACACGGAGCAAAGACAGACAGCACCAGTGAGTCCACGAAGGTGTCAAATATCATGCTCACTCGGTCACCACAGATTGATGATGTTTATTATGTTAGTTTAGGCTCAGTGCTACATGACACATGTGGGACCAGTGGGAGAGTGAAGAAGGGAGGGGGACTTGTCTATAAAAGGTGTTAGGCCTGATTATGACATTGAAATGCCAGATTGGGCTGACCAGACTGCTTAAGAATTAATGTCAATATTATCTTTAAGTTTTATTCAGCTCTGTCGAAACTGTTTTACATACACCTACTCAGGTCTTACAAAGTCAGGGATAGCATTATACACAAGATACCCTCATGTAGATGGGAGATCTGGATCCAGCACTACATGTATAGTGTCTCTTTGGGTTTGATGTCTTTATGTTGACTTTCAATTTTCATGTAGATGGATCTAGTAAAGTATTATTGCCCATTTTGGTTATAATGAAACAGAGCATTCTCTTTTAAAATGTTTCATATACCATCACTTTGAATGAATTTACATTTTTTAAACAGTAACCTTTCACACACCCTAATACACGTAACCCTGCACATCAAAAATCCTGTTCCCTCCTTTAAAAGAAAAACCCAGTTTACCTATGCTTATCATGATTTGATGGATAGTGTGATGCTATTTATTATGTCCTCCGGACATCATGTTAAGCAATGTCGACTGTACTGTTCACAATCACTGCCTTTCCACTCACCACAGGGTTTATTTTTTTCTTCCACTATTCCAGCAAGTCCACAATAAAACAGATTTACACAGCATTATCTTCATTGTTCACTATCTAAACAACTTCTAAATCTAGATTAAGGCTCAGCTACTCCTACCTCCTACTCTATCTGTATGTGCACCGATGACATTGTCAGATTTTCTCAGCAAGAATCAACTTTCATTAACAACTAATTACTGAACTCTTACCTCCTCTTCCTCCATCTGTTTGAGCAATTCTGATAGGTCTTTGCCATCCAATTCCTCCAATAACTTCAACAATTTCTCCTCTGAAGTGGACAGTTGGTCCAACACATACTCATCTGACGTGGCAGCAATTTGTGCAGTTGGCACATGACCTTTGCTCTGTTGAGAAAGATGGAAAGATTCCAGATGTTTCTAAAACTAACAAGGGGATCATAAAATGTATAAACTATTCAAAACAAATCATTACATGGTGGAATGAGAAGCCAAGCCATATTACTGAGTGAAAGTACCTTTTCTAAATTTACTGAAATCTTATAGATTAAGTTTTGGTTCAAATTTACTAACCATTGGAAACAATGTAAAAATTATGAATTCTTAATGTTCACCAAGTTCAAAATAGGAACATCTGCCATATGCGAGTGCAGCCAGTCTCCTCAAAACACGGAGCATATATTGCAGAACTGCACACTCCTCTCAGCACTGCGAGAAACATATTGGCCCCAACCCACCGACCTGAATATCAAACTCTATGGTGCTCTGCCAGAACTGCAGAAAACCGTAGATTTTATTAAAAGAACAAATCTGCAGATTTAGATTGGTGAACGAAAGAAGAAGAAGAATGAATTCTTAACACAGTAAAGCATTATGTTTGACAGTCCTGTACATGTAAAACATTGAACAAGCTTTTGTTTCCATAGGGAAAACTGAGCTAAGAACAATCTGAACACATCATAAAGTCTTTATCAATTACAAATTAATCTTGAAGATGGGAAGTGAATTCGATCAAACTCACAATGGCATAATCTGCATATAAAATGTCATCATCTGAGATGACCATAACTGCGAGAAATTTGCCATACCATAAACTACAATGTCAAGCCCCTATCCTATTAAACTACATTATCACACAAACCACGATGTTAAAATATTGTACAAAATGGCCCATATGAAGATAATCATGTCAACAGATGAAAATAATGCTTACAGCTTTCAGATGATGCAACTTGTCAGCTAAATGCTCCACTCCTGCTTTGACCTGCACCAAGATGCGACTGGCACGTTGCAGCTGCTCATCCGCATTATCACGACGAGTCTCTTCCTTTGCCAGGTGTGACTGAAATTCCTCCAACATGGTCTGGCCACTAAAAGTAACAAGTTCAAAATTTCAGCATCTATTCTTTTTATAAAATTACTGTTGAGGAAATTGATTGAAGAGAGGTCTACATATGAATGATGTCGTGTTTACAGCAATACATTACGAACTGTAGAGTGGTTTTATCATTTTACAGGCTAACTTTATTCAAATGTGACTGACATGAACTCCAATTTTATTGTGGTATCCAAGATGTCGATAAAGAAAACATGATAAAATTTATTAAAGATGAAAATTAAATCCCCTGAATAATTAAACTTTTTGCAAACATGCAAAAACCATGTTAGATACCCTTGTAAATAACTTCTTATTGCATTGTATTTCCCATCATGAAAGTCAGATTTACTATTAATTACAGTACATATGGATGACAGAGAAAATTCATAAAATGATTGTACATGTATATACAGTGGAGCCCGCATAATTCGAAGACGCCGGGGGGGGGGTGATGGATTATACTTCGATTTACGAAAGTTCGGTTTACCTTTGGGCAGAGAAATAACCATTATTTTGCAGTCTGCCCCATACCATACGTGTAATTATATCCCTTCGTCTTGCCCCCCCCCCACATATATATACACACACACACACAAAACGCAAAGGAACTTGTGTGAGTCATGGGATCTTTCGATTATTTTTTTCTTTAGAAGTGACCCTACCGTAGCGGTAAAACAAAAAAAGCAACATTGAATGGCCTAGACCTGGCACTAGTGGCAGTTGCTGGTCAGCAAACTGTCTTTATCTTGGCCGCATGTATTGTGTGTGACGTCATCAATCGATAAAGACATTCTCCCATGTACGATGTTCAAATGGGAGACTGTAGGCCTACTGCGTTATCCCACCTTGCTATCAGTGGCGTGGAATTACTATTACGCAGCGTAACAATGCCCTACTCGTCCCCCCCCTCCCCATCGAGTATAGTGTGGTGAATGTGTAAACACTGCAGTCACGTATTTGCAGTACAGAGGTGCTAAGAACCTCGTGAAAGTGAGGTCTTTGTTCCTCCAGGGCTTTACCATAACGTTTTACTTTTGCATACAGTCATGATTGTGATGCTTAGAGAGCATTACACAAGTGTGTATTAGAATGGTTCTATGTGAGCAAGATGGGCACACCACAAGGCTCAACTGTGTGTAATTTATGTTCTCCGCCATGTCTTGGCGGTAGATCCACCTGTTGTGGTTACGTCAGCAATCGTTTAAATCGCCATAAATTAAAAATGCGAGCACCGTCTCGCGTACTGTATTGTTGGCTGATAATGATATCAATCATTGGTCATTGGGGCATAATCACGCTGCGTGCAGGGACCCCGACCCGTACCACTGCCACCCACCGCCGCATGTTTCTCGCTTGGTCGGGACAGACACGTAAGAGGAAGGCTCTGCAGCCTACCCATTGCATCATTTTCGGCACCTCTACCCTCCCCCTCGATGGCTGGGGAGCGTGGAGTTGTTGAACAGGCCTGTGTCAGCGTGTTTGTGGAAACTGGTTTTCACAGCTACGGGGGTGGAAATCAGAAGTTAAATTAACTTACACTGAGTTGATTGAGGATGAGAGCCCTCGATCAACTCTATTTATCAGAATTGGGGCAGTTCGAACTCGAAATAGCAGTAAATTTTTAATAGAGATAAAGAAAGAAAAAAAAACTCATTTCAAAATCACCTCTATTTAACAGAAACTCGATTTACCAAAGTTCGGTTTACTTGGGCTCCACTGTATGTGTTTCCAATGAGACAAAAATAGTTCAGTAAGTGTACATCTGTGATCCAGTTTCTCAAACTGGTAATTAAGTTACATGGACCATTAAAGATACAAGATACAATAAGATAGGACAGCTCGGGTGTTTTGCGTTCACAAGCTCTACAATGGCGAATGCATGGGAGATGTAAACAATGACTTTTTTTACGAAGCCGACTAGACAAAGTACTGAGTTTTGTTTACTGTTCAGCCATCACCCTAGACCACAACAAAAGCCTCTTACTTAATAATTACAACTTATTTTGCTATAGGAAACCGCTGAATATTTCTTTTTCTTTCAAATGTGATGGCAATGTGACAAAATTGTTAACTAACTTACTTTCGGACCAAGACAGATCTAGTAAGTACATTTCTAGAGTAAGCCAGGACACAGGCAGTGAAAAAAAACATCTCTCTCTCTCTCTCTTTCTCTTACCCTCACCGGCCCAATTCATGTGCTCTGTTTTAAAGAAACTCATTGTAAATTCAGTATTGCATATTATTTGAATAACTTGATGTTGAAATTTTCTCTTGTAGCAAAACTGATTGATGTTGTGTCTTATTTACTATGCAAATACAGCATTTGAAGTGCTGGCTCAGTATGCCGAGAGTAGGCGGGGCCTCTGACGAACCGTGAACGTCTGCAAAGAACGGAGTGTCCCATCTTATCTTATCGACCAAGAGTAACATTGGTCAAAACATATATTGATTATGATTCCAAACTATTTCTTCTTTGTGTGTACAAAATGTTTTTCATGAATAAAATACCCAAATGAGTTAAACATGACTTCATAAGACCAAATCCAAATCTAGTCACATTTTTGGATTACTCATAGGCAATCAATGTTACCTTGACAACTTGGCTTCTCCAGAATATTTCATCTCTTCAAATTCCAGTTGCAGTTTTTCCTTGTCTTCCCTCAGTCTGGTTATCTGCTTCTCATTGTCTTTCTTTAGTTCTTCTAAGTGACGAGTTGTGTCCCCCTGGTTTTCAAATCTCAGCACAACTTCCTAGTAAATATTTAATGAGCCAATTTTGATGATGCGAAAACTGTCCACTTTCTTGTCAGATCTTGTACAAAGTGCCTACACATTTAGCATATTAAATTACAGTCTTCTTTTCTCATTTATTATTTAGACGTTGCCACAAATCACAGAAATTTAAGACACCATTTTCCAGAAAACCCATCATAGCACTGTATGTTTTGCAAACCTTTGATCATACACATCATGAGTGCTGAACACACAGATCCTATTCATTTTTCATGATGGCTATCTTCAAATTAGCATTTTTATACAACACAGTGGTACAGCATTGTGACACTGAAAACCTGCTATAAAAAGTAATCCCAAGTCAAGGTGAAAAATTCTGCATAATCATGACAGCTTAGATCTTTCACTAGTCTGTCAAATGTTTATATCTCAAATAGTAAACATCATTACTTCCATAAATTAACGTGCTATTGCAAACAAATGAAACGAAAACTGCCATAAAATTGTTCATATACACAAGTGACTTGAGCTATGAGAACAAAAGAATAAATGTAAATCAATTTTATATGCAGTACTTTGGTAGAACTAAAAAACAACTGAAAAACTGTATACATACCATTGTATCAGACACACCAGTGCACTCCTTGATACGCTTAAATGCCTCTTCATAGGTGGTGATTTTTTGCTGCTGATCTTCCCCTGTCAATGCAGCTTTCTCTTGTGCTGTCAGCTCGTCCTGCTGGACTGAGCCTCTCTGGGCCTGGAAAAGCAGTGATTGTTAATGTTATTTTTAAAAATGATAAACTCATGCATTTATTATTTACTCTTACACTCAATCATCAAACATAAACTGGGTATGTTTAAATCTTCTTTCAATCATTGGTGATCTTCTCTAATTTTATCAGAAAAGATTGTCAAGAAAGTTTATCGTATTTGAGAAACTTCAATGTCAGTTATTAATATTTCAAATCATTCATGTACTAGTACTTGAACTAAAGGCTTAAACCTGAGCCTGAAAAGTGTGAGAGTAAAGTGAGAGAGCTGGCGTCTCTTAAGATAGAGGATAGCTGTCAATATTCTATCTCTATCTCTCTTAAAGTAAACGAAATGATGGCAATTTTAAACTGTGCACTGTGCAATAATGAAAATCTTCAGCATAAAAGCAAGCACATTAATATATTTTGAAGCAAGCAGTGTACAAAACTTTGTGATTATCTTACCAATCTTTTCTCAATTCTTTCATGTTGCATTTTCTTTTCCTCTGCCTCTTTCTTCATCTTTTGAAGTTCAATTTCTCTCTTCTTTCTCTCAGCATAGACAGTTTCTTCATGACGACGCAGTTCATTCACAGCAGCTTCTTTGGAAAGCTGAGCATCATTATGCATTGATTTGAGCTCTTTCAACTGAGCGCGAGTGTTACGGATTTCAGCTTCCATCGCATCCAGCTTACGAGGATATTCCTGAGCTTCCTGTAGTAATAAAATAGTGAAAATTTGAGCTTCCTGTAACTCTAAAATTTAACAAACCTTATCTTTCACCAAATATTAAGATTTTAGAATGTAGTACAACTTCATCACTGGAAAATGATATCATGAATTGTTCCTTGCTTTGGCAATAAATGCCTCATTTCCCTTTTCAATGGTAGCCCACTTTATCTCACTTGCAGTTGATGCACATTTTCAGCTGTTCACCCTTCCCATGTTGCCATCTTGAAGTTGTTATTACTCTGCCAATGGGTGGCCTTAATCTGCAGCCTTAATCCAACTGTTCATTTAGTCAACTGAAATTTTTGTAAGTATGAAGGTACACAGTGCACCACCAGAATGTCCCTGTACTCCTTGAGTTTTAAATGTGGTTATAGAAATAACTCACCACTTCAAATCTGTTCTTGATATCAAGATAAACCCTCTGCACTTGCTTTGCTTCCTCTGTCTTCATGGTAACTTTGTCGTAACTATTCTCCAAGTATCGCATGTTCTGAAAATAATAAGATAATTGAAGAAGGATGTCCAAAATATATATGCAGCTTCGAATAATATTACACACTGAAAATTTAAAACCCTTTTGATTCATTATCATGATTCTGTGAGACTGCCTTTACTTTGAACAATACTGTTGTCATATTGGAATTCTGTCCTAAACAATTACTCTTAGATGTCTAAAATAATGTAGTTTTCTACAAAGTAACTTATTTTACTTCTAAGCTGGATGTTAATTTAATTATTACAGTTTTGTGGCATGAACTGGCCTCAATTTTTTGTCTTACTTTCAAAAACTACAACTCTGTTTAGGAAACTAAGTGTAGAGGTGGTAAGAACTCAGGAAGCCAGGTTTCAAATGGTCAAATAAAAGTTCTAGAATAGGAAATCTCTCATGATACAGACATAAATGAACTTAGCAGCAGGTCTGAATTATATTCTGTCAACTGGAATGTGGAATGTCAACAATGTCATCCAACTATAATTATGTTGGCATTTTACAAGTTACATTTGTGAAACAAGACTCCGTAAGGGCTACTGTGATGAGACAATGGGAAAGTAAGGTAACAGAGTAGAAAAGTAATTGTTTCAGGGGTTATTTTGGGGAAAAGGTCTACCAGTAGAATATAATGCAAAATTTAGAAATCTTATGATTTTACTCACCTGAGCATCAGAAGAATCTCCTTTGTCTGTGTTCACAGCATCTGATGCATCCTTGACCATTTGATCATATTGAGTCTGAAGCTCTTCCAGCTTTTTCTGCTTGCTAGCTGTCACATGACGTTTTGCATTCAACAGTTTCATCGAGTCACATACTTTATGATCAAAAATGACAATGGCTTGCTATTTGTGGAAGAAAGAACAAAGAACGCATGGAAGAAATAGGCCTATAGACAATAAATGAATGTATACAGTCATATTATCATCTACAGCAAATACACAACAAATAAAAGAACTATAGGACTTTCATGAAGTCTTCTGAGAATGTTTGGAAAAATTTTCCATTATGATTTTTAATTAATTTCATGTACTGGTCAGGGAAGTTTCCTGAGATCAAAGTAGGCCTACTAGGCACTCTAAACCCGCCCACAATCCGGCTTAGATTGGCAGCACAGGCTGAAAACGCCTGATTTCAACTTGAAATATTTCATTCAAATCTTATAAAACATGGTTCAAAGTTATATGTTTGTAAAGATCTATCTTTGTTCTGTTAAATAATTACGTGATAAAATCATGTTATTACGTGGTGTGAATGTTTTCCTTTGTTCAGGGAATGAACCGACACATGGCGTTTTCCTACACGGAACCCGGATGGCCATGGTAATTTTCCGACACCCACTCCCTTTCAGAGCCTCGGGCTGGTGTGCCACAATAAACCTAGAGGTCTGATTGGTTGAATTTAAAAGAAGAATGAAAGAGGTTTCTGGTGTTGTATTTTTGGAGCTGGGGAATGAAGTATAATACCAAGTAAAGTGATTGTGAAGTTTTCACAAGGTGAAAATCACAGGAATTAATGAAATTCAAAAACCTTGCTCTGGTCATATAAAGTTCATTCATTTCCCTTTACAATGGTGAAATAGTACACCAATTGGAGCAGAGATACCGCAGCGCTAACAATTTGAAAAGATGCACTATTTTCAAGAAAAGGCAGTCCAAGTCGGACGCCATCAGCAGGTTGTAGGTTTACAATTAGGTAGTCCAAACTGATTTTTGTTTTATATCAGAACTCATCAGTTATTGTCTAATCTGATGGAGCCTGCCTTTCCAAGAATTTTGATACAAAATTTATTATTCAGGCTTAAAGGCTTTGAAAGCTGTGGCATTTTCAAAAGTGAAAAAAATACGGCACCCAAAATTTGCTACCTTTTGCAAATTGCTTGATTGTCCAACTTTGACCGCCCATAAAATGACAGTTTATTGAATCATGGCATTGAAACATGTTGAGTCTTTTTTGCTTATGCATTTGCTTAATTTGTCCTCTTCGATAGTGATTTGGGCTACCTCTCTCGAAATTGGCATTATTCTAGCCTCCTATCGGTAAACCGAAACTCTTTCTAAATTGAAAACAAACCCGTGGTCCCGCCCATTCCGGTTTAACCGTTGTCTACTGTATAATGTTGGTTTTGATCTTCCCTTGTTTTAGTTCCAGTCTTCCTGAGAATTTTGACACCAAAATGGGTTAAAAATTGAATTTTTTACAAACTTTTAAAATCCCATTAAAAATGCTTTTTTATCATTCTCAGATGAAACACAGATGTTCAGGAATATCATCTCTACTTTTATTACTTCATGCTTGAAAAAAATAAGCTTTATCTTTGCAACATTGTGACATGTTTCTGTAATTTCTAAGTCTATGGGAACGGACGTAATCTTTCAAATAAGATAAAGCTGAAAATGGGAATTGTCATTTTTGAAAAAAATCCCCCAAAATTGCCGATTTTAACGATATTTCAAAGTTCGTACCTCAATGAGGTCCTACTTGACCAATTTTGACGATATTGGTGTCAATTATCTCAGGAAAACATGCTCAATATAATGAAGCACTTTATATGAGTGTGACAGCAAAAAGCAATTTTGGGTTTGGTGTGCCTAAAGTAGGCCTACCTGCTTGTGAAGAATATAGAGAAAATGTCATATAAATTGTGTTTTTAATTATTCAAGTCCACTGTGACCTGGTTTGATTAATATTTATAATAGACACTTTGCGGATCCAGTTACTGATCTAAAATTCTATCCTTGAAACACATACAATTCAGTACAAAATAACTGGTTACAGTATGTGCATAATATAGCGCTTAAGCAAACATCTTTCAACCTACCCTGCCTGACTTGTTGGACAAGGCAGCCCGCTCCACTGGTCTGTCATGAAAGGCTTTGCTAATGACATGAGAATCTTGCTGTAAATTTTGAACAGATAAATTCATGTAAATCACTGAAGCGCAACAGTGGGAGGAAATATATTTTTAGTTCATTTATTGATTTAGCCTAGGAATGCCATTCTGCACAGCTAGCTTCAAAAATGATGCAGATCACAAAAATCACAAAGGTTCATTGTAAATCAAATACACTTGATTAAGAAGACAAGTTATGAGGGAATAATAAAATTTTTAAAAGTGCGTAAAATAAATTTAGTTCTCTGAACCAGTGACCTTTCTTCAGATTAGAAAGTTTCTGAAATCACATTCCATCTCATAGGCCAGGTACAACTTTTGCTATTTTCTTTCTTTTTGCTTAAAATATATATATTTATATTTTTTTTCTATTCTGAAACACAGCATGCCAATAAAATGTTGGCACAGAATTTAGTTCCAAACATACAGGCCCTATTCAGCAGAAAACTGGACTTAAACATTGAGACTGATTTAAGGCTTAATTACACAAGTTATCAGGGATGGAAGCTTGGAACTCCATTTGGGAGGATAGCAAGTAACTGTCCTTATTTACTGTCTGTCCCATGGGTTAGCTATTACTGACTTACTGAAAGTTTGTCCTTCAGTCTCTGTCGCAGCTCCTTTGTTTCCTTACGAAGAGATGCAATGGTCTCTCTATTCTTTTTCTTGGCATATTCAGCTGACTCAAAGTACGCTTTTCTATCTCCCTCTGAAAGCAATTGGACAGGTACTTATTTAGTTGTTTTTTTCACAGCTTTATTTACTCTTTGTCACACCTGTCTAGAGCTAGATCTGACACAAGACCCATGTAATCTCATCATGCAAATGGAATTCTATATATATCCTACTCGATATGCAACATGTTAAATGGAACTGAAAAGTCTCATCTGAGATCAGTACTGACTACAAATAGTGCCAGGCTTCTTATCTGAAGTTAGCAGTGCAGGATAAAATACAAACGTTGAAAAATACTGTCTCAGGAGAATGGTTTCCACCCACCTAGCAAGGATATTTTCGCCTTTAGTTCTTCGATCTGTTCAGAGATGGGTCTCTGAACACCTGGGTTATTGCCTGGCATGGCTGAAAATTAATTTCAAGCCTCAGTCCAAGGAAATTCGATTGTTTTTCCTGCTTATCCTCCTCTCATCCAATATCGGCAGGAACTGCTTGAACCTCTCTACGGATGTTTAGGTTTTCCGTTGCCAGGAAACTACTGCGCAAGTCCTGATCAAGGGAAATCACTAGCGAAATCCGCACACGAATAGCACCCTCGCTTACGGCTCGTGGATTGGCAACATAAAATTTATGATTACTGTCATGAATGTAGGGGGTTTTTTGTTGTGTTTTTTTTTCACAACAATGCTTAGTAGATAAAATATCTTCACCACCGTCGGATTTGGGACTTTGTGTGCAGTTGTTTTCCATTACCTGACACGAAATGCGGTTCAAAGAGGACAAGTTTGGTTCAAATTTAACGTAAAACTTAAATACCTAGGTTTCCTTAGGATACTTAATTCTTGTCATAATCACCCCCGCCCCCCTTTTCGGCACTGTCACAAGTCACACCATCATATGGAAGCATGCATGCACGCACAGAGAGACAGACAAATAGAGAGCGTCTCGCCCTGACAGATGCCTTTTGTCAGAATGTGTTAGGCCTACCCCGTTTATGTTGTGTGAGCATCTTTTAGTCTTCGGTAAGAAAAATGGTACCTGTTTCATTACACATTACAAGCTTAAAAGCCACGCCCCGCGCTAACCCCCACCCCGCCCCGCCCGTTACTCTTTACCCTCCCTACACGATATTCCTGTGTTCTAATTTTAGACGCAAATTAAGACTTCGAGCTTCCATATATTGGCAGACGTGCTTCTGTGCTGCTGACCAAGCAAGAACTCGCAGATAAGTAAACATCAAGGAGCTTACATCGGTAAACATACATCTGTTTAGATTCTATATAATAATATTTCCTATTCAAATCTTTTATTGTTCGATTGTTTTATCTGTTCCATTTTTCTTTTTCTTTTTTTTTTTCCATGACGAAGGCGCTAGCCGAAATATGGAACATTTTCTGTCAGCTCTTTTAGTTTGCATTGTTTCGTTTGGGTACCGGTATATTTCTTACTCGAGGCTTTGCTACATCATAGATATACACTAGGGTGCTACATACAACTTTTTCTCTTTGCCCACGCGCTGAATGAGATCCTTTGTTTCTCGGGGGCCTCAGCGCAGTTTTGACGTTACTTTATAGTCTTGCGACCCGACAGTTTTTCTGTGGTTTTTATAATATTTCGTCCACTTCTGCAAGATAGTACAGTGCTCACAGTATTATATTGGCCAAAGTACTGATAAGATGCATTTTTTTTTTTTAATCAATGCCGGAAGCTTCTCGAATACATTTTTGTCATTAAGGCGTTGTTGTTTATTAGCAATACCTGAGACAAAAAAATAATTTAAAAATAGGCCCTTATCGTAGCCTACTCTTTATTTTGTGCAGCAAACGTCACAAAGATGCGCTCACTAAGATAAAATACTAGTCTGCTGTAGATGGGAATATGAAAACATTACACCTTATAAGCTATTCCTTTTAATTTTTAAAAAACAAACAAACAACTTCAGAATTCTAATTTTCTCCCTCAAATACATAAAAAAAAGCTATGGCTCAGATCTGGACGTGGATTAAGGCACATCAGTCACTGTTCACAATGAACATTTTAATTTGAAATATTGACAACCTAGCTTCTACAGAAATTAGAATGCCAAACGAACAATGCAAGAAAAATACATAAACTGTACAAATTTACATCCACCAAGTCATAATTTATTTTGACCATGCATCACTCATTCATCTTTTTCAGTCAATAGCCCTATGTTGGTACAACTAGACTAAGACCAGTCTCAAGAATGCTCATATTCAGAATGGTACCGTTCCACTGCTTACATTACACTGCCGTACATCTGATAAAAGAAATCTGCCCCTATGTTAACTGTCGACCCTACAAAAATCCTGTGTCAGACGGACATGGAGATGCTGGCTGGGTTTATCCTTTCCCCCACCTGTCTATTCATCTAGTTCCATCCATTCTCAACACAGACTATTCGGTGGAGAGCTGGGTATGAGCATAGACAGGAAGAAACACACACACTAATAACGAAATCCTCACCAGGTAGAACTCAAAAACTTTGAACCTTTACAAGATCTTTTATTACTCATTTTATCCTAAACGATGGCAAAGAAAAATGGCATCCATATGAATAATGATTACTGATTTATCACAGAAAGCTTCAAATGTACAAGAACATCAATATCACTGTGCTGATGTCACACCAAGATTAAAGCAAATAAATACAAGAGTTTATGTATTGTCTTTTCTTGTTTAAAAACCACTATGTACGTACAAAAATGACTCCGAGTTCTTGCTGTTAATCATTTGAAACCTCATAAAAAACAAACTATGTTAATTATGAAGAATAAAAAATGTGCGAAACTGATTTTCCATTAGAATTAATTTCTCCTTGTAGTTCAATTGGGTAATAATTTGCTTCACAGCAACATCTGCATAAGAAACACGGAGTTATGGACAGATTGCAAAATTATCAGTGTCATATATAATTTAAACTCTTCACCTACCAGCAAGAAGACAAAAATCTAAAGGCAGCAAAAGGCAATCTTAATTTACTTGATTGAAATTTACATATTAGGTACACAAAGTCTTTCTATTGGTTTAAATGTACACAACGCTTAGGAATAATCAAGAACTCATAGTGTAATGGTTTCAGTATCATTGAAAGCATGAAAATATAACAGCATACATTGTTAGCATAAAAAAAATAAAGGTAGATGGGGGGGGGAGGAAGGGGGGGGAGGATTTTTATGAGGGCCTAAAAAAAATTTTATGTTCTTATTTTCCATCATTTCCCATCATGAGACGGCTAACCTTTCTGTTTGCAATAGCCCTGTGCAGTTAATCAATCACAATATTTTGAATTTTGACGCAGCCCTCACGCATACAGAGCAGCACAAAGATTTAAATTATTTCAAGTTATACTGTGATTTCCACATAAATAAATATTTTTACTATACATGATCAACATTTGAAGAAATTAATGTTAGAATGCATTAATCGAATGGTAATAATGTTAGTTCATAAAATTCACAAATAATAATTCTGGGCTGCCGATTCAAATGGTGGGATTTACACAGACACATACATGGTATTTGCAATTACATCCATTTCTCGGGAAGAAGAGTTCCTTCATACATGTATTATATTTGCATCCTCAAGACAAAAACCAAACTTTTCCAACATTCAGATAACAGCAAAGTTTACGTCAATCTCTTACGTACAGACCGATTTTTCAAACCATAATCATATCCAAAGATGTAATAATAAAGTACTTGATGTAAGTTCAAAATTTTCAACAACTTAAAAAGTTATGACACAGAAAGAAAAAAAAAAAAAAAAAAGAGGAAGAAGAAAAAGAAAAAACTCACCAGCAAAGGCGTGTAAACATATATGTATTTCTGATACATATGTGTCAATCGTGCCTTTTCTGTCCATCACAAAGAATAGAAAACAACCACATTTCCTCACCAAGCAAATACTATGAAAAAAAGCCCCGGCTAACTACTGTGCAAGAAAAACTAATATCATATCATGAGTCATTCAGCTGTAGTCTTACAAGTTACATGCTGTAAAATGGACAGTACACATAAATAAAACATGCTTAGAAGTACACTACTTATTTGAGGTAGGAGAGTAAAAGTTATCAAAGCCGCCATCAAATTGACCGAAGCCTGGATAATCTGTAATACTGGTACATGTGAATCCTGTTTCAGAGGTGGATATTTCTCCTCTTTAGAACACTCTACTCTTATGCTCATTATTGTATAAGTACAAAAAGTGCTTTTGAATGACAAGCTCTTTCCACTGACATGTTGGTGTAATTCAGTCTCAAACTGCAGAACTGTGGATAATTATGATAACACTTACCTCATTATAGTCTATCACAATGCAATGTCAGGACCATGATATACTAAGGGCTCACATGTACAGTATTATATAGGACATTTAGCTGTTTACATAGGACATGTAGCTGTTGCTGGATAATCTGCTCTCTATTGTAAGCTTTAAAGCTTTAAAACTTGAACATGTAAGCAGATTCATGCGCAGATTCATACACATAGTTTCCATAGTGTGTAGACCCATAAAATAGAGAAAGTCACAGTTCAAGTTAGTAACAAAATGTCTGTTGTTGCAGTTGATTGCCTCGTCTAAATTTTGTCAGGAGCCTTTGTCTGTGGAATATGCTAATGAACAAGATATACTTCCTGTGTTAATTTAATTGTTGCTATTTCATGGGCTCCTCAGCCAATTGCCATCCACACATTTTCACTTAATATCAATGGTTATTTGCCAACTCTATAATATTTTTTTTTTCTTAAGTAAAAAGAGGAGATAGATAAACAAGAATCCTTTAACACTGTTACATTTTGAAATCGATGTGAATGCCCAATAATGTGTAAGACACTTTAACAGCACATTGTAGATTGATCTCAAATTAATGTCATACATGCAAAGTTAACAAAACTAAACAAACATGACATCATAGCATCCAAGCACACGACTGAACATACTCATTTCATCCTGCAATGAAAATGCAGTCATCTGTGCAAATACCTGATCCCTGATTTTCATTAATTATAGCTTTTTAAATCATTATTCACAAAATTAGTGAAAATTTTAACTGATTCAAAACAGTACAACCTGATAAACATAAAAAGACAACAACAAAAATTATGTCTAGAGAAAAAAATATTTGATTTCATTCTGCTATGTACAAAATTAGGAACCTTACATTGCAGAATACTGAATGAAAGTGATGTTATAGCATAGAAAAAATGATGCTGTGGCCCAGTGAATTGGAACATTTTGAATTTTTTTGGCCCCAAAATTCCACAATGGCCTCAACATTTTCAGTTTTTGGAAGCAAATACACAATGCAGATGTGTTTCCCCTTTCCTATTCCCAGAGTAAAGATGGCAGTAAGCATAGAAAACAAAGTACTCTTTTCTTTTCTTGGCCAAAACTAAAATGCTCAGTTAAAAGTGTCTCATTTTACATTTTACACAATTGACAGATTACATATTATGAAGTTTCAACAACTTATGAACAAATAACAGAAAAACAATACAGCTCAGGGTAAATTATAAGCAAACAACATTCAGTTCAAATATTAGCACCTTAGCAGAATGTAAAGTATCACCTAAACATGATATTTTCTTAGTCGTTACTTATCAATGTTGGCATTCCTAAATACAATGAATAAGACTATCTCGAGCTCTTTGATTTAAGCACAGCTGCAACTCCTGAGAAGGGTGAATATTACTCAACAGAAAATATTCAAGTTCCTGGATGATGAAGCTTTTTGCAATTAATTCTTGAATCCTAATATTGCAAATTATTGTATGCCAATCCTTCTGTTTACCATGGTGGGCCCTCGAAAATGGACAAGGAAATTTCCACGGTTTCTCTTGAAAATCAAATAACTCTTTAAATAACACTTTTCATAATACCAGTATTTCTTTCAGTGAAGCAAAGTTTTAAAAAAAAAGTAAAACAACACTCTGAGTTAAAAAGTATTTCATGAATGTGAATAACACAAGCTTGCTTTAGTACAGTTAAATGAATGATGAGAAAATCACAGTTTGATTTCCCAATAAAAGTGGGAAAAAGCAACAAAATCATAATAAATGAGATCTCAGTATTTCCATGATTTTTATAAAACTGTGATTGTAAAAGTCTGCTGCATAATCAAGTCCTAAAATTCATTCACCATGCCTGGATCAATAAATGCTATCATAAGTGGAAAGAAATGAGACTGATATTCGGTCCAACACAACACAATCCACTTTTAATACCCGGTATACAAATAGAATAGCTCTCAAGGTATCATCATTTGATGCCAAATGTACAAGCTCATCTTGAGGAAAAAAACATGAGAATGGTTACAGTTTTTACATGAAAGTGAAGATATTCACTACTGCTCACAGGATTGATTCAAATTTCAGACCATTTTCAGTAAAGTTCAAGTTGTCAGTTGATTCCATATCTGTCTCAGTGTTAGAAGGTACTAAAATATCTGCATTTGGCAGCAAAGTCAAGTTTTCACCATTGAATATCCACCCACTGTACACACCCATAGGGCTCTTCCTTGTCAACAAACCCAAACTCTGACAGCATAAATGGAATGGAAATTCTTGTTTGTACAAAGGCAATCAAATGACATAACTCAAGACAACAATAATTCACAGCTAAACTTTTCCATTTCAAGACACAGCTGATTCTCACTTCACTGTGATTCAACTGAAGTGACATCGACAGTTCAAAATAAATCTCATGTAAGAGCATTCAGAACTATTACAAATGTAAAAGAGAGCAATGTAAGCCACGCGTAAAGAATTCTGGGGCCTGTGTTGCCATTTGATTTCTCCTCCTCAGGACCAGCAACAACATGACGAGTCATAGAAGGTGGTGCTTCATTCTGGGGTGCTTGTTGGGTTCTTACTGTTGTAGTTTCTTGTTTGGGTTTTGGTTCAGTTTTGATCAATAAGGGATCATTGGCACCAATTACTGTTTTAACTGGTTCATTTCCATCATCAGGTTTGCTGCCAAAGTCTGTTGAAGAAAATGATGAGAGAAAAAGAGACAGATCATTAGACTGCTGAATTTGCACAGGACAGATCTCAGGCACAAAGTAATCTTAAAAACTGTAATTGTTTTAACTGAAGTTGACGTCAATCTGCATTATCATCAAAGAATACAATAGACATACAAGTTAAATACATTGTCATCAACTGTCTATCTTGATCCACTCTTTCCACATTTAATTAGTTTTTCCTTCCTCTTGCTTGTAAAGCTGACCTCGGGGGTTTGTGCCTGAGAACACTAATAGTGTTCTAATTGAACACCATTGATATCGTCTAGACTAAAAATTTTTATAGGACCTAAGGATATCTAACAATTCTAACAGCTCTGATCTGCAAAGTGAAAATCTGAGGGAAATAGGCTCTATAGTGAAACTGCACAAGTGTATTCACACAATGGCAGATGAGAAGTCTTTTTTTGCCAAATATTTCATGAACTCCTTGAAGGAGTTTTATTTTTTCCACTGATTAAGGAGAAATGCAATATTTCAAATCTTTATCTGTACAACTAGAAATGGCCATATATAATACAAAAAGTGTTGCTAACTTTAGCAGTGCTTTTTGTACATTTGGCCTAATATATAAAGATAAGTAGTATATTTTAAGTAAACAGGTCTTCTTTAATATTATGTCCATTTACACTTGTGTGAGAACATGATAGGACCAATGATTCAATACAGATCACAAAAGCCAGATGAAGTTAGAAACTTGACTCTAAATCACTATCTTCTCAAAGAGAAAAGGATGAAAAATTTCTCACCTGGACCAGGGGCATGGGGATCATACAACATGATTGCTTGAGAATCAACACTTTTATAGAAGATTTCCAAGCTTCTTTTGCGCCGCCCTGTAGTTGGTGGATCTGTGGTGTTGACTTTATTGTTGCCACAAGTGCGATCACATTCCCTGGTGTTAGCTGAGACCAGGCAAATGATGGCATCACAGTGAATGTACAGCAGGTCAAAACCCACAAACTTAAAAGGTTTGAAGCGGAAGCCATACTTGAAATTTGAGAGAGGGTAGAAGGACAAAGTCGGCTCATCACTGCACCTAGTTACAATAAGATAAGGGAAAAAAAAAAAAAAAAAACAGAATGACACTGGATGAAAATAGCAAAACAGAGAAAATACAAGGAAAGCTAAATCATTTTATTCAATCTCATTTTCTTTTGACTTTGTAATTTTTAATGGTTTCTTTAACCTTTACATGACGCCCCATGCTGAAGCAATTCATTCCCCACAAACACACAGTAAGGAGCCACAGCATTCCTGGCATAACTGCTATTTTGGGGGCATTTTTAAAAAATCATAACTTTTAATAAACTGTAGGGTTTTTAAGACAACTTGTCTCAATGAAAAGAGAAGACTAAACATTCTACCATGCCGACACTTGTACTAGAGAGGTATAACTTTCAGCTACATCATTTGCTCCAAATGGATAACAATACAAGGCCTGCCTTTTGCTTAGCAAAGGGTAAAAAGTACAGGTGTAGGAAGCATGTGATCACCATGGTGTGAAGTGGCGGGGGGAAGGATGAACATGGATTGTTCCCTGCGGCACATAAAGGTTAACTGATAAAAAAACAATAATAAATGTATGAGATTCTCCCCCTCCCGAAATTTCATTTTCTTTTTTTTTTTAACTGAAAACAAATGCACTTTGGATTTAATGATAAAAGTTTCAGCCAGGATACTGGCTTTCAAGTTCCACAAAACAAGACATCTAAAAGCCACACTGGCAAATTTAACTTACTTGTTTTCAAATAAAACTTTTTTCACTGTGCCTCCTTTATCTCCAGTGGGAGTAGTTACACAATTCGTAGCTACCAGTTTGAGCCTTGGATCATATTCTTCCATAGATATAGCCATATTTAGCCACTCTCCTAGTGGAATCTGTACAGGATTATCTGTGACTGGGTTGTCAAAGGAATCACTTCTATAGATCTCCATGGCCAACTGCAAACACAGAGGTTCAGTAACGATACACCTCATCCTCAGACAAGACACGCTGTGAATCATTATGCTCAATTCTCTGATCCCAGAATACATCTCATAAGCCAAGGTGATAACACTTTTAGAAAGAAAACTGGCATTAACAGTGCAATTTCCACAACCAATTTAATAATAACTGCCTCTTCTTTAACTTTTGTTGAGGCAACGTCATACTTTGGCTTGATCACTTTCACATCAATATTTTTATGTACATACATTTGTCATTTTAATAGTTAAGACTCCACTCTATTGTCTACTTCATGTATAGTTTAAAATTATTGTTTTTAGATCGCTCATCAGTCAACCTTGCAAGTCACAATTAAGTAGTTGTAGAATGCTGATAAATCACAAGCAGGTCATAAATTTTCAGCTCAAAGAACTTAATAGGAATGGGAACTAGTAACAGAAAAATTTAGTGACCTTTGTCATCATGTGTTACGTACATAGAGGCCATATACACATTGGACAAAACACAAAACAGTGTTTACTAATAACAGTAACACTCTCCCTTTTTAATGATTATGAATTACAATTAAAAGAAATCTGAAAAAAAAAAAAACAGAGGGAAAAAAATAAAAATTGGGAAATAAGGACATTTCCAGATTATTCCCATCCCTGATTTTGTTTACAGTATACTCAGTGAAACAATCTTCATTATACTTGTTATCTGACATAAATACCTCTTGATTTTACTCCCAAATTTTGATTATTACAGCAACACATGAAAATTTTACGATTTCTATCTCTGGCAAAAAATTACTATGTCTCATCCAATCTTATTGACAAAATCAATAAAATTCAGTTTCTCAGTTTGCCAACAATGTATATGCTCAGTTAACAAACACAGAAATTTTGCAAAAAGTGATGAATTAGATTACAGAATTGTTATCTATGAGAATGTAATGTGAAGGTGATGAGTAACAATTATCATGACAAACTTTCTTGTGAATGTGATTGTGGCAGATTTCAGTGTGAATATTTAACATAATTGTTTTCATGACAAATGAAACTTAGAACTTAGAGGATAAATCTTAAAATTATTTCCTCATCTCGTATTGTTAGAAAAAAATCAATGATTTCAGACACAACTCACCCTGGTCTGAAAAGGTCAGTATTATAGGAGGAAGGACAAAACTGAATAAGTGAGGAAATAGCAAACTAAGACAGACAATTTGAACACAATGTATTTTTTATGCATTTCTACTGTGTTCTAAGGTAAGATATTTTTACATAACTGAGACCTCAAATGAGGCCTTCTTTTATTTTCATCAAAAAAGGGATATTTCATAGTTTGGAGTTTTTGTATGAGAGATCATCTACACCAGTATATTCTTATTTCTATCTGACAGACACGTACTGGAAAATTTCCAACTGAAGCTTGTGTCACTGCCTCTGTCAGTGGCTGCACTCGCTGAGTCACTTGTAAGCCAATAGGCAGAGAACATGTCAACTGAACTCTACAAAAAATGAAAAACAGAATAAATCTTCAAAACTGAGAGGACACAAGCATATTTAACTCTCCAGCATCCAGACATTGATTGCATGGTCTAAAACATCTGAAACAAGCAAAACTGTTTTAAAATGGTCCAATAAATAGAAAAAATACAAATTTTTATTCTCAAAGAATATATGTTGATTCTCACATTGTACACTAAAGAGTTAAAAAAACTATCATGACAAATCAATTAACTAATTAAGGACAAGTATCCAGAGATCTTGGATCCTGGTCACATTCATTTGGGACAAATACAGAGTGAACATGGTCATCTGAAATAATAATAATAATAATAATAAATTACATTAATATAGCGCATTTCCAATAAATGCTCAATGCGCTTTACAAGTAATAAAAACTCATTCCTCTCTCTCCCACACACATTTCTTTTTCTACATCTATGAGAAGTATCTGTCTTTTTGTAACTAAGTGTGCAGTCCACAGACATACTTTGTTGAATGCAGATTTAGTAAGTATCAAAAGATCTAATAAAGATCACTCAAGTTAAAAAAATTCTCTGTGAAACTCTACTGACATATCATTGATAGAGATGGAAGTGTTTTGTACTGAATGGCGTGGGGACAAAACAGAATATGTCCCTACACAATGAAGACTGAATTATTATTTTTGAAGCCCCATTTGACTGCCACTTTAATTCCTTGAAAGTGGTCAAAAATGTGTTTGGTAGCTGGTACAAAGTTCAGACTCAGTCCTGAATGCTGCCATCATAATAAATTGAAGTACTGCAGTGTGACATACAGCTGCAATGAAAAAAGATCCAATAATGATAACGATCCATTTGTATTAGTGTAATTTTACCACATGGAATTTAGGAGCTGTTGATACTGTTGATTTATCTTTCTAGTGTCCTTTCAAAACTTTAAAACTTAACCTTTTCACTTTACCCCACACATTCCGGGTGCGGACTGTGTTACAACCAATCAATACACCAGTCGCCCGTGAAGTGCAGTCACTCGTTTGCAGCACTCCACACCGCCTCTAATAACATGTGATTTTGTAGTACATACTGTTTGGTTTATGTGTTGTAAAATTGGAAATGTCATTTTTCGTCATGAATAAGCTGTCCAGCCATACCAATATCATACTCTAGGTTTATCAAGACATTTTACATGAATCTTCAAAAACAGTCCCATATCTGTTCACTGCCCCTCCTCACACCGCCTCAGATAACATGTACAGTGGAACTTGATTATAACGAGAGATCACGTTCCATCAAAAATGTTTCGTTATACCCGAGCTCTCGGAATTCCAGGAAAGAGTACAAAAGGCAAGGCAAGGGATTAAAATATCCCGCTATGTCCAGGACATGCTAACAAGGAAGGTAAACATGAAAAATAGTGGGGTATTTTTATGGTTACTTCCCTTGTTTGCATGCCCTGTACATCAACGTGCATATAATATCAAACTGCTGGCAGATCTCTGCCTTAATATCAATACTGTTGGGTTTTTTTTGTCTTTTTGTGCTAACGGTGGCTATGTTTTGATCAAATTACGAGAGAGTCAGATGCAAAATAAAAAGTTAGAGGCAGGCGAGTAGGTTTGTTTCTGGTGGTTTCCCGTGCTGTATCATTCAAAGTATGAGACAGACTGGCCACGTGTTTGTGACAAAGGGGAGTGTAACTGTAAGCATGTGGTCATGAACCCCGGTGTAGACAAAGAGCATATGCCACGCAGCGATCAATTACAATCGAAGAGCATGCTACATGTAATAATTATCGCACATCACAGGTAGTGACTAGAGAGTGTATGTGTCTGACGAAGCTACACAGTTGTAGCCTTCATGACCTGTCCCAAAGTTTGCCTCAGTGAGTGATGAGTCATCACTTTGAGCTGGCTGCATGTAGTGTGCTGTCACAGTAAGGACAGAAAGCATATTAGGCTTAAGCGAGAGATGGTCAGATGGGGCCACAACTCACAGTTAAGGCGCACACATAGTTAGAAACAAAGAACAATGCATGTTGTTACTGTCTGACTGGACTGGCTCTCAAAAGGTTGTTCTGCGATTGCCCCCACCATTTGCTGTACGCACTCAAAATTAATTCTCTTGTTATAGCAGATGCTTTGTTTATCGATTGCCATTATTCGAGTATTTTATTATATAGCTCATATAGTAGAAAAAACGGGGATTTAAAATGTTATCACTATTGGCAAAGGTCTTGTTATTAACAGTGTCGTTAAACATGATGGTCCACTGTAGTTTCACAGCATGTACTGTTTTTTTGTGTTTGTAAAATTACGATTGTCATTACTATTCTATAAATAAGCTTTCCAATGATATGAAATATCATTTTCTAGTGTTATCAGGAGATTTTAGAAACACTTTTTTACCAGTTCACTAACCCTGCACTGCCTTGAATAATACATTTCATAGCACATACTGTTTCTGTTTTTTGTGTTTGTAAACTTGCAATTGTCATAAATTCTTCTCTGAATAAACTTTCCAATGATTCCAAATATCATACCATTTTTGGTTTATCAGGAGATTTTACATGAATTTTCAAAAACTCCCCAAAATAGTGCCATGCATGGGTAATAACCACTATAAAGAAGGAATGTACAGTTGGCTTGTGAGAGCCGTGATCCCCGAGAAGTGAAAAGGTTAAACCCAGCCAACAGATCTACTTGAGGTATTTGATGCACCTACTGTAATATGTCTTCCAACAAAATAATACTTAGACGGAATAAGAATTGGAAAATACATGGATATACATTACGCACAAAAAAGAGTAGACTTCTTGCATGTGAATCACAAATGTGACAGAAAGATAAAACTGTGTGTCCTGTAAAATAATGTTTTAATGGGTAATGTGACATGTAGGTATTCATTATCCAGGTAGTGCAGTGACATGTGATACTTGCAGTGATGAAATGTGATCCAATACCACAAAGAAGGAAGGGTAATTAAATCACAGGATCGAACACAGAAAATGGCACTTTTATCTGCCAAGGTGGAAACAAGATTTTTGTTGATTATGATTCCTCATTATCCCCTTCAATAATGATATGTTTGCATGAAAAATATGCCAAAACTGAGTGACTCCATACGACCAAATATGACCAAATTTGTCTCAATTACCAATCTGACCACATGGGTAGCAAAATTTATGCAAAACCACTGGACAATATACAAATTACCTGTAAGTGTTGACTCTGGTGATAACACCTTCCTGAGATGTATAGTCATATTTCACTTCGTTATAGTAGAGAATGTGGGTACCATTTCTCTGCAAATAAAATGTAGACATTTCCATTATAATGGCATGCTCAAATAATGCTCAGATTTTTCAGACAACAACTTCTTGTAGTACTTAAATAGACCAAAACTGCTGAATTTCCATTATGATACCATGGCTGTGTGCACTCTGCATCTGGTAGATTGAAATACATATAAAAATAAGCATGGTCACCACTGAGGTGGCTGACACCTGGATCATTAATATCCAGAGATTCCAATGCAACAGCCACTCAAAGTCTACAGGGCAAAACCAAGACAAATGAATTGGTTTTAGCTTAACCCCCACAAAATATTAGGCAGCCAGAGCCATGAAACTTGTTTGACACAGTTCACCTGATAATCTTTGCTGGTCTTGATCTTCCAAGAGTTTCAGTTCTGACAGTGAAGTTTCAGAAACACTCATACTCATAGTTTTTACATTTTATAGAGTATAAATGTTATCTTAGCACAGGGATTTGCAACTTTTTAGCCTCACAACCCCTTACAAGGCTCCAATCACCGCCTGCCCCACCTCTCCCCCAAAAGAAAACTACCTTTACCACTATTGTGCCCACTCCCCTTTTTTTTTCCTCATTTCAAGCGTAAAAGTACAAGTAGAAATAGAAATATTATACACATGCTCAGGCGGGCAAAGAGAGAGACAGACAGAGAGGTGGAGAGGAGAAACACAAACATGTATACAGAGAGAGAGAGAGAGAGAGAGGACAGTAGTTCTTTTGCTTTCTTTTGTTCCACTCAAGATCCCAGAATATGTTTTGATTACCCCCCATCCCCAAAGAGGTTACAATCCCCAGCCTGAAAACCCCTATGTTATAACTTTATATTTGCTAAACAGGAATTGTCTCAACTAACAGAGATGACTGTCCCACATTTGTCCACAGGAAATCTGATTGTCACGTAATCCGTTGTGGTAGACTTTGTGACATCTGGGCAGTTAGGCTGGTTAAAGATTGACAAATGTTTCTCCTCCAGGTTGGCGTCATTTGCCCGCAGGAACTGGGCCACTAGTACGCCATTCCCACATTCAAGAATTGGCACAGGAGCTGAGAAGAACACAAAGTCAACACAAGATTCCTGGATCAATGTATATTTTTTCATGAATATCCTTTGCAAAGAAAACAGAAGCTGAGATTGGAAAACAGTATTCCAGAAGGAGGGTGGCAGAGCTGATTTAAAAGAAAAAAAAGGGGCTTCCTGGCTCTCATATTTTGGAATGGTGTGTCTACTTTTTGTTATCTTAACTGTTTTTTGCTCGATGATTCTCAGACCAGTGCACATGTTCTGTAAAACAGGTCATTCTTCCTCTCTATCCATTTCCTTTCCTTCAGTGTAAAGTACAATGAATTTCTTTCACACAAGGATTAAGTTTCAGGCAAAGGACTAACAGACCATAAAGAATCATTCATAACATGGAATGAGTTTCTGATGAAGTTTTGATAGGCATGAACTGATTGGTTAGATGATATTCTTATGACTTACAAAGTTGAGGTTGGTATGGTATATTAATATAAATATTTGTTAAAGAAGTGCAATTGGCCTGATCAGATGACAAATCAGTACAGCACTTCAAGAATGGGTTAAAGACAGATGATAGGATGTTAGGATGGCACTGTCACATATACGGGCAAATGGGTAAAAGAAAGTATGACTTAGGTGACAGGTTAATTACAGAATATAAATTGGCCAAAGAAGTTGTATTGACACGGTGGGAAGTTGTAAAGGTATTTTATCATAAATAAGTAAACACTTTTAAATGCTGACCCAGTAAAAGCATAAACAGTCTCCCACAATGTCTAGAACAAAATTGTTACTTTCATACAATCATTTTCAGATTGCTGGCAAAAGCTACTTCCTTCCATCAAAGTAAAAACTTGACATAGTTGACACAGTCAGGGTCAAAAGTAAACTAACCTGCAATGACCATATTTCTACAATATTTTTTAGCAGTCAACTGCTAAGGATATAATATATAACTTGTGAAGTGGAAATTGGCAATGCATTTTAACACAGATGGTTTAATGAACTATGATTTTGTAGTTGGCCGTAAGAAAGGCCTTTGAACATTAGTATGACTTACGAGGTGGGGGTTGGTAAGGTGCTTCTACACACTGGACACCTGCAAGTTCTCCGTCGGACTGAAGACAATCTTGCACTCCCCAGGTAGAATGTGGACAATCCTGAATTGTGGCTTCAGTCCCGGCACAGTTCACATTATCCAGAAGTATACTCGCATCAGCAGAGTTCACTTGAACTTTGTGTTCTGCAGGGATACCCGGCTTGGCAGTGTAGTTGGTTCTTCAAGAGTATAAAATGAGAAGAAAAGTTGATGTTGAGGTTATGATATTGAATATAACATGCCCTCCCACAAGGCATCTTTCTCTGACCTGTAGGCCATTTTTCACTGTTCCCACCAAAGCTAGTGTTAAATTCTAGTTTTCAAATTAATCTTTGTGTATCATCCACTGACATTTATCAATTGTTTCACTTTTGAGCAGAAAAACCAGGTCAAGTGCTTTAGACATGGCATGATGCCTCAACAAGTAAGGCAATTTAATGCTGAAGGGTGCTTACACTTTGTGGGCAGTAGACTGCCATAACTTACCTTATAAACAGTAAGTTAACATGTGGCAAAAAAAAGTAGTAAAACTACACAATAAACTGTATAAGAATGAAAATAAATGAAATTAAAATAAGCTTTGCATTGAAACATGATTTGAACAAAAAAATAAAATTTTACTGTTTAACCGAAGTAGTGAATATGAACTGGCTACTAATTAGCTGTTGCTGGTCCCTTTTGAATTTTTTATATTTAATATCTCATAATCTGTATAGGCCACATTTATTCATAGATGGATTTTTGGTGTGTGATTTTTATTTAGGGAATAGCTCCTTTAGATCACAATTCTGGCTTGTATTGTTAAATAATTAGGCTCTTCACTCTATAAGATGGCTCAATTCAGAGTAACGCACGGCGTTTCTTACGGTAATGACGCACCAGGTTATCTTTCTTTTTTAGCAATACTTATCTGTTATCAAGTCCTAGGTAGCATTACAGAGACCCTCCATAGTAATGCTTTTACTCAGGTTCCCAGGTGGCATGCTAATATTACCCCCCACTGATCATCGCTGCTCCGGAGTATAAAATTATGGAATTTTTTTTTTACAGATCAGCTTTAGCCAATTTTGTCAGGTGTGAAATCATAGAGAAAGCCAGTCAGAGCAAATAAAAATGAACTTTAAACTTCCATGCAAACAAAAAAGTAATCAAACAAATCATGACAAATAGCAGAAGCAGATGACCCCAAAATATATTTTCAGTAAATACATGATAGATTTAAGTTTATCGTAGAGAGAGATGAAATTTTCAGTTCCCCCTGATTACTCATTTACGTGTTTAAAATTTGATTTACATTTTTATTTCTAACTAGCAACTGTCCCGTTCAACAGGCAACTTACGGAAAACATAACTGAGCACATACAACTTTTGCTGCAGCCTCATTCCAACCATCATCACATACATAGCCCCAAACATTATTGGGATCCAGAACCTGAACATAGCCAGTCCCATCAATACCAGGCTTGCCAATCAACCTGGCTGTAGGATTTGCTTGCTGACCTGCCAGAAGAAGCCAGTATGACTTTAGCAGTAACTAACACTGACACAGTGACACAGATGGCTAAATAAAGATGTAGCTTAACTCATCTTCCAAGTTTAATTGAAACTGTCGAGGGCGTTTGAGAGTTGAGTTGTCTCAGTTTATGACTGACCCACATCCCTATCTGTATAGCTTTAGAAGTTTTCTGTATTCAGATAAAACGGAAATAGATCATTTCTCCCCAAGGATTTCTAAACCATCATGGAGAATGAATGAATTCAAGGGCTTTTGCAATAGTCAGAGATTTCCAAAGTTCACTCACAGATGACATTGAAATTGGTTTCATGTTTTACATGATACAGAAAATATCTTCCATTTTCCAGAGCAAAAATCCTTTCAGAAAAAGTATGTTTGGATCTGTTTATTTCCTTCTCTCATGAACAAGTTGTATCCTTCTACATAAACTTGAACTTCTAATATTGTGACTCTCATTTATGTCTGTGGAATCTTTTTTCGGCCATAACTCATAACGATAGGACCTCCACATGATGTGATGAGATCACACAGATAAAAGACACACAAGAATCCAAAAAGGTCCACTTTCATACAGCATGTAAAAACTTACAGTTGCCACTAATAAAGTTTGGCTGGACCGTGGTGGTGGTCCGAGGAGTTGGTGTTGGTTGCCCTGGTCCTAGATTTTCATTACACACCACTCCTGCTTCTACGTCTCCTTGGGGTGTGCAGTCTGACGACTGACTGGAGATACACTCAGTCAGGGTTGATTCATCACCAGTGCAAGCTGAGTCATCCATCAGAAAATTGAACGACCCAGGTCCATATATTTGAGTTGTTACAGCAGTGCCACCATTTCTACAATTTCCAAAACAAGATTCACCATTAGGACTTGTTTGAACATTTAGTTTGAGGGTTTTATTAATTTTCCTATTTGTGTCAGATTAAGGTAAAAGGAGCGCATGTATGTATAATGTTTACAAAGTATGTCATTTTTCAGATAGTCCTACTTAAGGAGAGGGAAGTCCGGTGAAAAAGTTCTTTTGGATAATCCCCTCCCGTACTCCTTGAGAACTCCTCTTTCATGTAACGTGAAGACTGTTTAATTCAACATAACTGTCAACCATAATAACCATATTTGTGATAATGATAACTCCATTTCCATAATATTCAAACTGAGTTTATGTGGATGCATAAACTATAATGACTAGATCGTTTTTTTCTCTGAAGGCTCTGATAACATCACAAACATCAAATATCCATGCAATTACTAAAATGAAATGAATTATTAACTTTCTTTTTAACATCTTGTGGCTTTAAATAAATAAATTGAACTGTGTAGCCTCAAAATTTTAACAGTTTTTTCAACAGATATTGTGTCGGCAACACGAAAAGATGGAGCAAATAAAGGATGTGACATTTATAAGACAATCAGAAGCTCACGTGTATCCAAGCTGCCTGCATGCAACAATGGCTTCTTTGTCATCCCATCCATCATCACAAATTGATCCCCAAGCATCAATGTTATCGACCTGGATTTCTATTCTGCCAGATCGATCATCAGGCCCACCTACAAGCCTAATATTAGTCACCTGCACAGCTGATGAGGGTTTGAAAAAGAATTAAAGGAATAAATGTCTTTGGAGTGAAATGCTGAAAGATGGCAGGCAATCTTTTAAACAAAACTGGATCAGGACAATGAATGTGAATTTAATCAGCAAAACAGAAACAAAAATTAAATGTAATTAACAATAACAAACAGAAATACCGGTAGTTCCGATGCAAAGTACAGGATTATTTTTTTATTATTGTCTTGTCAAGGGCTGACCATCCGAGCTGCCCATTAACCATACTGATATCAATTAGAAGAGAACAGAAAGAGAAATCCTGATGCCGCCCAATTCCCAAACTCTTGACTCTTAACCTAAAGAGTTGGATTGTGACATCAATTGACAATCCAAATTAAAAGTCTCTCCAGCCAATTCTTTTTAAAAAGATATTGCCCCAAAAAAGCTAACATTCAGACAGATAAAAAAACATGATTATATAATTGCCAAAAAACCCCGTTATCTTCTCCATGACACAAAACATTTGCCTGCAACATTTAAAAGACAAAAATACCATATGTATATCACACCTTCCTCCGCTACCCTATATGTATCTACATTATAACTGCATAGTCTAGTAGTGAAGTGTCCTACTGAAACCTTCATGACAGTGTCACTGAAGTAATTAAAGAACTACATCACAAAACTTCACCAGACAAACAGTAAATGAACTAGTATGCGCTAATTGTGAAATTCACAATATGTGATGGAACTAATTATTGCCAATATATTGTTATTAAAAGAAAAAACTATCTGAAATACAAGAAGATAGAGTGAGAGTTGGAAAACTTTATTTAAAATTTTCTGGACAGCTTCCATGAAAAGTTATAATAATTACAGTGCTGAATTTCAGTTGATACAAAGGAGATCTTCCTGCAGCAGCATTTCAACATGATATGTCATGATAATTTATTTCAACATTTGATAATTCTGCATTCCAATCTGTTTAAAGTATCTCTCTGAGCGCTGAGACTTAATTTTAGAATTGTTAATTTCGCATCTGATTACATTTAAACTATCTCAAAGGAAGGACTGAAGGATGTCAAATAACCCTTAACAGCTAGTTAAATTTTAGAATTTTAGTTAATAATGAACAAACCATTTTATATGAATGCGTGTTGTGAGATGTATCAAAGGTTGAAAATGATCTGACGTCTGAGGCAAACTGAGTCAACGTTACAGTTATCAATAACATGTGTTACAACAATTGTAATATATTTTAAACTGAAATGTCGCAAAATTAATATAGTTTTACTATGATGAACATTGAGGACCTACGGATCCTTTTTGAAATTACTTTGTTTTATTGGGAATGTGTGAACAGTATTCTTTAAACGCTTACCCAAGCACGACGGTATCCATAATATAAGCAGCAGGTAGAGTAGCGGTACGCCACTGATTAATTTAAATCTCTGCATATTGACTTGTGCAGTCTCTTCTGTCATGTCGACCAGTCTGCACCAAAGAAAGACAAAATACAGTATCACTAATTGTCCACCTTCAAGACGTCACCGTGCAGCCGTAATGGTTTCTATTATTGAGAACTACACGCTTGGGGCAACGGACCTAACACTTTCACATAATGTTTGATACATGAAATCTACTGCCTGTATGTTAAATGGGAGTGATATTTTGCGAGTGTCAACACGCTTTGTCACCGGACACTGCACATGCGCAGTAGCAGTACTCGAGGGTGGGGCGTTATGATAATAAAAGACGTCGAAATTCCTGTTGGGTAAAGATTACATTTTCATCGGTACAATGTTGGTATAAACGACGTAGCAACACAATATTTAGACATAAAATCCAAGATTTGTGAAAAAATAGCATAAATAGGACTATCGTATTTAATAATAGATTCTACCTCACCCTTTCCAGTATCATTAACATCCAAAATTTTAATCACCCTCGTTTGTTTACTGTGTTACTATAGTTACGCATGAATCACGTCTGTGTTGTAAATCTGTATACTGTTCCAGGTGAACCACTGCACTTATGGGTTTGTGTTGTAAAATATCATGCTGTGATTAACTCTTGTATGCCTAAGATGTTGAATATCATTTCGGTGCAATAAATCAATCACTCGAGCAGTTTGTTTTGTGCGGCACAGCCCGTAATTTTGTCAGCTGTAATTACTTGCTGTGTGCTCGCATAATGACCCACGTTCACTGTGTAAATTTTTAATACGCAGATAATCAGTTGTCAGCTGTTGAGACTGAAGCTGCAAAACCCGAAGAACATCGCCGATTGGCCGGTGAAAATATGACAAATCGATAGGTGAACGCAGTGCTGGCAAGTCCTGGCGTGTCTCGGCGTTCTAGAATCAACGCTTTAGATCTTGGCTTTGGGTGTTGCTAGTGCTGAACACGCCTTCGCGCCCACATACATACACACATATATACATAACACATACATATGATTGTGCTTCGAGTAGGGCATGGCTGATTACACACAGTATACTGTGTCTTGGGTGCGGGGTCTCAAACCTGTCAGAAGTACACAGTGGATTTGAACTTAGGTGAGCTAAAACGTATAAAAACATAACACTGTTTATTTGTTGGATATTTATTTCAGGAATGGTGGTTCACTGGTATTGTTCCTGGATCTATGATGGAGTACCATAATAATTTTCGATAAAATTGTGTTACAGCGAAATTTGGTTTGACGGGTACTGTCCTGTGATTAATGTTTACTGTGAACCAGTTAGGCCCTGGGCCTATATGCTAGGTTTGCTGCGCCAATATTGTCGAATTAGGCTTAGACTGTTTCAATAGAGACTGACCCACAAAACTGGAATTAGCAGGAGGTCGTGTACAGGATTGCAGGCATAATTTAAAACTACCGTACGTATTTCAAATGATCAATTGCGACCTGCGAGGGGGAAAAGGTGAGCCTTTCACGTTCTGCTTTGTGCATTGTTAGATACAGAGAACTGGATGTGCCATCAAATTAGTGGCACTAAAATTAATTGCTATAGGGATACTGTTATTGTTATCGTTGCTTCGGTGCAATATTATGCCTCCCACTGTATCACTGAGTAAAGTGAAATAATCAAGAAACATATATTATGAAACAAAAACATTTGTTGTTGTTGTTGTTATTGTTGCTGTTGTTGTTGATGATGATGATGTTGCAGCAACTGCACTGTTGTAATTGCTGTGACCTTCCAAAATATTAGAAGCGCAAACAATACAGGGTACGTGGACCCCATTTCTTCTCTGCTCCGTGAGGGTAGGGGGTGGATTTTTTTTTCGGGCATTTCAATGTAACTGAAACATTTGTAGAAAGGGAAACGGCTAATATCATGAGCAGAGAATTGGATACCTCATCCCTTCTTCCCTGTCCGACTTATGTGCCATACGGATCTGCCAGACAAACAAATAAAGAAACATAAAGGTGTCCTTTACAATTTTCACCCAAAGAATTACTGTTTTTCTGGTCTGGGGAACAACCCAGCCAGCAGCCCCTACCCAAATACAATACAGATTTCAGTAAGCTTGGTAGGATTACCGTTGGGGCGGTTTCCCTACATCAAATCGACGTCGGCGCGATGACCTAACTAGAAGGTCTGCGTAAGAAAGATGACATTCCCATGTGCAAACTTGCCGTCAATTTTATGCGTCCGATTTCTGTAGGGTTGCTGACCGGGTGTTATTAGCACCCCCCCTCCCTTCCTCCCCCTCTTCCCCCCCCCCCCCCCGCATCACCCCGTGTTTTTGAAACCAGCACCAGATTTCCAAGGTTCCGTGTTGTGGACATTACAGTTCTTACAAACATTCACAATGCTCTGTCAGACATTTAGAGGATGCTTTCCCATTAAATTTGATTTGGAGATATCACGATCTCACATTTAAGAACAGACACTGCATATAACACAAACTGTTTGTTTTCACGGGAGTCAGTCAACCTAACTGATCATGGATCGATTTAATTACAAGATATTACATTATAAAGATTGGTTTCCTGGTTTCATAACATAAAAACGCCCCATGCAAACCAGTTAAACGATAACCCACTTCATAAGTTAAGAATGGAATCGAATAACAATGAAATAAATCATGCACAGAATAATAAATCGAAGAATTTGGTGATGCTTTCAATTTATTACTATATCCCACCCTGTCCGAGGCATAATACTTTATATGCAGACAACAACGAAGTATGACTGTGAATTCCTAATGTGCGGGTTGTGTTCCTGTAAAGAATTTACTACGGACTTCTGCCCGCATTATTTTCAAACAGTGATACTGTATCATGAAAACGTGTCCTTCACTCTTATTTCCGTTCCCTGAGTGAGATAGGGTTAACCTGTACGGCGGTGATCTGGTCTTATATTAATAAATACCACTTGACGACAAGTTGAAAGCGCTGTGATTCTGCTACAAATTGATTGTCGGACTTGAAATTTTGTGACTTTTCCTGAAATTCATTTTACTGCATGTATAGACTTGCAAAAACTGAATGAATTCCACTGGTAAGTTACTGAATGACCAACATGTTCTGACTACCCCCCCCCCTCCCCAACGGTGACTATTAAGTGTCATTGGAGATCGGGTCTTATAAGACCACAGATCACCTAGAATTGGATTAAATCCCAGACAGAATTAGATACTCCTGGGACTCATATATTTGTTTTATTTCAGTAAGGTCAGGGGCACGCGAGAAACTACAAATTACCGGTAATTAAAATGTTACTTTGCAGATTAAAAAATCACCAGTGTGCACCTCGAAAAGGAGGACCATTTGGTCTATTTTAATAGCTAAATACTTTCTCGGACCAGGCAACTAAAAAATCACTCGTGTGCGCCTGGCCTAAGTCTCATAGTTCTGTAATGATGATTCCTCTATGGAATTAAAGCATGTTTCGGGTATTTTTATCTCTCTGTAGATAAATGCTTCACATGGGAATCTTCAAGAATCTGTGGAACGTAACTTATAAAAGCAAGATGCAGTCCAAGATGACAAACCCCCGGTAATTCATTATGTCAAAGCAGGGAAAGCAGACCTGTTAGCCAATCAGAAGTCGTATTTAATGAAGTGAATAAAAATCAAAGAAATAAAAGAGATCGATTCAGATCAAAGTTATTCAATAGTTGGTGCCCATTGGTGTATTTTGAAACATAATTATCCAAATGCCCAATGCCGTATTTTAACAAAAAAAATTTTATACATTGTCTAATTTATCAACAACTAACTTTTTGGAGTAAATATCTATATCTAGAATCCTTGCGTTTATTTGACTATTCAAATTAGAATGTTTGGATGGCGCACCAGAGGACTATATGACGGAAACCTCAATTGTTATTCTTTCTATTATTTATCACAAAAACAATCTTTCTTGTTCTCGCTTCATTGCTTATTATAATATTATCCTGCCCCCACCCATATTCCGTTTCATCGGGTTATAAAACTTATCTTATTGACGTCTTCATTTACTATAATTATAGCTGATCTTCCTGCGTGCTTCATGAAGCATGACGCCGTTTGGTATCAGAACACATTCTATACTTATCTCTTAGGGCCTGTCCTGAATGTAATGATTAATCGTTCCTGGCTTGTTTGCCATTCATTATTTCTGCGTAACACACACAGATCAATAACAGGGGCAAGCCTATACTTTGTCACTGTATGTCAGTAGAGTAATTGGTTATAGGAGGCACAGGGAGAAAGTTTTATGCCACAGAATAACATAGTGCAAACTTGGCCGTAATCTAGACGGTTTGCTCCTTTGTAATCAAGCTGTGATCTAAGGCCAACAATGGAGTATGTACACCCTCAGCGTGTGAAAAGTGTATGGGGGTGGGGAATGGGCTGGGAAGAGGAAGTTGGTGGAGTATATAAAATTCAAACATGTAAAATGCCTCTTGAAGTTTTAGAATACCGAGTCTCTGTCATGGATATTCACCATTTTAATGACAGTAGGCATAAACGGGCGAGTGTTCTACTCTCTCTCTCTCTCTCTCTCTCTCTCTCTCTCTCTCTCTCTCTCTCTCTCTTTCTCTCTCTCTCTCTCTCTCTCTCTCTCTTTCTCTCTCTCTCTTTCTCTCTCTCGCTCCCTCACTCTCTCTCGCTCTCTCAGTTTTTAGTCTCCCCCCCCCTCTCTCTCTCACTTTCCCATTTCTCCCCTCACCTCTCTCTCTCTCTCTCATAATTTCTTTCCTCTCCTTAAGGCAGAAAATCGGGGATCTGATATACATGTACATGTAATTTATAACCATTATTTGTTCCTTCTCTTGTCACACTTTGCCACGACATTTGTAGGCTACTTTAGCATTCTCTATCGTCTTCTAGAAAGAAACGCCCAACAATAATGAACGACATACTGTCATTAATCGTTAATGGTATGGCCTGTTTGACTTCTGTGATCTTTATCTTTTCCATTAACTTTGTTTGTGTGTTTGTGTCTGGTTTTTAATATGTCATTACTATTTCTGTTGGAGTTTTGTCTTAGTGATGGCGTTCGTTTCCTTGTTTGTTTACATCTGTTCCCATTAGTAACGTTTGTCAGTTCAAACTCAGTAAAAAAAAAACATTTTACTTACTGGTCTTTGCTTTCCCTTTCTTCATATTGCGGTAGCTCAGTATTTTCTGCTTTTTTTCTAGATTTTATGTTTTCTTTAATTGGCATCTGAACGCTATTTTTCACACTGAAGTCTAAACAGCAGAATCTTTCTTTACAATGGTGCACTTTGTCCTTTTCATTCTGGTAACCGTTTTCTCATTAGTTTTGTTGTTGTTGTTGTTGTTATTTGCTCTGTAGCTTGAGTTTTTTTTTAGTTTTTTATTCTGTTTTCCTTGTCGGCAAACATTTACCTTTTCTGTGTGTGTATGTGTGTCCGTTATCTAAGTTTGTTTCATGAAACCAAAGATACTAGATTGATAAGATCAGACACTCCCGGTTTATAGTTCTTCGGGCCTCATAAATACCGTTTACATCCGGTCGCAGGCATCCCCCACTCTCGGCGCGCAGAGCCAGCGCTTCATACAATGGATTTGCATAGAAGATAAGACACAACACCGATCGGTTTCGCTTCCAGAGGCAGTTTCATTGTCAAAATATTTTTTTTTTAATTTATGTAGTATGTACTGTAATTGATAATGAATTTTCTATAAAGCAAAGCTAAAAAGGGCGGGTGAAGGAAGGCAAAAGAGAGAGAGAAAGATTTTTCACGAGATGGCATAGGCATAGAATGATCTAGAATTATGTGCATGGGGCTTCCCCAGCCTCTCTTGCGACAAGTTATTTTTAGCCTTCCGACAGCGCTAGGAACCCGACAGTTAGCGATTGTACTGCTATGCGTCTCTGATGCAACGGTTGATGTGGTTCTCGACGATGGTGTATTTTTCGTGAATTTGGAGAAGAAAAAGAAGAAGAGGAAGAACGAGAAGAAGGAAAATCCATGGTTAGTCTTAATGTTAAAGGAAAGTCTTTAAACGTTTTCAAAGCCTTCACAGTTCCCGCTGTTGTCTAGTTTCTTACTTGCATTTGCTGCTGGGAGACAGGTCGCGCGAGTTACGTCATGAACGGAAAATCCAACGTCGGTTCTTCCATGTTATTCTAAAAAATATACTAGATCTATCTTCGGTATGATGGTAAATTAATAAAATGATTGTGACATTGTTACCACATTTAAAAAGGAAAAAAATAGCCAGAGGAATATCCTACAACGAACTACTTTACAATTACAAAGTAAACGACTTCCAGCAAGGTCGAGGGTGAGAGCTGAACACTGAACAAAACTCGGCATTTTCTCTCTTCGGCTTTGTAAAAAATGCCGTTGTTTACTTCTCTCCGCCTACGCCACAAGGTGGCGCTGCCAAACCCGTGCACGCGAAAACACTGAGCTGTCTCGTCTTCAGGGGCGAGGCTCCCTCATCTATTATATTTCAGTAACTTGCAACCGTTGGCACGACTAACTGACCAAACTATACACTCCTCAGGCCTTAACTTTGGCAGGAAGGTGGCAATTGAGATAAGGAAGATGATGGCTGTAGGCCTAATTAAAAGTTGTTTACTTCAAGCATGTATTTTTAAAAAAATAACAATGTTTATTGCTATGTAACATCTGTATTTTTGCATGTTTGTTTCGTAATATATAGTACCGTGCATGTCATAAAAAGTAACCGTATCAAGCGTTCAGTTTGGTGCGTAGTGTTCTGGTGCGCATGAGTTCTGAAGCAAGACTGTAGTTTATTACTTTTAGTATATATGAGAGAGAGAGAGAGAGAGAGAGAGAGGGGGGGGGGGTGGGGAGCACATGATTGTTTATTCCGGGCAATGCCCGGTCGGTCATCTAGTAATCAAATAATCAGTGATTACCCTCGAATATTAATTCTAGAATTACTACGCTTTTCAGATCGAGCCCAACTCCAAGTCCATTTAGTCAGTTCAGCATTCTATTCTACGTTGCTATTTTGGGTTTGTTGTTATAGTCTAACACCCCTCACCGAAAAACATCGTTGTACGGACTTACACCATATGAACTGGTCCAAAATCAGTGATTAACAAAGGTCAAGAAGACTAGAGTAGGCCTACACCCAGAAGCGAGCTTGAGCATAGCCTGTTTTCTTCAAAGCGGCGCCGCAGACAGCAAAATAGTGGGGGAAAAAATAGATTTATAATCAAGGTTTGGTCTGATTTTACGTACTTATGCAGGTTTTTCACTATGCGGTAGTTTTCATCCCAATCGAAAGGTAAAGAGTAGAGTGAAAGAGTTTGTGTGGATCTTTTTGTTGTTTTTTTGTTTGAGGTAATCTAAGAATAATTTACTCTAAGCACAGAAAGAGCTATCAAAGAATAGTCAAAATTGGGCAAAAAGAAAAGGTTGTATGTTGCAAAGCCCCGCGTGAGAAATAAAACCCAAACAATACAAAGCAAACTAAAGAGAAGACAGAAACTACACAAATTTTCGGCTTTCGCCTTTGACAAGTGAAAAAAAACGACAATAAAAGACTTCAACAGGAACGAAGTGAAACAGTTTACTTAGCTGCGAGTTCTTGCTTCGATAATTAAATAATAATTATTATAGTCTAGATCTAGATATAACTGTGATCAAAATCAGTCGAACGTATTAAGAACATCAATTCACTTGATAGGTCCCTCGAACCTAAACCGCAACGGCAGATAGCCACTTCTCCGAAATCGCTACACATTATTGTGTCACAGAGATGCCATTTAAGCACTTTCTACCATTTAATGTGGGTCCTTTCCGAGAAACTTTATGAGATGGTAGAATAACAAAATCTCTGGCTATGAATATGACAATGAAAACGTGCTGTTCAAATTATATTTTAAAAAATGGGTGAAAAATATGCGTTTATAAGTCTGTTAGTATGAATGAATAGTTTTTCAGATTAGTTTGGCTTGTAAAATGCTGCATTCGTATTCTGTTGACAAAAATAGTCCGCTCTTCAGATTTTTGCAGTGCCTAGCAACCGTTTCATTGTTTTAGTCGCTGCATTTATAATTATGTACATATGATGTAGCGATACGTCCTATTATGAGGATCTTACTAGCTTAAATTCTGATTACCCTCTGCAGAGGGCCACGCTTCGCCCCTGCTCATCTTATCGTTTCTAGTATCTTTAATGAAACTCGAGCATATCGATGGTGTCGGGCACAAACCGGCCAAGTCCAAAAATTTCATATTTCTTTTTAAAGTACCAATATTTATGAAGATTGAAACACCGCATCATCTGTAAAAATAGCTCTTACCATAATTCAGTAGAAACATTCAAAATAGAAATGTGATCAAACCAGCTAAGTACATTTCCCTTTTGTGTTATCTGCAACTTTTTGTTCCTCCTGTAAAATTTGCTTATCTTGACTTGGCTGGTTTGTGCCAGGCACCATCGATATGGGAGCATTCAAACAGTTAGTAAAAAAAAAATTTTTTTTTTAATGGACGATTGGATCTAACGTGTATTGATACTGACGAACAGTGGCCATAAACAGTCTTCAGACACAACCTAAGAATTAATGTCAGGTCAACACCCCCCCCCCCCCAAAAATCTCAAAATTTGGGTACCAATTTTGCACAATCAAAACAGCCATAGGAGATCACCATAGATATACACTACTGAACGAGATCACTTTTTTATTCTGGCAGGTTTTAAATGCTTTTCACCTAGCCTGCTCATGGACGGTACAGTACAGCAGGTTAATTAACCCTTGGCAATGATGACAGATTACAATTGGAGACCAATAATAATTACTGACCATTGGAGGACCAGAATTTCCTCTATATTATTATTATGTAGTGCATAATGCAAACTCATGGGAAAACCCATTCACTAATTCACCTTGATTGCTGGACAGTTATCATAGAAACATTTTACTATGTTGAGATCTGCGCAAAAACATGACACTGCTAATGACGTTTACACCTTAGTGGGTGCGAAAAATACATTTACTTAGCCGACAGAAGCGATAGAGAATAAGATTTGCGAAACTTATCCGGGTTTTGTGACAAATTATTTCTAGCGTTATAAGCAAAAAATAAATATACACGTAGTCTTTTTTAAGGCCTGTTTACTGCGCTGAGATTGAATAGGCCTATTCACCAAGTGGATTTAAGATGGATTTTAGATGTTGTGCATGTGAATAGTTTATAGGTGTGCTGCCAACTCGCCTCAATTTGAAGTACTTGTAGTACAAGTCAATACTATAGCAAGAAAGGTAAGAGTACCTACAACCGTATGAAAATTATCATCTAGAAGCTGAGCACAAGTGTCTAAATCATCATATTACAAGAGCTAAAACACTTAAATGAAGATTACTAATCTTGTGTCAGTAAAGTGATACATCTGAAAACTGACTTTTATTTTATTTTTTGTTCCCGTCTACGAGGTAAAAATCATTCCATTTCCAATTACGAACCTAATAGGATTGAGTTCTGTCTGCTGATCCGGACATCTTAAATTTGTAAATCATATGTCACGACCGATAAGAATCTTGGTAGCTGACAACTTTTGTGCGTTACTGAATTAGTGCATGAAACCAAGACCAGATTATGGCGGTTTTCAGTTTTGTACTTTTAAATGTGATTCAGGAATTTTGATATCTTAACTCAAACTGCCTGGGGTCTAATGAAGTGACACAGAGAGAGCAGGACCTACACATTCTGTTCTAGAATGTCAAAAACACAGTATGTATTAGGCCACTGCATGTTTACAGACTAAATCTCTTTCTTTCAAATCTGACATAAAATTTATACACAGCTAACATCACTGTGATGCTTGGGAATGAGATCTGGTAGTAAAGTTGGACTTATCCACTAGCGACATGACATAGAAATGATAGGTATGTAGGCCTAGGAAAATTATATCAGAGAGGCGGGGTGTTATTGCTGGTATTGTTGCTCCCATTAGGATTGTTGTTGATTTTCTTGTTTTTGTTACTATTGTTGTTGATGACATGTATAGAAAAGTTAAATAAAATGCCGTAAAGAAGTGGAAACTCGTTCTGTTGGCAATCAGGACAGACCCCGAAAAAGAATTCATGCCACCACAAAGATATATATGTAATTACCGGGTATCTTGAAAGCTCAAGACTTCACTATAGTCCACGAGTTCAGAAATTACTCCCCTCGTGTTTTCTTGTGGTGATGTTTCTCGTCAAACATCAGAACGTCGACATAGACCTCATACTAGAGTGAGACTTACATTCAGAACTTCTAATGGGCAACAACAAGTTTATACAGTTTACATCCAGCAAAAGGGACAACAATTTAAGGGATACATATTTTTTTTTGTTTTGCAGGGGGGGGGGGGGGGTTAGAAAAAACACGTTGCCGTCTTGAAAATTTGTTATCTCCTAATGGGAACAATTGATTAAAGTACAGCGATAACAGGGCTGCAATAATCAACCTTTCCAGCATTAGACGGAGTGTAAAACTGATTTTGATACACACTGATGTGATTTATTGTAGCAAACATAGACAATGAAGCCTCTCATTGCTTCATCACATCTATCGTCCAAATTAATTTAAAAGTTCTATAACCACAGTAAGAAACCAATAATATTATTATTTTGATTCATGGGTCAATGTAAGCAGTAGAAAATCGGTGAATATTGAGAATGCAACGTTTTGCTTAAATACATTCATCTTTATTCTTTACAAAGCATTCATTGACTTAGCTTTTGGAGATAGAAAGAAAAAAGTAGCTACCTACAAAGACAGGTGTAGGACCTAGACCTACATTGACAAGCGTCTCCCCACAAGAAGCCCATGGTCTACAAAATTTATGTTATTTTCAGCTATCGCTACCAAACTTGAAGAGGTATAGTCCTATATGCCGTGCCTGAAGGACTCCAAACAAACAGTGCATTAGTATAGTTGTGCAAAAAAGATCAGTGAGTACACAGTCTTCTGTGGACCTACAAAGCACATCAACACAGGAATATCAGAGAATAAGACGCCTGGAAAAAGCTGACGTTCTCAAAGTTACCGGTATACCATGTGCAGAAAATAAATAGGCTACTTTTTGTTCACTGTTTCAGTGGGCGCGATGTAATACCAAGCCCTTCAACTGCAAGATTAACTTAATTTTTTTCCCCTTAAGAATGTCCACACACTTTTGTGATTCATTCCACACTTTCTCTGTCGTTCAAGGTTTACAAAATACGAAGGGTGTTTCCAACTTACCGGCGGCTCTGTCTCGGCGAGCACACACTTGCTCATAGTGTGTTTACATAGCACGCGGTGAAGACAGAGAATTCATGCAGGACTGATGAAACTTGCTGCTGGAAACACGCCTACACAGACGTCACAAGTTCTGTTTTGAAACGTGAGCAGTGATTTCTGACTCACTTACACATCTCCAAGATGTATCACTTCAAGATGATACAGTATGGAGTGCTGGTGTGCATTCTGTTGGCACTTGTGAGCCTTTCTACAGCACGTGAGTAAACTAGTTCTTTACAATAATTAATGATTTATGTGTTGAGCGCTGGATAATGTTATGCTTTTAAGTGACAGAAGGTAACGATGTGCTTGGCGAGGGGAGGTTCACGCAACCAGGGGAGAGTTCTTATGTCATTGATTCTTACAGTGCAGCACTGAAAAATTAGCGTCTTTTAGTCTGTTAAAGGGGTAAGAACAATCCATTCAAGCTGCAGCTAGTTTCAAGAGTTCAGTTACCGGTATTTGACCTCTTTAGTATTACATGATAGGTTAAAAAAGGTCAATCATTGCGTTATCTCATCACTTATAATTATTATTGTCCTTTATATTGTCCGGTATGTACCGGTACATGTTCGATTGCCCCAAATTTTAGGATTTGTTAATTATTTGACTGTAAGTAATTGACGAAAAAAAATCAATTCGTAATCTGACTTATTTTTTCGGTCATAATATTATGTTGCCTTTTCCTCACTACATTATTGCGTATACTGTTGAAATTTCTTTCTTGTGGGCCCCTCTCTCTCTCTTTCTCTCCTCTCTCTCTCTCTCTTTCTCTCCTCTCTCTCTCTCTTTCTCTCCTCTCTCTCTCTCTTTCTCTCCTCTCTCTCTCTGTCTCTCTTAGTCTGTGTGAACGTGTGCATATATATATACGCGAACCACTGTGTGTGTATGGTCTAGGACAATATTTTGTCACATATATAACACAGACATTTGTGGGCCTACATGTCTGTACGGTACATTTCACAATATCGTTTTTATTTTTGTGGACGACTGAATAAAATAGCTTTTTATGACAATACTGGAAGGGCTATACATAAACAGGAACGTGAAAACACGTAGGCTAAGTCAGGATGTTTGGCACGTTCGTCTTTGTCAAGTACGCTCGTGTTTTTGTAAAATGACGGTGTGAATGTACCGTGGCGTCACGAAAACAAAAAATATCTAACTCCGTGACTGGCACATCTGGGACGAAGTTATAAAAGAAACGTAAAAATCAATATTTATGTCTGTGTGAAAACGCATTTTGGATTATTGATAGGACAGCAGCTAGATTACCAGATTTACAACGCAATTAGGTGTGTGTCGGTAGAAAAGCAAAAGAATGCAATACAACATAATGCGGCCTAGGAATTATGAAATCGATAAAGCCAAAAGAACTTAAAATTTCTTATGGTTGGCGACTTTTTTGTTTTGTTTTTTTTGTTTAAAGACTGGAGGCGTCGAGACTCAGCTAGGTCTGTTTTTGAGCCTATTTTGACTCTGTGGTCCAGCTGATCCAATGCGGTTTTGATGCACCCAAATTGGTGAGACAGACTTGTTTCAGTGTCGCTGGAGCGCAAGATCCCGCTGACCTCCTTAGTTCATATAGATCTCACTCTCAAATCCAGACAAGACAGTGCGTCACATGCCATGCTCGGCACTTGTTTATGTGTTGTCCACGAAAAAATTTTGGTTATTTTGACTGCTATATCTTATGACAATTCTACATTCGTAGGCTAATAAAGGGTCATCCACATAATATTTTTAAGAAGCTCGATTTTGGCGATTTTTTTAAAAATCACCCCCCCCCCTTTCCATAACCATGTGGGCATGCGCTTTCCGTACGCTGGGGTTCACCCGCCCCTGCCTAGCCCCGACAAAAACACACGTTCACCTATGATAAAACCTGAATGCTCTAGAACTTTTAGCACAATGGCATTTTGCATGAACTGGTTTTGGCTGTTTCATTAGCAAACGTGATTATTTAATTGTGTCAAAGAAAAAGGAAACAAAACAAAATTTCTTTACAGTCTTCATTATGATAAAATGAAAAGCGTACAAACGCTTATAGGGATGGCCCCTAAATTCACAGAATCGTGATGGGTGCCACAAATCTGTCCAAGTTATGGTGGTCTCCTTGAGCTCTTAGCAGACCATAATCAGGCATCATGCGTCTTCCAGTGCAGATCTTCAGTGTATACTATACATTTATAACATCAATAAAATTGTCTATTTTATTTGCATTCTTTCATATCTGGTCTCCAGATGACATGATTTATTATAATAATATAAGCTGACTGTGTTGACTTGGTGAGGATCATTAATCGCTATTTTCTTGCGTCTTTCTGTCATGCCTCATTTCTACATTTTTTCTTTCATGTTTAAGAATGTACACTATTCACCGTTTCTTTATAGAAGAGATGTCGCATGTGTATGGCATCCTTTAACTGAATCACAAGGAAGATGTTTTATGTCTTTCTTTAAATAACTTCTTCCTTTCATTCTTTCTCTTTCTCACTTTTGAATTTCCACCGTCGCCTTTCTAATCCTCCTCCTCCCCCTAATCTAGCTCTCTCTCTCTCTCTCTCTCTCTCTCCCCTCTCTCTCTCTCTCCCCTCTCTCTCTCTCTCTCTCTCTCTTTCTTGCTCTTCTCATCCGTCATTTGTTGTTTTTTTTTCTTTCTTTCATTCTTTGTTTTTTTTTTTCTTTCTTCCAGTAAGAATAGGTTGGTTAGAGTAATTTGGTCAGAATGAGTCCTTTCCTTAGCTTGGTCAGAATGCAGTCGTCCTCCCCCCCCCCCCCACCCCCCCCTCCTTCTTTCAAGATGAAAATTCTTAATTTTGCTCTTATAAAGCGTTTTAATCCCAAATCAATCACCATTGACTTGCTCATGGTATGCATATTGTTATGAATATTGTGTGGGCGTTTTCAAAGCCAGAGAATGTCATCTACATACCTTACAAATTTCAGAAACTCCATGTCAGCGCAGAAATTGCCCCAACAATACTTACTGTGCTGAGAAACCAGATGGAAATACAACATGTATTGGTAAGTTTGAGACGTAAAATGAACTGAGTGTTCCAGGCTCAAACTTAGCATATTATTCACCGGCATGTCACTGGTCCTAGCATGAAACAACATAAAAGATGTAATTTTGCATTAGAAGAAAAATAAACGTTCTCTTCATTGAAATATTTTCTTTATGTCAAGTATACTTTTGCAGTTACAGAAATAAATGTTTAAAATATTGTTCTACCCCTTAATCAACAGAAAAATTAAAATTCCATCAAGGAGTTCATAAAATATTTACCAAAAAAAAAGTTATTATCTGCCTTACCCATAGTTAATACACTTGTGTGGTTTCATGATGGAGTCCGCAGTTAAATAAAATGGGTGTGAATGCTGTTGTCTGGCATCACAGCTGAATGGCATTTTAAAAAAAAAAAAAGAGAGAGAGAGGAATCAGACCTCCGGCTCATATTTCTCATGCTTTCCCTTCCAATGCAAACAGCTTATTTTAGAAAGCCTGCTTTTTTTTTCTTTTTTTTTTTTAAATACTGCCATTCAGCCGTGATGCCAGACTATGGCATTCAGCTCCAATTTATTTTATTGCACTAAGTAGATGTACTGGTATAAAAAGCCGTACAATGAACATATTGTTTTTCAATTGGTCTGTTAAATTTTTTATTTATTTATTTCTGTCTTCTTACTATTAATTTCCTTTTTTCCTTCTTCCCTTTGCTCTTTCATTCCCTGTGCACAAAATTTGCATATTTGTTGTTGTTCTTGTTATTGATGGCTGTTTTCTAATGTTATTCTGTCCTGTTTATGTAAAGAATGCGACTCGGCCTGCATAGGCTGTGACGGTCCAGGCCCAGAGAGATGCCTTCAGTGTAAAATTGGCTTTGTGAAACCTGCAGGACTCGTACAGCCGTGTCAACGTAAGTCCTCAAACCAGAAGCTTCAACTGCATGCCAAGTTTTTATTATTTAAAAAACCCATAGAAAATCTGTGAGACTGCAGGAGGTCTTGGTAAAAATTTGGAATAAATATAGAATTTTAAGGGAAAAAAAATGAAACTCAGTAACCATTTACAAAGAATAAATTCAAAATTTAGAATAAAAGTAAAATGTTAATATTACGTTTGTATTGTATTTTAAGTGAATTGTTTTAAATTTTTAAACATTCATTTTGGAAGGGTAGAGAATGATGAGGTAGAATTTACTTATTGAATAGTTTTTTTGTACTTTTAATGTAGAAAGAATACAAGCCTTTGCGGGCTGAATTTTTAAAGTATTTCAGGTATCATTAAATGAGATGCAAGGTTTGCTGTCACTTAGAATTAAATATAAGATAAGAGTTATAATAGAAATATCTCTATTATCTCAACAACTTTCCTTCATGTTGCATGTAAAATGCTGGTGGTCAGTGATCGCACAAAAAAGTGATATAAAATAAATGTGTTATTATATTGGTGTCATGCAGAAAAACATTTTGAATAGTAGGATTGGAAAGTACATCAGTTATTTCCTAGTGAAAACATACTGCTTGTTTGTTTTTCTTTACTTTTTCCAGCCTGCCCAGTGGGATATTTTGGTGTTAACTGCACTTCTCAATGTCACTGTTTGAATAATGAGCTTTGTAACAAAACCAATGGGCACTGCAATGGATGGAAGTGTGAGAGAGGCTACACTGGACTGCCTAAGTGTCAAGAGCGTAAGTGTACTGTGTCAGGGATTGTTAGGGAAAAATATGAATGACAGGATACAGATCAGAGAGAGATCATTTGGAAGAACAGAATGATGTAATGAATATAGAGTGTCAAGATGAGAAGTAGATAGAGTGAAGGATTGAGCTAAAGGAGTATCACTAACACAGGATGTGAAATGGTCTCAAGCACAAAACCATCCAGTTCTAGAAATGTCAACTTTTCAGGAGAAGGTAAACTAATTTAATGCCAAACGAGTTTTCTGAGATAGACAGTTTTATCAGAGTGTACTTTTTTGTTGTTGTTTGTAAGATGTTTTTAACATGATGTAAAATGAGGTCTCTTTTATTGCCACTAAAATAACAAAATTCCAAAAAATTTGAGGCAAGTGGTTTGTGCCCAAGATTGTTCTGTGAATGAACGGAAGGAAAAGACAGAAGAGAGATGGAATGAATGAAAAATGCATGATAAAGGGGAAGAGATAAGAGGAAATGCAGGACAGTTGCAGAAAATAATTGATGATGGAAAATGAGTCGGCAAAAATGAATAACACAAATGGATGATGTTTAGATGAATTCATGGGTGGCTGATATAAAAAAGAAATCTGGGGAGGGGATTAAGATGTAGAACTCTGAATGAAGAAGGGTCTTCAGACCGGATAGTACTCTGAAAATCTGATGTGAGTTTGAAAAGTGGGAAGTAAAGTAGCATCAGAACAGAATTAGAGAAAAATGAACAAAATTTTAAATGAAACTAGGAATGTTACACTTACATAGAGGGCGTTTCGCCATTGATTGCATATATTCTCTCATTGAAATAAATTCAGATTGCCAATGACCATCTCTGCATTCTCTCTAGGACACACAGTGTATTATGCAGTATGAGTAGGGCTGCAACACATTTATTTTCAGGCCTCTATATTAACTCATTTGGAGAATGAAACATCTGAACCAACTTTCAGCTTCAGAGAGACTAAATCTTTCATTCTGATGGTATGCGGCACAATCCACCCACCTTAAAAAGTTTACACATTGCATTTTGACAGAATAGAAGACAACATCATTTGCATCATATCGTCGGTCCCGTCGCATAGGGGCGAACACGGAAAATGAGAGCTTCGCGATACGGCCATTTGAAAAATAAGAAAATTTGAAACGTTTACTACTCGCTTATTTCCCTATCGATTTTTATGATTTTTGCAGCCATGGAACCGGAAAACAATTACGCTTTCTTTTATTAATGTAATTTTAACATTCAACCATGATTTCTTGTCAAAAAGCGTGTTCGCCCCTATGCCACACAACCAAATATAAAAACAGGCGGTGTTCGCCCTATTCTTAGCGTGTTCGCCCTTATGCTATGCAACGAAATCTCACTACATGCCGTGTTCGCCCCTTGCTTCATACGCCAGCCAATGTAATCTCCATTGTTATCTCTGAAACATTCATGGAAATACAGACTCTTTCTTTTTGCAGGTCTGAATTAGGGTGAAAACCAAAATAAAGTTGATAAATAATACCATTTTTCAGGACTAGAACAGCAACTTCTCTTTACTGATATCTGTACATAGAACACGACAAGAGCAATATAATGAAAACAAGGAGTTTCTAGAATGAAAAACATGTTTATTTTGGAAATAATAAATACAGCATAGTAGAATAATACTTTTAAGACATGATGATGAAGAAGTGATGATGTTAATGATAATGATAATCAAGGTAAGACTATGATGAGCATAACCATGCTATGATAATGATAGTAGAAAATAATTCGACCATCTAGGTAGTAATGAATAAAATGCATGTTGTGACATTGAAATAACAATGGTGATCTCATCTCTCCTCTCTCAGACAATCACATACATTATTATACCACACTTAACACATCAGACACATATTATTAAGTTATGTTATGTGGGCATGAGGAGCAGTAGTCTCGGGTCAGGGGTGAGCATGGGTTCCAGTCTATATAAAGGCTGTGGTCCCATGGCCTGAGCAGAGACGACGGCCCCTACATGTCTACACAAAAAAAAACAACAACACAAACATACATGAACATTTTGTATTCAAATGAGCAGGATGATATTGTAGCAAATGAATTTTATAGATATTATGCTGCTGATGATGTTCTGTCATTATAATACACAAGATGAGGATGAAGAAGTGTGGGAGAAGTTGAAATAATAATTCATGTGTACGGTAATGACAAATAAAAATGTCTATGATCAGGATTGCTGACAACAGGTGTTTGTCCACTACACAGGCTGGACAAGTCCTTATACTTTCCAGCCGACAGTTTGGGGGCAGTTTCTAAGGCTCTTGCAGGTACGATCTCCCGATTTCTCCTAGCTGGCAGAGTGATCATTTCAAAACTTTCCTGGAGATGAGATGTCTTGAACCCAACTTTGTCTGGCAAATCCTTGGAGACATCTATCTGCATGAAGTCTGGCCACCACACTGGAACTCCATTGTCAGATGTTCTCACCCGTAAGATGCCGGATCTTGTAGCTGATGTCTTAAAGTCGAGAATGTCCGTGGTGTGCATTTCATTCACGATGAAAGGCTTGTTTTTTGCAGTTGCCTTAATGATGCCAACCAGCTCTGATGGCACAGAAATGTTCTCAATTTTGTTCACAGCTGTTTCAATAAAGGAATGAATAGAATCACCCTCACTTTGTCCATGATTTGTCTCAAAGAAGTGAAACCTCACAGACTGCAGTGACTTGGAGGTTTGTAGAAAGTGACGGGTCATGGTCGGCAGGACAGAGTTTTTGTTTTGTCCAGCACAGCCATCAGAAAAGAGCATAAGTTGCTGTACATTAGCATTGTCTACCAGTTGCATGTACCGCTGAAGACACGATGCAATTTCATTTGATCCCCTCCCGGCCAGACTTTCGTTCCAGAAGTAGCAGTGGCCCTGACCTGTCCCAACATCATATATGGTAAAATTGTAACACGCGAGTCTTCGCTTGTAAAAAACCTCTCCCCTGTTTGACTTTGGCACATACAAAACTTTCTCCAGGTCAAAAATGGCCACATGCACTCTCGCACTGTCTTTTGCTTCTGGCCTGTACTTAGCGAGAACGTCCCTGGCCGCTTGTTTTTCCCTGATGTGCGAATTATAGGCTTCTTCTAATTCGGGGGATGGATTGGAACTGTTCCGCATTGTCTCACAAACCCCGCATTTATCCTTTTTAGGATGGTGAAATTTCAGATTTTGTTGTTTGAAAACATCTCTGTATAGTTCATATGACACAGGAACAGTTTGCCCTTCTGGGCTCTCCTTGTAAAGAGCATGCATTTTTGCGAGTGTCAAATCGCTCGAGAGATATTGACATGCAGAACTTGCTCGACAATAGTGAGATTCCATTTTGGGAAATCTCTCTATGTGGCTCTGAATGTTCTGTCTCTTCTGGGCATTCCCATCAGCTTCTCTGTCACCCCCGCGACACTCCTCCTGAAGAATTCCATTTTGATCTACCTTGCTCAACACAGTTCTCACAAATTTTTCATTAACATTTAGTGTGTTCAGGAACACTTTTCGGCAGACAGGAACCCGTTTACCGTCGACAGCAAAACAATAAGAAATGGTTCTCTGTCGTCTAGACCCTCCGCCCAGAGCTTTTGCTTCTACATGACGAGCGATCCAATGTCTCTGTTCTCGGAGGTCTCCCATGTTCCAAAAGGAATCTAGGAGAGATGCTCTCTGACAGTCAGAGAGTTCAGAGCAGGTCAATTGTCGTTTCTTACACTCGCCACCAGAGCATCGTTCTTTTAGGTCCCGTCGATCTGGAACGATTATGCCAGAGGCAGACATGTAGGCAAGACCCAAGTTGCGATTTACCTTTGCCTGCAGAAGAGGAAAGACGAAAGGAATCTGATAGCAAGTTGGGTGAGATGTGTAAATTGCTATTGACAATGATAGAAAGCGGTGGAAAAAAAAAACAGACTAACAAATGACAAAGTAGCTTATTATAACGAAACTGCCTAATCTTCGGATGACTCAATGAGTTTCAGCAAACCATGAATCATTCCTGAACTTACTCAGCCTCTTGGCAGGTATGCAGGGTATAAGCTGAAATGTACAGGCGATAAAAGGATACCCACATTCTGAAAATGTTTTCCACTCTGGATATTGTTATGTATTAAACTGTGTATTTTCCCAGGTCAGGAACATTAACAGAGCAAAATCTGAAACTGTCCGAAACAACCCATGATAAAACCCGCCCCTCATAAGAGGGATTCGAACCAGCGTAATATAGCATAAAGCCCTGTGAGTCGGCCCCATGACCACTGGAGAGCACCTTAAACGTAAGACTGTAAATTAAATAGTAGTAAACTCACCTCATCCCGTTTCCTTTTCCTGTTTTTCTGTGGTTTTTCGTTGTCTGCAAATCTAGGAGAGCCCTTGACCACATATTCTTCGGCTATCCGTTGAGGAGCACTTTCTACCTGAGCAGGTTCTGGAAGGTCTTGTTCTTCAAGAGCTACTAATTCAGCTTCTGGATGCTCTGCTTCTTTTTGAACCGATTCGTCAACTTCTGGAATGTTAATGGTGATGTCAAGACTGGATAACACAACAGAACAGTCTAAATCTTCTATAAGAGAAACGTCTTGAAGATCCGAAGGAAATCCAGCGTTTACTGATGTGTTGGTCTCTGTATTATTCCCACTGTTTGCTGGGACAGCACTGTGGTCGTTCTTTGCATTTATTGCCTTTGACAATTCCACCATGCGCCTTCCTCTTGAAAACTGGAGATGATCCATCATATAGAAAAGCAAATATCCAAATGGTCAGCTATTACTTCCTCTCTAACTTCGACATTATAAAAATGACATCTCTCTCACTGGTCTATTCCGATAACTTGAAGGATGATTCAGATGCTCCCAAAAATAAATTGCAGTGAGTAATTGGGCAGTTCGGAAACAAATTGCATCGTCAAAGTTTCGGACGTAAAACTTCCAAAAAAGGTAAAAGGGGCGGGGACAACCAGGACGACAAAGTTGGAATCACATCGATCCATTGAGTTTTATTGGACAACTCGGAAACAAAATGCAATATCAATTGACATCGGGGCAGGGACATTTACCGTACCACCAAAGTCAAACCCATTGTTCCATTGGGCGGTATTTTCTTAATCCCTTTGAAGACGAAACAAAATTGTCTTGAGAAGCGGTCTCTATCAGTGACCCAGACTACCCGTCGACTGCCGTCATTGTCCTTTTCGCCCTGCAGGCCGTCCCAGATGGCTCGATGCCTACCGTGACATAGGGGCGAATACCGTCTTCGCCTCTACGGGCCGTCCCAGATGGCTCGATGTCTACCGTGACAAAGGGGCGAATGGGCCGTAATTACGTAATTAGCGCACAGTTTGTAAAATTGTTTATACGGAATGTAGATCTAAGTATAAGGATAAAGAAAAGCCAAAAAAGTGAAAATTGAAATTTTGACGTGTTCGCCCCTATGCGACGATATGTAGAATATAAAAAAAAAACAATAAAAAAAAGAGTGTGATCAAGCCTCTATTTCAGTTTCCTCTGTTCACATTTAATCTTTTTTTTTTTTCTTTTTTTGAAAGTTTGTTTTTCTTTCCCTGTAATGTTGAGGCTTTAGGGATTCCACAAACCTCAACTTGATGGACACAAACGAGAAAATCATTTCACAAGTCTCACCTTGACAGTTTTATTACATAAAATGATCGAGCTCACAATGTGAGTGTTTCGTGGTCTTGCATGGTTACAGTTGGCATACACAGTACAGTAAAGGTGTAGGGCTTATAACACGAACATATGGAAGTAAAAGAAGGTCTCTAGATCAGTGTTCACCGCCCAGTTCAAAGTCACAACAAGTGGGCGCTACAAGGTATTTATAACTGAGCAGTTTGTGTCCTTGTCCATCAATTTGTAATCAATGTGTTAGGACGAATTATTAATAATAATCTTTGTTACTGTTTCTTTTAGTTTGTCCTGAAGGAACCTTTGGACTTGACTGCCTTTATGAATGTCACTGCCCTATCAATGACAGTTGTCATCATGTCAATGGAGACTGTGGTAGTGGGCTGTGTCATCCTGAATGGGGAAGTTCTGGTTGCCAGAGAAGTGAGTCTGACCCTCTGCCTTTGATTCTTTTGTGTTTTTTGGAAAATCATATGTATAGGCCTACCACTTATGGGTATCTTTCTTGTGAGAGAACTGGAGTGCATGGAATAAGAGAGTATATAACGTAATTCATATGAATATTTTAGAAATACTTATGTACAGGCATTAAATAAAACGGTCTAGGGCAGTGTTAAGGTTGAATGAATTATAAAGGAATGGGATGGATTGTGCAGAATAGAGAAGAATAAGGTAGAGTAGTTGAAGGATATAGACCAGATAAAATAACATTGTTTTTAAGCTATGTCTCTGTTGTTTCTTGATTTTCAGAATGATTATGTGGCAGGATGAAAGCCTGATGAATCTCTTCTTGCAAGATGAAAAGCATAAGTCATTTCAGACAAGTCATTTCAATTATACACTTGTTTTGTCATAGATGAGTGACTTTAAAAGGCTACGTAAAAGAAAGATTTATTTTTAATATCAATAAACTCATCACACTCAACCCTTTTCTTTTGCTTTATTTTACTCTCCAGAACTTCCCAAGTTAGCACTTCCTCCACAACTTGTGTCTGCGAAATGTAATAACCTTACTATCAGTTGGGATGCATTCAATGATACAAATGATGTTGGCAAAGGACCAGTTGGACAGTACAGGTACTAACTGCTGGCTGTTTTGGTGAAACAGTCCAAAGTAAAGTTTTCATGGGAAGGCAGTGAACCAGTCTAAAATCTTCATGTGAAGATAGTGAAGCAGCCTGACATTGTCAGTAACCAACATGTGCAGACAAATCTGTCAATTTATTTTGAATACTATTCTTTATGTTGATTACGAAGGTCTATCTTATCTTTCTACAAAAGGAGAGAATATATATAAATATATATTTTGTATTTTGAAGGTTGTATATGAAAGTGAACCACACAGAGGATGAAAGTGATTCCCCTTGGCAGTCAGTTGTCAATATCACTGTCAACAGCCGAAGGGCTAAGTACTTCTACAGTGTACAGACAAATTTGTTACCTGACGTGGAGTACAATTTCAGAGTGGATGCTATTGGTTTGGACTTTGGGAAGCTAATGAAACGTTGGAGCACTGGAACAAAATCAGACACTGTGATGAATTCATGTGCTAGTGAGTTTATTTGTTTTACTTTCTGCATTTGATTAAATTTGTGACACTTTTTGAACATTTTGGACAGAACAACAATCTGATCAGGTGATTCAAAACTATTATTATTTCCATTGTGCTTGGATCTGACTCAGCTAAAATTTATAAATTTATTTCCTTTGCATTCAAGATTCTTATAATTATGAATACTTAGGATAATGAATGCCTGGCATACGTGGCAAATAATGTGAAAATCAGGAATCCAGATATATCTGGCTACAGGACTGTAATGTAAATGTAGACAATGCAGACAAAATTGTTTCTGTACAAATCATATGAGATTTTTAATCAAGATTTGTTCATGAGCATATTTTAAAAGAATTTCCCATAAATGATACCATTCCATAATCAGATCTGTTTTCATTCAGAGTTCCAGTTTCTTAGGTATTCATGTTCAAAGTATCCAGCAAATTCTCTGTTATCTGAAAAAAAATGATTCCATTTATCCTAGACTAATTTCTGGACGGGCCTTGATCTTAAATATGTAATCCTACAGATCATTCTTTTTTAATATCCTACACTAATTGTCATATTGTCCTTCACATTCACTACTTGGTTTGTTTACAGTATTTCTATGAATCATTCTTAGTGGGGCTTTTTTCTTTGCTGACAGAAAAATTAGTATAAGTCAGACAGATCAGTTGATGCTGAGGTTGTTTGATGGAACCAATGCACTAATTTTAAATTACCGCCTTATTTAAAATTATTAAAGGCTGCTCTGTTTTGAATGTTGCCTTTTTTTTTTTAGTGTAAAAAAAAAAAATCTAACACTTTAAACCAGACATGGGCAACCTATGACCCTCGGGCTGCATGCGACCCACCAAGCAATTTTTGCTAGCCCTTGAGGTTGATTGAGAATTACCTTACATTCTTTACACTAGTCACTAAGCTATGAAAAAATAATTAGGCTACAACACACACAGGCACTCCCCCCCTCCCCCCCCCCCCCTTCCCCAATCAAAGAAGAAATTTCTCTTCAAAATTAACATCTAAACTAAGTAACATGTTATATACTTGTATAGGGTTTTGATGTGTGTGAGGTTAGAGTATCCAGTCTCTGTACCCTCGTATTTTTCTGACCTGGCCATTAGTGTATAAAAGGTTGCTTGTGCCTACTTTTTACCTTCTTTCACTTCCTGAAAACTCTTTATAACAATTCATTTACCTTTTTTTCTTTATAAATCCCACAGCCACACCCTCTCCACAGACAGAGACAACTACCAAATTTATTATAGGTAAGTGAGACAAAATATGTGCTTTTCTTTAAAAAGCAACAGTAGCCTGTAGCACCAAGGAGCAATGTATGCATGCAGATTAAATCTTGGAAATGAAAATAAAATCTTCAATGAGGATCAAAGTATCTTAAAAAACAAAAGAATGTTTATATTGTAGATAGTACAGACTGTCAAAAATTGTAATGAGTCGCTTATCAGCAGCTTGTTGATTACATTGCATTGACACAAGTATTAACAAATTTAATGCTGTAGAGTTTAACTGAATAATTTGCATTCTTAATTAATGTGTTTTGTTCCTCTAAAACATTATCTTCAGCTCGCAAGGTTTTTGAGAGTGTGAACATTACAGCCTTAAACAGCACATTAATTCGCATCACCTGGACAGTCATACCTGAACTGAAGCGATATCAATACAACATTACACTCATCAGACAACTCTTGGGTAATGGAGACTGTGACCAGGCAGAAGGCCCTGAAAAATTTGTAAGTTAAATATTTATCAGCAGCTCTGAGTAAACTGAAAAACTGAGGTACGTTGTCAGTTTCTGAGTATTTTTTCCAGAGAACTATGTCATGCATAACATACAGATCTAATCCAAAAATGATTGGAAGCACACAGATGATAATGTTCAGAGCCACCACTCAAAAAGCCTGTGGGAGAAGTACTTAGACTAATAGGTAACCTTACTGAATCCTGTCTCCTATAGAATATAAATTTTAAGGGAAGAGATAAAACTGTTTGATTGGGAGTTTTTTTTTGTGAAGAAGTTCTGTGGTCTTGCTCTTGTAAGAGTTGCAATTCTTTTTTTTTTTCTAAATGTAAAAAAACTAATTTCCAAAAATATTTCATGAAGCATCCACTTTTTTGGTTTTAGCTTGAAACAAAAAGCATGGACAAAAATCTTGCCTTCTTTGGATCACAATGCAATAAATGATGCAAGGGCATTAGTAAAAAACTGTCCATGTTATGCTGTAATGCATAAAGTTTAAGGCCACGCTTATTCGCAGACATCTGCAGATAAGATCAGAATCTTATTCGCAGATGGATTTTTGGTTTTGTCATTTTATTTAGGAAGACTCCGAAGAGCTTCTTTAGAGCACAGTTCTGGCTTGTTTTGTTGAATAATTAGGCTTTTCACTTGGCAAGATGGCTCGATTTGGAGTAATGCACAGTGTTTCTTACAGTAATGATGCACCAGGTTGTCTTTTTTTCAGCAATACTTATGGGTTATAATTGTGTCCTCGGTAGCTTTAGAGAGACCCTGCTTAGTAACGCTTTTACTCAGGTTCTAAGTAAACTTGCCTGTCGAGTTGGTACGGGGGGGTTCGTATCTCCCCAAGAGCTGACTTGTTTTTTTTGGTTACTTTTTATTTCTGCTTTTCCCCCCACTGATCATCGTTGCTTTGCTCCAGACTGTAAAATTGTTACTAGGATTCGGGTGTGAAGTCATAGAGAAAGTCAGACAGAGCAGATAAAAATAAACCAAACTTCCATGCAAACAAAAAAAGTAATACATGTAAAACAAAACATGACAAATAGCTGAAGCAGAAGACCCCAAAATATATTTTCAGTAAATACAGGATAGATCTAACTCTAACTCACGACAGAGAGAGTTGAATTTTTCAGTTCACACTGCCTAGAAGAAATCATTTATATGTGTTTAACATTTGATTTAGATTATTATTTCTAATTAGCAACTGTCCCATTGAATGAAAAGGAATAAATAAAATGAACAGGAATAAATAAAAGAAGTAATCTGGAACACATTAGTAATGATCAGTTTTTCCACGACATCAATTTTGCAAAATCCTTAGGAAAAAAAATTATTCCTAATAATGAGCAGTACTAGGTTTAAAAAAAAAAAAGGCTCCGGCATAGGATTGAACCCATGACGGACTGAACCGATAGTCTCCGACTGATATCCACAGACGCTAGGCCTTGCACCACAGCAGACTACGGTAGGCTGGAGGAATTAACTTTTCCATAGTACACACCATGAAACCAAGAAACTGAACAGATTGACGTCTGCGAATAAGCACTTCAAAAGTTAAACAGTTTTTTTATTGCTCATGAGTAATATCACATGGTTTTGCATAAAGACATGTATGCGTGAGCTTTTATCCTTTCTTCCTTACTTCTCTGGCTTCATTCAACCATTTCATTCATTCTGTTTTCTACTTTGCCTATTAACCCTCGTCCAGCGGGAGGCCAATATTGTGGCCTACATACTGCAACCTGGGTCCAGCGGGAGGCCAATATATTGTATGGCAGCGCTTCTCGTGTTTCGTTTCTTTAATTGTTACGACTATCGTTTGTTCCACGTTTTTTTTCCACACTATTTTCGCGTGTTTATCTATCCTGTCACCCCTACATCTAACAAAATGGTGTCATCCGATTACGTTTATTATGATGCAACTGTTCATAACTATTCGTCATACTCATGTAATAGTACTGATGGTCTGAAGTTCGAACTGGGGAAAATCTTGGGGAAACTTTTACTTTGATGCTGGTTGTCATCTACACATGAAATGAGAAGAAAGGGGCCATGTGCATATTTGAGAAATGTTCTATGTCTGTAATTATGAATTCCGATGTAATACTAGCTAGGGCATGCTGCATAAGAGCATCTGTTTGTAGGTTTTACATCAGAGAAAATTGGGAGAAAATGACCGACTTTGTCATTGGTCATTGTCTTTATTTGATGTGGTAATTAGAGAGATATTGTGTTGCTTTGATTAAACCGCTTTTCAGTACATGTATGTGCTCTACAAGCTGGCATCAAAACTCTTGCTAAAACTAACATCATATTCATAGTACATGGAAGCTTATACATAGTAGAGGAGGGAGAAGGCAATGCCACGATGCATGTGGATAGTAAATTAAGTGCCTTGCCTAAAACATAATTTGTTCATCTGACTTAGGGACAGAAAAAGCGCAGAGGTCTCGGGAAAATGATAAAACGTGTGTTAAACGGCATGTAAATGCAGAAAATTCTTGATTTTGGGCCTTCCATTTAACAATAGAACTTACTGCATATCATCACAAGTACTTTATCCAAATATCAGAGGGGTCGCGTACAATTTATCTACCACTATTGTTGTTATGCATCCTAAAGTAAACACGATATACGTGTTCAAAAGGACCCGATTGACCCAACCGCCAAGGTTATTGGCAACACGTGAACAATCGGCTGACTGGCTGCTGGCTATTCCCACACGGGGCGTTACATGGACACGTTCACTCAATGTGGGACAAGGGTTAAGTCATTCTTCTTTCAATTGTTCAGTCATATCTGGTCACTTTCTGTTCCTCCATTTCTTTTTTTCTATATTTTCTTTGATCTCTTCTTCACTCATATTTCCTTCTTGAATTTCAGTATGGCCCTTTAGGTATTGACTTTGTTCCAATAGCTTTCAATGATATCCTGAGTTGGAGCCGATATCGTGTTTCCATCAGAGCTGTGGCTCAGTCAGGTGATATTAGAGAAAACTACACGCAGGAAGTGATATCTCAGGCCTCAAGTGAGTGCACCAATAAATGACATACATGTATAGTGCAATCCTAATATCTCGACATCAGTGGGACCATCTGACTTGCGTCGAGTAGTGAGAAAGTCGAAATAGCAGATTAGTGGTGGAAGAGAAAAAAAAGGGAAAAGATCAAACATCACCATTATGGAAAGAGTGTCCAATAAATAACACAATTATGTCCCTTTTTTTTTTCAAATTTTCAGCATACTGTCACCCGTTCCCCCAATATCATTATTTGTGTGGAGCAGTTGCATGGCAAATATTTGCTGATATCAGCGAAATGTTGCAGCTATAGGCCTACATAAGTACATCAAATGCACAGTGTTTTTAATATTTCTTTTTAACCTTGACCTGACTGTTTTTTCAGAAGAAGTGATGATACCTAGATCTCTTGGTTAACTGCTATGCTGTGTGTATACATTTTTTATTAATAAATGGCAATTGCATGCCACACATTCGGGAGGATCTTCCCCCTTGGTAAACAACAGTGTATGAGGTGGGTATGACCTGGACGGAGTCTATTAAGGAAAATTTCATCCCTCCAATTTTGTTGGGAGGCATGAGTCCACTGTCCAAGTTGATCTTGGATAAAGTGTAGTTTATTTGATGTTTGTTCATCCCATCTTTCCTGCCATCTCGATTTAATGAAGTTATTAATAGTGGGTTTAAAGACAGTGTGTGGTATTTTTAGGTGTTCTGGGAGACTTTTCAATGTTCTTTGGCCAGGGTGTCTGCCGTTTCATTTCCCTTGATACCAGTGTGGCCAGGGATCCAACAGAGAACAATTTCATATTCCCTGTTGAACAGTGTATGAAGATGTTGTAACAGATTATTGATTTCGTGGGTTTTCGTATTTGGGTTTTTTAAAGACTGGAGGTGCGTCCTGGTTGGAGATATCACAGAGTGGACAGGACTAAAGTTCAGTGACTCCCTGTGAGAGTTAATGGGAGTGAGAGAGATGGGCAGAAATGGTTGGCAGGTCATCAGCGGCGCCCCAAATGATCAGCTGGACTACGGGATCAACAAGAATTTCAATGTGAATTTCAAAGAATCTCTTTGAACCTCTATAGAAATATACTTTTTCGATGTAATTTGGGTGACATCACAGCATTCCAAACCATATAGCACAAGGAAAATCACTTAGAATCACATCCCCAAAGTTATTGTTCTCAGCACTGAAGCTCAGTGTCATAGCTCTCAACCACTTAATTCCAAAAAAATGTCATGTAAAATATCCATTTAGTTCAACCAGATATTGTATGCCATCTGTATTTAGTGAGTAACTGTGAGTGGGAGAATACATTATGATTCTTGTCATCAATTATATTCTCTGTTTCAGTTCCTTTAGGAGTAATCACATCAATAAAACTGAACAGATTGACAGCAACAGAGGCTGAACTTTCATGGGAAGATATGCCTTGCAGTGAACGCAAAGGTTAATGGACCTGCACATTCTTCATTTATGCCATGACTTAGTTGTAGGGCCTATGTAATGAACCCACAGACAGTTAATCTGATATTTTATCCAGACCAGCTGCAGAAAGAAGTCCATGTTCATATCACATGCAACATTAGCTACAGGATATGCCCTCCATAGGACCACCAAAGAATTGGCACCTTGACAGTGTTAGAGATAGTGAAAGGATATCCCATCTGTGGATTTAATATCGAAATAGAAAAAAAGAGAGAGAGAAAAAAAAACAACTACTTGTTGAAAATACTCTGTGAAATGGAAATGGTAACTTGGTGCTCAGAGCATAAATGATACCAAGTATCAGATTACATATGTAGAAACAATGTATTTAGCAGACAAAAAAAAAAAATGAGAGAAAAGATGTAGATAGAGCTGGTTGAGGGGATTATCATTTAATGAGAATGAAAGCATTTACTGTATAAGTGAGAATAGGACAGTGCAAAGTTGTAAGAGTTTCAAAGAAAGTGGATAGAGACTAACCGAAATTGTGACCATTGTTGTTTTATCTTTGCAGGTCCATTAAGTGTCTATGATGTATTATTGACGCAGACAGATGACCCATCTACGCCTGAGTATCCTTATATTACAGTAGAGAAAAGGTTATTACTGGACAATCTTCTACCAAACAGTGACTATGCAGTAAAGATTCGTTACATAAATACTGCAGGTGGAGGAAACTTTAGCGAGGCATTCAACTTCACTACTCATGAAGGAGGTATGTTTTGTTTGGCAGGAGAAATTTATACAGTAGAACCTACTTAAACTGAAATTCAGGGCACAAAATAATAACTGTATTTCATATTAACAGGGTTTAAAATAAAGGCTAATAGTTGTGAAATCACCCTTTTTAATCTCTTAAAGGGAAGAGATATAAGACCACTTGGTAATTTTACTTTATTACACTCTTGATATACTGTATCAAACAACTAACTTTCATATTGTATGTGTAGGTGTGTGTGTGTGTGTATGAATGAGATGAGCCTTTTATCAACAGTGGCATAAAAGGATATTAAAAAAATACCGGTATTTGAACTGCTGGACAAATACTATTAGTGAATCTACTGTAGTCGATATGACACCAATGACACATTCGTAAAGGCCCACGGAAAGGAGATAAGACGAGAGGGTGACTGATAGAAAAAAAAAAGGAATCTGTTCAGGGCATCATCACAGTTCAATGACACAACTCCCCTGCAACTGTGTTAAGCAGGCCTGCATAGTCTGGCATGAAATTAACAAGCTTGGATTGTGTAATTGCACTTTTGAGATGGCATCCTTGCTCAACTGAGTTAGTGAAGGAGAATCTTTTGGCTAAAAGGAAATTTCATTATTTTCTTTATGTGTTAAGAGATGTAGATTTAGGTATTGTTGTTGTGGACGTGCAGTCTAATTACAAAGCCAAATAGAGAAAATACTGAGTTGTGTTCATTGTTCAGCAATGGCTTTTAATGTAAAATACCACATGCCCCCAACAACAGCTAAATTTGTAAGGAATATAGAAGGATGACAAGGGTACCATGGAAATTTTTCACATAAAGGGACATTTTTTATTTTGGTTCCACCGTATATAAATTTACCTCATAGGTTAGGTATGTAAATAAATAAATATCATAAAATCCTCATTCTTCACCAACAAATAGTTTGGTGTCAGTAGGCTGTTTCCAAAATTACTTGATATTCGATCATGAAACTACAGCCAGATAATGCTCAATTGGAAGCAATTACCTTTATTTCAGAGCCAGTGAAAGCAGTTACAGCTCAAAGGAGTGACATAATAATGTTTCAAAGGAATGACAGCCAGAAAAAGAGGAAAGATAATTGAAAAGAGTGACAGTTCAAAACATTTATTATATTGTTCTCCAAAACTCACAATAAACAAGACAGGCAATATTTGTCTCAGCAACAGAGAAAAAAAATAGATTAAAAAAATAGTTACCTTAACATGTGATGAACATAGAGAAATCTTATCATCTTTGCTCGTGATTAGAACTGAGAGTAAGAATTCAACAGTAATTCACTTTCAAATTTTTTCACCTTCTTGATGCAAACGGAAGCTTCTGGTCACCATCTTTATTTTATATTATGCAATAAATGATTGCAAAGCAATACAAGTAACACATTGCAAAATACAGAGATGAAATATAGTGCCATCCCAGCTTGGGTTGAGTCTTTTTTAGTTGCCCTTGTTACAAAGAACTTATCATTGACATTATATTGTCAAAATTGGGCAAAAAGAAAAAGTTGTATGTAGCAAAGCCCCATGTAAGAAATAATACAATGCAAACTGAAAGAGAGACAGAAAATCCCCAATATTTCGGCTGTCACCTTAGTCAAGAAAATAAACAAAAAAACAGTAAAAAAAAACAATGGAACAGAGAAAACAATCAAACAATAAAAGATTTCAATAGGAAATTTATAGAATATAAACAGAATATGTGGACTTATCTGCGAGTTCTTGCTTGGTTAGCAGCATAAAAGCATGTCCATCTGCCAATGTATGGAAGCTCTGTTCCATTTTTTTTCTGTTTTTGTTTTTTTCTTTTTTTTTTTCTTGACAAAGGTGACAGCCGAAATATTGAGGATTTTCCGTCTTCTCTTTTAGTTTGCATTGTATCATTTGGGTATTATTTCTTATGCGGGGCTGTGCTATACAACTTTTTCTTTTTGCCCAATTTTGACATTGCATATAGCCCTGCAGTGACCCCACAGTTTTTCTGTGGTTTTTATAATAATTGACATTATATTGTCTGACAAATTCAAAGCTAATCTCATGACGTGTTTGAAAGAATACTAATGAAATGAAGTGAGGCTCAGGCATGTGGGCTGAGAAACATTTTGCAATGTCACTCTTTTGATATGTCACTCCTGTGTTGTGGTAATATTCGTGTCACTCTTTTGATATTCATACCCAGTTTGTCACTCCTTTGATAGTAACATAACACATAAGCATATTGATGATTCATCAAAATTTAGCAAGTAACAGTACTGAAGGAGGAAAATATTGTCATTGGGTTATTTGTTTCTGAACACAACAATATAATAGCAAATCAATCTTAAACAGATAATTAGAATCATTTCATGTGACAAAATACCATTGCCCCTAAATTAGCTTCAAATGATGTTGTTTTTTTTTTCTTTATCTCAGCTCACAAAAGGTCCAAAACTTTAAGACTTCTTGCCTTCAATCACCATTTGCCAATATATAAAATGTTACCTTTAAGAGCTCTTCAGACCAAAGAAACAGTGCTAGAAGGTAATACAAATGGATAATTTACTGTCTTGGATTTTATATTTCACAATAATAATCTTTTGTATGTATTTTCATTGACAGCACCCAGCCCTGTAGAGATCCAGCGTCTAATCCCTACCTATTCAACCATCACTGTGACCTTTCAACCCCCTGGCAGACCCAATGGCTTTATCAAGACTTACAATATTCAGTTCAGTGAGACATCAGACTTCAAAGTATCAGAAACCTTGAGCGTCGCTGCTGCTGGGAGGCTAAATGCTACGGTCGAAAGACTGATACCAGAGACTGTTTATTATTTAAGGGTAGGGGTTGAAAAGAAACAAACAACAGGAATGTTACATGGAAATCAATTGTTTACAAAATGTTTCTTGAAATATGTCATGTATAAATACAAAAGTTACAAAGTACACACCGACAACTCTGATATAACCTAGAAACTCGTGGTTTCCTTAAAAACAATGTAGTTCGCAATGAATAGATTAAATTTTGCATATATATATATGTTTATATTATGCTCAGGCTAGGCAAGTTTCAAAGTTGAACCCTAACTTTTCTACACACTGTGTTTTTGTCTAACATTCCTACCTTTTTGACTCATGTTTTTCCTGAATAGGATGTTGAGAACTAGGTATTCACTAACAAACTGCATAGTGCACGCACTATATCTAACAGAAATTCACAGACTCCATTGATAGGAGTAAATGTGACAGTGCCTTATTATATTTTTAAAAATACCAATATGCATCATTAAAAATGGGCAAGTTTGGAAGATCTGAAGAAATTCATAATTATTTTTTAATAATAGACATCAGAATCTAGTAACAAGTTTATATCCCAAGCGACGCCAGATACCCCAGCTAATATAGTAAAATCAGATGTAATAAAAATCTGGAAATATGATTATCAAAGCTCTTTATTACTTATTGTCTTTCATACGGAAACAAACCTATAGCCTAAAGTTCCAACAAGATTTATATTTACATTTCCAGATGTCAGCAAGTACCTCAGCTGCCACTGGCCAGTATGGCAGAACTCAAGATGTACTGACATTGAAAGCACCACCTCCTCCAGAGGAAATTGCTCTGAACCTTGTGTCTAGGACAACCAATTGTCTGACAGTAAAATGGGTGCCTCCAACTGATACTGTTGCACAGATTAGGTCATATGTGGTCAGTATGTTTATATTTAATACCATTTTTTTTCCTTGCTTGAGCAAATGGCTACAACTGTTTGACAGAAACATGTATCATCACTTTACAATGTAGTCATTTACTTGGCTATTACAATTAAACTGTCATTAAAAAAGAAAAAACAAGTCATCTTTACAAGTATGCAGTCTGCTGCTGAGGAGATACTGCTGTCATAATAACTAATAAGAGTATGAATATGCTATGTATCACTGGCCTTGTAATGAAACTGCACAAGTGCATTTACACAAATGCAGATAATGACTCAATTTTGACAAAATATTCTACAAACTCATTGAAGGAATATATTTTTTTCACACTATAGGGGAGTATAGTACTTTGTGTGATTATTTATTTTATTAATGCTTTTTTTTCTCTCCTGTAAAATTAGGTCCTTCACACATGTGCATTTTCATGATAGAGCTAGTGATAAATATAATGATTTTTTCCACTGCTGTAGAGATACTGTTGTCATTACACATGTATGGTCAGTTTCATGTAAGAAATCGCTTTGAAAGTTACAAGTATGACATTGCCACTGTTTGGATGCTTTTGATCTGTACACTTGTCTCACTATAGCCTATATACGGCTTTGTGAAACTACGACTTGCGTGATAAAGTTCATAAATTTCTTTTAGCATTTTATATACCAATCACTCTACATTTAAAAAAAAAGTACAACCACCCTTTTTAAGAGATTTAAGTAAGTGAAGTTTTTATAACTTATGCGTTTAGTTTAAGGAAAATTATCCTTTCCTTGCCTTTCAGTTGACGTTGAAGAGAGCCTCTGCAGATGTAACTTCTCCACCAATCAGAGTGGAGCTAGATCTGTCCAAGGAAAGTTACCAACAATGCAATCTCAAGCCCAGTACCCTGTACATTGTTACCATTTCAGGCTTCAATGTCGATGGAGATATCACCTCTACAACGGATAATTTCAGCACAGGTGAGTTTCTCAATTTTGAATAAATTTCTATTTTAATCTACCACAAATGTTCCTATGTGAGGATGAATGGATTTTTTGTGTATACTGTATGTACTTTTCACTGTGATGTTAACCAGCTGTTTCTTTCCCCCAAAATGTGGACCTTTAGTTCAGTCCTCCCAGCAGTAATCTGACACTCTCTCTGACAGGCTGATCTGCCCAAAAAGCCATAAATCTGCTCTGTCAAGCTCATTGAGCATAGTCAGGGGAGATAACTTTTTAATCCCTTGACAAATTGAGTCATATATTGTCCAGTTTACTGATGACCACACCGTTTCTCAGCTTTGGAAACCTTTTCGAATGATAGTTCGATTTTTTCTGTGTGTGGCAAGACCTTTTTCAAGAGCCAAACTTGGTAAGTACTAAAGTTATTAACTTCTGAATCAATGCATGAAATTCCTTTTATAAGAATAATGAACACCCTAATTTAATGATCATTTTGATCACTTTATTGATTTTTTCTGGATAAAAATTTTATATCATATCAATGCAATATTCATTAACTGTAGCCAGTGTCAAGATCAAGTGTGGCTACCTAAAGGTAAATCTATAATTGCTCTTTAATTGTTTTATGTGGGGGTCATTTCTAGACTGTACAGACATATGGTGATTGTGATCAAATTGAACATTTTTATGTTTTGTTATCAGTTATATAAGAATATGGAATGGACATGAACTATTGATATTATAGAGTATTACAATATATAGTCCTGTCCCTAAAATACTGATATTATATTTATTATTATAGAGTATTACAGTATATTGTTCACGGCTGCTTAAATCGCTTGGAAAGCAGTATTCTAGTTGCCGACCGAAATCCCCCGCCGACCTCCCGCGATGCGGTCATAAATCACCTGTCAGCCGTGTGCACATCCGTGACGGCATGCCATCCCTGGTCAAGCCTGCGTAATACGATTCCACCAATTTTCGCATACTTTTGCAGCGCGATATCTTCCGATCTAATAATGCTACGGCACCATGCGAGATCTCATTTTAAACGTCAGGATTGTACCGACAGGACGATATAACTTTTGTTGCTTACTTTTCAAGATTGTTGATTTTATCGGCTGATATTTCCAATGTGTGTTATTTAGAGTTTGGAATTTGATTTTCAACATTAGTTATCTTTGATCTTCAATATTTTGCGCGGGCCGCCTCTGATTTCAATATAAAATCAATATTTCGAAAGTGTAAAGGCTAACCTCTAACCTATGCAAGTTTGGTGTATGTATAGATTCTGTGTGATTTGTTAACGATTTTTGAAAACGTGCGACTCAATCGAGGCGCTTCTGTGCCAGTTTTTGTTTGTTTGCCGCCTGTTATTAGCAGTTTGTGTGAAAAATATTGCAAAATAGAGCACCATGAAGGACATATCCACGTTGAGCGCCTCCACAAACTGGGTCGGACATGTGGTGGGGGGACACTTAGCAAACAGCAAAAACGGCAAAAGCGGAAACCAAAGAAGTGCAAGGACTTTGAGAATGACATTTTGCTTGCTTTCGGTGTATCCATCACCCGCGACTTGAATCATATTCATTCCTCAACTATTTGTTACTCGTGTTTGGCCATGATAGGAAACATCAAACGCCATGCCTTCAAAGGTAGTATTGTTAACGCAAGGAAGTTGGCCCAAGGAAGTTAACATTTATGAACTGAATTTCAGCCACACACGAATGCCGCAGATTGTGTATTACGTCCACAGTATTTAAAGACTAGTTTGAGGAGTAGACATGTTTCAAATGACTCCACACCACATCAAGACAGAGACCGTACAATAATTTCCACAGCAGCATGTTCAACCACGACATTACAGGACATAATCCCTTCGCCGATGACACAAAAATCAACATGTGAGGACACAGCACCAACACAAACGATGGCATGTACAATACAAGACGCAATCCATCATGACATAACGGAAGCCACATCAGCTACATTACATGACACATCCAACCTATCAGTGATCTGTAGTACAACTTGCGAGGACACAACGCTAACAGAAAACACACCGTCATTTAGCAGTGGCCTTAATGAGGCAGAGTTGAGCGGTTCCCATATTGCTACATCAACGCCACACAAACCTATAAAGGTTATGATAGACAGCAACACCTCACCGGCATTTAAACTCGACAGGTTATTTTCCCAGTCATTCGAACTGTCCCCAACACGGCCACTTAGACATATTTTGAGCCCTGAGCCCCCCCATCTGCTCACAACTAGACAGCATCGACTGGTTAAGTGCAGGCGTGACATGACACTGACAGTTAGGCGAACGGAAAATGATCGTTGAACTCAAATAACTCGAGACTGGATATCTATACATGAATGCAGTCATGTGAGTTTTGAAATTTAACCTATCTCTCATGTTGTGTGATGATTTCACCTCATTCGATGGGAGCAATCATATCTAATTTCATATCTGAAATTATGAACAATGTACTAATTTGAGGAAATATTGTATAACTTTGTGCCTCTATATCTCTATTACGGTGGTGAATACATTTCTATGGTTCACTGTATACACTTACAATATATCGCAAAATTATTATATGTTTACAAAAATATGACCAATGGGCTGATATGGGACTGAGACTGCTTTGATTACCGATAAAAACAGCGAGTCAGAAGCGCTACACGGGCTCCGGGAAACCCCCCCTCGAATCGAGGTCGCTGACCCGGTTAACGAGGTCGCAACGGGGTCAGGTCACCGGTAGCGGGGAGCCCGCTCGACTGGGCTCGGCAACTAGAATACCGCCTCTTAACAGCCGTGTGTTCTCTCTGTAAGATATTGATATCATCGAGTATTACTATACATTGTTCTATCGGAATTTTTATTATTTTTTTTATTTCAGAGATGAATATAGTATAAGTGGTAGTAAGTAATTAAATTCTGCTGTTGTTGTTTCAGTTGACAGAAGCATCTGATAAGTTCATTATCTGATGTGGCAAACATCCGTTCAAGGACACAGCTTGAGGAGTACACACAACAGCTGTGCAGATTTTTGTTGTATGAGGAGCCAGAAATTTCAGGAGAAGGGTGTGAAGGTTTCCCCACGCTTGTGTGAATATCAGAAAAGTGACATTTTAAAATTATTTCATTCAGACATTTGTAAAGACAATGACACTTTTTCAAAGGCATTATGCAACAGCTGCTATGGCAGATTAAGAAATTTTAATGCAATACCTGTGACTGAAGAAACTATCAGAAGAGCACAAGAAAATGTTTCACAATATCAAGATATATGGTGTGAATTTATGGAGACCACTACAGAACAGTGTACATTGTGCACACATTACATGGAATTAGGCCACAAAGGAAGGAGACCCAAAAACCAGTGGAACACTCAAGAAGTTGATGGCTCCTGTATTTACATCACCAAAAGGAGGAGAAATAAACACAAAACAATCAGTTGCCTCAACTCCCACGGACACATTGGAAACAATTACTAATGATTCAGAAGCATTTATACCCCCTTCATGCCAGGAGCTGTTTGCTGACACTGGCAGTTTAGGTAGTCCATTGAATTTGGCAGAAGCTAGCAACACTTACATACAGTTTCAACAACACCAAGTTTGGCATCCCATTCACACTTGCCTTTACCGTCTTGTAACAGAAGTTTACAACCTACACCAACATCCATCTCTACGGAAAGATGTCATCGCCTTTTGTTGGAAACTTCCTCAGGGCCCCTTTCCTCAAAATTTATTGATGGTGGAACATCTTTCTTAAAATCATTTACACCACTTCCCAATACTAAGGATACCTCAACATTCCCTATCAAAGCATTTAAAACACTGGTTAATATGTTTTCTAACAAAGGAAACGAGTCCACTCCAATCAGCAAGGAAGATGAGGAAGCAGCATGTCTTTTTGTTAGATCAGTCAAAAGAGAAAGATAGGCCGGTAATTAAGACAAGAGGGCAACCTCTAGTGTTTCAGAAGATTAAAGAACCCAGAAAAATATTCAGAGTCAGAGTAAACACTCGTATTGTTCACTGTGCTAAGTATGCACGATCCTTTTCTGACGCATATAACTTGACCCACGTTAAGTATCCACACGGGAAATTTTAACCATATGAAAAAAGAGAGATATAAGAATTGGTGTGAATAAGAATGATCTGGTTAAAAAATCAATAAAGTGTTTAAAATTGAAATTGAAAATATCATTTGTGAATGTGACTAACCTTTTTACATTGTATACTTTGTGCTTTATTTTTTTGAAACTACTTTATATAAGTTGTTTCAATTTAGTTCTGCTGGCTCTAGAAATGTTGAATAAACTGATTCTTTGCTTACTTTCTGTCAGATTTGATTTGTGTGCACTTGATAGCCCTGAAAAAATTGACAATTTCAACTAAAAAACCAGCTAGCCAGCAGCAGGCCAGGTCATGCCCCAGTGATCACCAGATATTGGTGGGCGTATGGCAGGCGGGGTGTCAAATTACGCCCGGCCTGGTCAACTAAAATACCACTGGGAAACAGCTGTGGATCTGCCCACAAACACTGTAAAAGCTCAGTGGGTCATACCAGATCTGTCCAAGCTCCTCAGTATGACAAATATGTCCCATTATCTCTGTAACAAATTGACCTATTGACCCTGTTCTTTCATATTTGTAGTTACTTGCCACTTTTGAGTGTATTTTAAGAGTTTCAGAATTTTTAGACAAATGGAAGTATATCTGGATACTACAGAGTTTTAACTTTTATTTGTGGATGGAAATACTGCTTTAAACTTACAACAAAATTTCATGACTGTCTCTTAATATAAAGACATTTACATTTGGGTGGTGTAACAAATATATGCTTTGATCCTTTTCCATGTTTTGCACAACGCTGAAATTCCACAAGAACACGGATCACCACCCACACCTGTGGCACCAGTATTCGTGAGATCCAGTTACACAAATATTACGGTGGCCATAGAACCAGTTGTGTCTCCTGATGTTCCCATCACTGCATACCAGATTAAAGTGGAATTGTTAAGTACTAGCAGCAGGAAAAGGTGGGTTTTGCATCAAGATTGATGAATAATTTGTATTTCTTTGCTTCATTATTTGGACAACATCATTATTCATGCACTGGTTCATTTTATTAATATGATATTGCAGTTGATATTGATCTGATACTGTGATACGTGGGTTTTGCTTTTTTTTTTTTTTTTTTTTTAAATTTATTTGGAGGTGTGTTGGAGTTGAAAAAATGTGGGTGGATTTTATTTTAGTTTGTTTTCAGCTGTGATTTTTCAAAAAATAATTGAATATTTTAAATCGTAGCTGGTGAATTTTTTGGTTGGTAGGAAGTTTAGTTGATTGGTTGGTTGGCTTTCTGTACCTTTTAGTGCTACATTGATTTGCTGACGACAGAATGAATTGTTCAGAATTGTATATTGAAGTTTCCCTTTCCAGAGCAAACAGCTGCAGTATATTTGCAACTTCATTTTACCACTCTAAAGCCACTTGATAACAGAATGGATAGTACATTATTGGAAAGGAGACTGAGTACAGAAATGTCATGATCTGATTTGAAAGACCATCTAAACATGGCCTAGGTACCTCCACATTTCATAATTTACAGTGAACTTGCTGACCTTTAACATGGTCTCAGACTTTGAAAACATCAAATCCTACCCGATTAAGTACTGTGTTGTACTTAATCATGGCAATATTATTACATTTCTTTTGTTATATACGTGTATTTCTAATATTCCACAAATACCCTAGTTTTATGGAGTTTTGGTGACTGAAATTGTCTGCAAACTTTGTGTATTTTTGATTCTGCCTCAGAGGCCTGGGTTGGCTTAAGACATTAAATGTGAGGAATTAATCCCTTTGGGATCTAGTGGCTCCTTGCCTAATTAACAGTCTATTCTTTTCACAATTCCAACTTTCCCTCTACAGGCGCTGGAGTACAGTTGGTGATTATGTGACTGCAGAGTTAGACCCAGAGAATGTCACCCAGAGAATGGAGTTCATTGTTGGTGATGGGCAGATGTATGGTGGATATGACAACAAGGTTGGTCATGGCATTCTTCTGCCATCTTTTTCCAGACAACAGTATGGTACTTTCTCTTTTTTCACACTATATTAATTTTGTTTGGCTCTGAGTCTGTGGCCCTGTAACAGATAAAATCTGAATCCATGAAGACATAATTGCTTTGGGTGCCATTTTTGGGGAAAATATGTTCATGCAATGCTAGGAGTGGGAGTCTTGGATTTTGAGAGAATATTATCAAATTTATTTTTTTATCTCCATAATGATGGAACTAACACTTTGTCTTATTCGACAATAATTATGTGAACTAAAAAAAAAAATAGAAAAAAACAAAACCTCCTTCTCAAAACAATAGCAGTGACACTTATGACAACGAAGCCTCAAGGGAGCTTTAGTCAATGTTGTTTTATAACTTAGGAACTGCAGAGAGAGTCCTACTACAAAATCTACTACGTTGTACTAAGTACACTGAACAATGAAACGACAGGGACATTCTCAGAGCTCAAGGCTTCTGTGTTGACAGTGCCCTTTGATCCTGCACTAGCTCCTCCTTTTGCCATATCATTGGCCAGTAGGACCTCTAGTTGCCTCAATGTGAGTTGGCAGATTCCAGATACAATAAATGCTGTATTAACTGGCTTCACGGTAAGTATATTAATTTTTTGTATGTGTGATACACAGATTGATTTCTAGCTCTTGTTTGATGTATAGATATGGTGCTCTAACTGGCTATACAGTGAGTAAATATTTTTTTTCTCTCTCTTCAAGTGTACTCTTTTTTATTGTCATGAAAACTACTTAGATTTAAATAACAAAATGTTTTCAAGCCATTCTGCCTTACATTTTTTGTAGTGTTTGCTTCTAGATGTGAAGCTATTTCTCTGATTTTGAGTACTGTAAATGGCCTTATTGAATGAAGTGAAACTGAAGAAAATTCTATACTGTATTATCTGCCTCAGGTTCCTGCTACCATTGTATGAAATGCATACGACTTTGTCATAATTGATTCTACATGTACTTAATATCACCATGCAACAATGGCCAGTGAATGAAAGTTAGATGTCATCAAGGTGATCTTGAGGAGGCTTCACATTGAAATTTGTTTGTTTGTGAATGATGACTGGTTTGTAGTGGGCATCGAATTTAGTATATGAAGATTGTGTAGCTTTTATGATTAATTAAGACTGAAACTGACTGATACATCCAGTTTCATTGACTTTGTGTACACTGAAGTTTGTTTATTTTTGTCCATAGTTTTGTTTTGTGCTTACAGGGAATACTTAGTCTTAATCATTTTAGTTATGTCCAGTTTGCAAAGATGGTCAATGAGTGAAAGTCAAGCATCATTAAGCCCTCACTGTGGTGCTAAAACTGAGATTGTATACTCAATGTTTTGATAAATGGTTACTGATTAAGTACTTTATAATGGACTGTCATAAAGAGTGTATAGCTTTCAAGTCATCTTGTCTGAAACTGACAGACACAGTCATTTACTAACACTTTATGTACAAAATATTTCCTTTATGTCTGTAGTTTTAATCTGTGCTGTTCATTTTGTTCTGTTGAGTCAAGAATTGACAGAAAATAAATATTATTGACATGTTTCATGTGATATTATAATATTTGATAGATCACTCTGAAGAAGACAGGTGGGAATAATGCACCTATTACAGTCACAGAGTTGGCAGCTACTACTCGACACTTTCAGCAGTGTAATTTGACTCCTTTCACACTCTATACAGTTAGCATCTCAGCCAAGACAGGCAATGGACTGTTGGCGACCTCATCAGAGACATTCACTACAGGTACAGCTCTATGTGACCCATGCAGTCTCAAATCAATAATTAAGTCAACTTTGATCAAATGAAGTGAGGCATTTAGGCGTTTTATTCATGACAAATATTTTATGCACACATTTAACTCAGAGATCATAATGAACCAATACCAATATATTTTTACCAAATAACTCCTGGACAATAAAAGTGTCATTTTCCCAGCTCTGCCTTTGTGACATAATCACCTGTGTGAGAAACTGAGTCACATCACATGCGCTAGAAGTTGAGGATTATAAACCTGTACTGTAAGCATTTAATATCACAGGAGTCAGTGCCATGAACATTGTCTTTTGTATCATGACCAAAGATCACTGCTTGTTGATGATGGATTAATATTAATTGAACTTTTAGCTCATTGTAAATTAAAATTTATTTTTTCGTTTGTATTTGATCAGTTCACACAACACCTCGAATCCCAGTGGCTCCAGTATTTGTCAGCTCCTCCTACACCAATATCACTATTGCTATTGAGCCTGTTGTTCTCACAACTGCACCACTAACAGCATACCAATTACATGTGCAGAAGCTCCCGAGTAGACGTCGCAAACGTGTAGCTGGTGTACCTGGCTATGTCACTGCTCAGCTGGCCCAGGACAACGTTACCCAGAAAATGGATTTTGTCATTGGAGATGGCAAAAGCTATGGGGGCTTCACTAATCAACCTCTGGAAAGAGAAACACTTTACGTTGTTCATTATGTGGTGTTAAGCAGTTCTGGTAACATTACTAAATACAGTTTCTCCAGTTTGAACCCACCAGTAAAAACGGTGCCATATGATCCGCCACAGCCAAACCCTAGTTCAGGTGATGATTCTGATGATGGTGTCCTTATTGGGGTCATTGTTGCTCTGGTAATTTTCCTCATCATTGTGTTCCTCATTATTCTCCTGTATTGGTGGTGGAGGAGGAAGAACAGATTCAACCCGTATGAAATCCAAGAAGATTACAAGAACACCATCATGCTGCCTGAATTCAAAGATGACTATGACCCTGAAAAATACTGGAGTCAGACTCACAACTTCAAAGAGAGCCGGCACATTGTTGCTGGAAGAGACCTAGTCTATGGAGATAGTCAGCGACCATATATGAATGGAGAAGGGCTAGCCAATCCAAATATGCCCAAGGTCTCCTTCAAAGATGAGTTCCACAATCTCCCTCACAAATCAAAGAGAGCAACAGACAATGCAGCCAGGAATAATGCCAGACTGAACAGGTTTCCTCATCTGTTTCCCTATGACCACAGTCTGGTGAAGCTAAAACCAGATGCCAATTCGCAAAGGACATATATCAATGCCAGTTTCATTCCAGGGTACAAGAAAACACCTGCCTACATAGCTGCCCAAAGTCCATTTGATGAAGAAACAGTATTGGATTTCTGGCGTTTGATCTACCAAAGGTATCAGTCAACATCAGTCAACATAAATCATTCACATCCAATCATTCAACAAATATTATAATTTATGTTTCTGAAGATGCTCGACTTCTCAGTTTCTTAATGTAAACTCCTTCATGAATATGTTTCATACCACATTCAAATGGCAGGGGTTTCGAAACCATTCAAATTAGGTTTTCAGTTATTACATATACAGTGGAATATACTTAATTCGAAGTTATCTGGGAAATTGATTGAACTTTGATTTACCAGTTCAAATTACCTCTGAGCAGTGAAAATAACCATTGTTGTCCAGTTTGCCTTATACAATAACTACATCCCTTGTCACAGACTACTACTCAAACATATGCATGCATACATATCATACACGGGTATAACCTATATCTTTTAATTAATTCTTTTTTTTCTTTATGGATCGATCATATGGTGTTGTGAAAATCTTCAGTGGCACTGAACTGCTTAGGCCTATCTGTGGCCAGTAATCCCTGTTGTGTTCAATATAGACCATGTTTGAATTGTGAGAGTTCAGTATCAGATCTACTCACCAAGTATGTGGTGTGGTGACATAATCAATTACATTACTGCATGTATTATGATCAACTTACAAGACTGCAGATCTACTACCTCACAAATTATCTCACCTGTTAGCTGACCTCACTGTCACTAGTGTCAGTGGGTTGGTGGGAGGCCATTATACTTGCTGCATTGCACTACCCCTCCCTAACCCCTATCCCTTTTCCCCCTTCCTCTGGATTGCTATTATCAAGAATTGTGAACAGTGCTTTGTTTGTGGATACTGGGATTTTCAGCTGGCAGGAAGTTTGAAGTTGCACTACGTGTGGCAAGCGTGACAACCTCAAATGATCAGAAATTGAGTGGTTCAAACTCAAATTATAAAAAAATTTTTAACTGAGATAAAAACAAGAGGAAAAAAAACAGACTTTGAGATTATTTTGATTTGAAAGAAACTCAAATTATTAAAGTTTGAAGAAACTCAAATTATTAAAGTTCAAATTAAATGGTCTCCACTGTACAGTTCTTTTCCGATTTATCTGAAGGACTGTTATTTCATTTTTGCAAAAGTTTTAAGTTACGATGACCCCACGACTGACCTATTCAAAGAGAACATCCTGGGGACATTAGTGTGTCATGCACTTTTCTTTTATGCTTGTTTCCATAATTCAGCTGGTTTACTCTTTGAAAATAAACTTTTAAAAAATAATAAATACAGAAGTGAATGCTACACTTCAATCTGCAGTATTTCATAGGAGGACTTTTTTGAGGAATAATTAAACTTTTTTCACTACTCACCAACTCTTTATTTAACTACTGGATACCAAAAAGCATGAAATAAATTATGCTAAATGGGCTTCAGGAAAAAAAAAAAAGTAATTGTTGCTCTTCTCTGCTTTTTTCCTAGGTCGATTAAGACAATGGTAATGATAACCAATGTTGTTGAGGACAATATAGTCAAATGCACACAGTACTGGCCTGATCACACAAAGGCAAGTTATGGAAACTTTCTCCTTCATCTTATAGAAGTGACTGAATATGCTGACTACATTGTGAGAACCATTGGAGTCAAAACTGCTGGTGATGAAAACTCTAAAATTGTCAGGTTATTTGAATTTACATCTTGGCCTGACCACGGCGTGCCAGATGATCCGATACCTTTCCTTGAAATGCGCTACAGAGTTCGACGTTACCACAATGATGAACCAACTCCTATTTTAGTCCACTGTGGTACTGGTGTGGCTAGAACTGGAGTTTTTATTGCAGTTGATGCTCTCATCGATCAGTATGCTGCTGAAGGAAGAGTGATGGTCTTTGATTACGTTAGAAGAATTAGGAAAGATCGTCCATTCATGGTGCGAACACAGAAGCAGTATGTCTTTATCTATGAGACCATTTTTGAGGAATATCATGCAGGTGACACACTTGTGGACTTTGATTTGAAGGAGCGTTATCATAACTGGACACAGAAGAATCCACGAACTGACCATACATATTTGCGAGATCAGTATAAGCTGCTGGAAGCTTTCACCAGAGGACCTCGTAGGGATGAGTGCAAGTCTGGCTTACTTGAAGTGAATGTTCAGAAGAACAGGTACATTTTTCATTAACTCTTTTTGTCCCGATCAACGCATGGTGTGTTGATCGCCGAGTGCCTAGATGCCCGATCAACGCACCATGCGTCAATTGTCATGAATGTTTCCCTTTTTTTTTTTACCACCATCTCTTTCCTGAGGCCAAGCATAGCAGCAGACACACCAGATCACATTGAATTGTACATAACATAAATTATAACAACATGAACTTTGTGTATGTTTTACTCTTGTTTTGTACCATTTAAAAATGTACACCTTAGTAGAGTTATGCTCTGTGTTGTGTCCCTTGGGCATCTGGTGCTAAATGGCGTGGAACAGAAAGATTTAAATTACAAATGCATTTTGTTGTCTTTTGTACTACATAATTTTCTAATTAGGGACAGTCCATGTATAACATGTATGTAGAAGTTTTAAGAAATAGTGTTGTTTTGAATTTTATAATTTAATGTTATTTCATTTAAAAATCTTATCCATCTTTTCCTTCTTTGCGGAGTTGATTAAAACACATGGTTTCTCTTTCTTTTCCAGATAGACTTTGATTTTAATTTATCTTTACTGAATTTTTTAAGTTCACTCTTTTGTTTCTCGTACTGTTCTAAATCTTCCCCATGGCATAAAATATACCAAAAACACATATTTGAAATATATACATGTGTATTTTGTGCTTTAAGGATATTTTGTCACAAAACTGTAGATAAGTACAGCAGAAAATTGTCAAGGAAAGCTGCTTGTCTGTGAATATAGTTAGTAATAATTCTGGCAGTGTTTATCTTGGTTGGGGTTGACAGGAGATTGAGAAACTAGGCTAAATACTAAAAGACTGCATGGTTACAGTATGTAAAAGGCAGCTGCATGGTCTTTCAAGAATTTCAAGAAATCAAGTAAATAAGTGTTATAACATTGGGATTCCAAATCACATCAAAATGTATTACGACCTCTCATCATTCATGTAATGTTTACTCCCACACAGGTATCTAGATGTGATTCCATCTGAAAAACACCGTCCTCTGTTAAAATCATTAGGTGGACCAAATGCAACAGACTATATCAATGCTCTCTTTATGGATGGATACACAAAGAAGAATCAGTTTATCATCACACAAACACCCTTGCACACAACCATCATTGACTTTTGGAAGCTCGTGTATGACTACGACGTGCGTACCATTGTCATGGTGGAGAATTTCAAGAATGAAGATGATACATGTGCAGAATACTGGCCAAATGTTAACCTGAAGCAGTTTGAACCTTTCTTCATTGAAACTACTGCAGCCTACCAGCAGGACAACATCACCATTCGCAATTTCAAAATTTTCAGCACTCAACATCCCAAAGAACCAGCAAGATTTGTAAGGCAGTTCCAGTTTAATGCTTGGGCACAACCAAACTTGACACCACAGTCCAAGACAATGATGTTGGATTTGATTGACAGTGTGTTTGATTGGCAGGAAGAGGCATGTCAGAATGAAAAGCCAATCATTGTGCACTGTCAAGATGGCTCCTCCCACTCTGGTCTGTTTGCCATCACCTCTATCATCTGTGAGAAGATGGAAGAGGATGAAGAGGTAGATGTTTACAGAGCCATCAAACACTGCAAGAGACGTCGACCACAGTTTATAGCAGACTATGTAAGTCTTTTTTATTTCTTAGGTAAATCTCTCAGTTATATCTTTTGCTGTTGGTTTGTGAGTCATACTATCATCCTAGTGTGGAGCTGCTGAAAATAATTCATTAACTATAAAATTTAGTACAGATACATAAACATGCATGGGGTACTAAATTAAATTACTATAGAGCTTGTTTCTGTAAATACTGAAATACTATGAAAACACGGCATTTTCAAGTGGAGAAGAAGAGAATAATGATAATTAATGATAGTTCATTTCATAACGGCCCTTTTGAGGTCACAGAAAAAACAGCCTTCTCTTCAAAAAGTTCACAGTTCATGTTATTTCAGGAACCAATCTTTAAACAACCATCAATCAGGCTTAGAAACCAATGAATAGTAAATCATTTTAAGCTGTTAATTTGAGTGTTGTTTTATTTTCTGTTGTGGTACAAGTATTTCACCTATCATGTTTTTGCTGTATCCAGTGCTTGACTTTTTACAGGATCAGTTTCGGTTCTGCTACAAAGCTCTGTGGGATTTCATGAATCTGCGGATGCCGGGCGGCACCTTCACAGACACTCTGGGCCAGAACAAGAATGACAAATTGTATGGAGTGGCTTCTCTCAATCTGAGTTCACAGTATGATCCACTGAATGATGGTTCAACAGAAATTTAATCATGTTTCCTCCATGAATTTAGTATGGTTGCACATTTAATATTCCCATGAAGTAAAGGAGGAATGCAAAACATGCACTAACAAAAAAATTGGTAGCAAAAATATTTAAACTGCCTTATAGAAGACTCAGAGGAATTGTTAATCCTAAATCGAAACAGCTCAGATGTGATATATGCCTCGAGCAAATAATATTCCTCAATCAACTTGAAATTCATTTCACTTTGTCTAGAGTTTTATCCACATTACTGGAAATATACCGTGTATGAATAGTGCTTTGATTTCTAATTGAATATGAAAGCTGAGCTTTTGGTGTAATGCAAAATAATCTCTTGTACATCTGTGCATAAATTTTGTGTCAGATTTGAAGAATATTCAACGATTTCTTAAAGAGCAGGAGAATTCTCAGCCTTGTGAGTCTTGACATTGTTGAAGCCTGGTAGATTCAGTGACGTAGTGTGATAAATTCAATATCCATATCACAGATATCTGTCAGACCAGCACCAGTGTAAGAGGTCACATGCTTGTTCAGATTCATTATACAGTGCTTTTTGGAACTGGGACTTTAGCCTTACTATTTTTCTGAGCAGTTTATTATACTTTTACACTTTGTTCATGTTCTGCCTTTGACAGCTTAAATGGATTTTTTTTCTTTATTTGTGCGCAGTAAATGATTTTAAAATGCAACATTTTTGTGCTTCATGAATTACTTTTTACATAGTATGAAGTGGTTTTGAAATAGAATGGACAGGTTACATGTTTCTAATGTGTGTAAATGACCTGATCTATGAGTAAATTTTTTTTTTTTGTACTCTGCATTTTATCAAGTCTTATCATATGTCATTTCCTCTACATATTTAAATCATAAAAAATAGTTTTGTTCTTTTTCTTTTCAGATAAGTCTGAGAAATTTGTGCAGGAAATTTAAATTTGCTCCAGTGGTGCTCAGTTTGTGCCTTATTTTACTGCATTGACTGTACATTACCACAGTTTGAAGGAAACATTAATACAGTACAGTTGGAATTGATGTAATATTTATTTTACCCCTGATTTAGATAAGTTTTGAACAGATATCAGCAGCTGCAGTGCCTAAAGAAGGCCTTGTGATAAACAAAAAAAAAACATCAGTAAGAGCCACAGAATTAGCATAGAACTGTTGTCTCAATTTCGTGTCTTTTGACCCAGTTGACATTTAGAAAAAAAAAAAAAAAGAAGAATATTTTCCAGAAGGAAATTCATCATTTTGAGTACAAAGGATAGACATCCATTGAACAACCAATGAACTGAGCCTGTTTTTTTGTCTGTATAGAAATGGGAGTATGGACCACAATAAGACAGAGGTGAAATTCAGGGGATCAACAATTATTTTGTTTTTGGTATTAAAAATATTTCACATAAAGAGTAATTGGTTTAAAATCACAATTTTCAGTCCCATGAAAATAACCAAGCACTTTGGTTTTTTTTTTTTTTACTTTATTACCTCCCTTGATGCAGTGAATCTAACAATGGGACACCTTAAGTTTTCCACCAATAATGATGGATACTGAAAAGCACCAAACTCCCAACAAACTCCCAACAGTTTTGAATGATAATTGTTATTGAAGTTGAAATTTACCTATTTCATATACATATGTGAGGTGATTCCAGTAATTCTTTTGATTAATCATGAATTATATATAATTTATATTAAAACGATTATTTGTACAATATTGAAATTACTGTTCAAGAGATTTGCATTCCAAATTGTAAATTTTAACTTATAAATTGAATTTTGATAGCATCAGACAAGCCAAGAGATGTTTAATAAAATGATGGTTTGTGTTAAAAAAAAGCATTCTGTGATATATCTCTAATATTTGTAAGGTAAGTATTACTGTCAGTAATTTTGTCACTACAATAACATATGATATTTTACATAACCTGAACCTTGCTGTGGCACTTTAAATACTGTGGAACCTGCTTAAACTGAAGTTCAGGGGATCATCAATTGTTTTTGGTATAACGGTATTAAAAGCATATTACTATAATTGAGCTAGAGGGTGAACCTGTAAGCAGCTTAAAATTGGCGACTACGCCATAAAAAATTATGAAACTTGGCGTACTGCATCAATTTTTGAGGAAGAATTACGTGGACCCATTCATTTTGAACAATAATCGGTCTTTACTATTATTTACATTAAAACATTTTGAGCCGCAAAAACAGAGACGCATTTTCGTAAGATAGAATCGAAAAGTGTGACCGAAAATAACATTGTTGACCTCTTTTCAAACCGGTGGTCGGAAATTAACGCTATCACATCTAGTTCTACGTGAAATTGTGGTGAAACAGTAAGTTCTATTAGTCACTGCATCGAATCCAAATGCCGTTTTAATGTAACCTAGATATTGGATATACGGTTGGGCTTGGTACATGGAAAATTTGCAAGATTTATCTTGCGCGGGTCGGCTAGTAAAGAGTAATTGGTTCAAAGTCACAAGTTTCAGTCCCATAAAAATAATCAAAACAAGTCACCTTGGTAGTTTTTACTTTATTACCTCCCTTGATGGTCTGAATCTGACAATGGAAGCTCACCTTTTTTTCCGTTCGTTTGGACATTTTGTTTGACCCAGAGATGAGCAGCGAATTAAAAAAAGAAAAAATTAAAAAATTACTGGCACATTTCAGAAACAACCATGTATGGGAGAAGGAATGTACGGTAGTCTAAGAGAACTGTCAAAACAGTGGGTGGTAATCGACAAGTTGTATGTGACGTACAGTGTTACCTAATGTTATGTTGTCAATGTTTGACCATTTCCCAACAGCCCACAGAAAGGTGTAATGTCGAGAGGGTGGCAGGTTGTAAACTGCTTGCTGGTCACGTCTTTGATCTTCGTGGTGCACGAAATCGTATCCCCTCCTCCCCTACAACCCCATTAAGTAGATCCGAATGGTTGACATGAAATGAACAAGGTCTGAATGAAGAAGGTCAGAATGTTGTTTCAAATCAAGGATAATTACAATTTCGAGTTGCCGTTTTTTTTTTTTTGCATCCTCGCTCGACCAAGTAAATGGAAGAGAATCTCTTAGTTAAAAGGTATTCATGCGATTTTCTTTGCTTATAAACCAAAGAGGTGCAAATCTACATGAAATACAGAAGGGCTATGAGTATGAAGTGACCAAGGAACTCTCTCCGTTAAAGAGGATTTTCTTTTTATCCGCTTTCAGTTAAGCGGGTTCCACTGTAATTATTCTTTCACTTTCAGAGGGATTTGTACTTTTGTTTCTTTGAATGAATGGAGAATTCTGAACTACAGATAATTTCGCAAAATAATTTTTATTTTATAAACTACTAATATACACTGTAACTGTATTGTCATCATTTTATCCCATCTGAAAGAGCTATTGTGAGATTCCTGTAATTGAACATTTGTGCCTTCTGTCTGACAACGCTGATAACATAAATGTGCAGTTAGCTACATTCCATAATTACTTTCCCACGCCAGTACTGAAGACTATTTAATATTTGATAATTGAAATTTTGAGGAACATTCCAACGTTAGGAGGAAAAACTGTGAAAGTAGTTTCCAAAGACAACAGATGAAACCACGGGCATATCTGGATTGTTTCTAAGTTCTTATGCCATGTTCGACATCTTCAGAAATAATTTTGACAAGATGGATTAGCATGTTTTTTCCTACAAAATTTCCCAAATTTTTCATGCTATTTTCATCGGTTTTCTTCTCCTTATTTACCTCAATTTTGAGGCTGGCCATAACCATTCACGTAGCATTTGATTTTGAAGCACTCCATCCATCAGGGATTGATTTGTTTGTTTGTTTGTTTTGGATATTTGATTAAACCAGGGGTTCTCATTTTACTATTTTTGTTTTTGCTTTGCAACCCATTCAGAGCTCTGATCACTAAGATTCCCTCCTCTCTACCCAACCAAAACAAAAAAAAAAGTACTTTTAATCCCTGCCTTACTCCTACCTCTCCCCACACACATATGGAAATGTGATACAGATGCTTATAATAAGAGCAAGAGATGCAGGAAGGAGTGAGAGAACCACCAAAGCTGAACCACTGAAAAATAGAGATGAAATTTAATGAAATTTATTCTGCCAGTCACACAAATGAACACAAGAACAAACAGGCTTGGTCCAGTGGAATGAGACAATGTGCCCATAAAAGCATTTTTGAAACTAAACAACAAGAGAGGGTTTTGAGAGGGGTGGGGGTGGGAGGGGGGGGGGGGGGTTCGATTGGTCTCCGCTCACCCCCACTATCTCAAAATTTCTGCAGGACCCCCCTCCCCCCCAAATTTTTTTTTTGTTTGCGAATGGTCAAAGTTACGACTTATGGCTAGCAGAATGCTCTTTTCTTACAGTGATGATTGCGTAACGAATGCCCCCCTCCCCCCCCCCCCAACTGAATTAGCCTGTGAAGTCGCATTTCTCTTTCTGGTGTCAAGCACTAGACACTGACCTCAGCTCTGTCTTTTTTTTCCCCCTCCCACTGTCCTCTCTTGTGTTCTCAGCATATTAATTTTATTACTTCCCTGATCCCCATTCCTAGCATTCAGTATTCATGTTCAATGTATACATCGATATTAGAATAACAGATTTTATAGCAACAGCATGTGTATCTTTTTTTATATTTATACATAATCCTTTTTATGTTCAATAAAAATACTTTCACATAGGAAATACTTGTATTTAATTGCAGAGTTCCTCCTCTATTTCTTTGTCATTTTGCATTACACCAAAAAAACTATGTTTCTGGAGGTATCAGCCCTTGCTTTACTGTCAATACTTGGATTCTGGATGTTTTGATTCATGTCTTCTCTGTCAAAACACTCGGATTACATTTCTCAGTTTTAAATTTCACAACACAGGTTCAATATCAAGCCTAAAGCCCCCCACACACGTTCAAGCCCGGCGTACGGCCTCGCCCCGATTCTGTAAAACTTATAAAAAACTGAATGTGTGTGGGCGATTTCATACAGCCGGGCTCGGAGCCAGGACTTAAGCCAAAATATCAGGAGGCGCCTGAAAAATTATCTAAAGCCAATGGCTTGATACGGTACACTCAAAATTAAATCGTATATGAAAATCATTTTTTGGCCATTTTGATGACAAATTCGGGAAAAGCAGTAAATTTACCATTGATTTGATACCAAACACCATTCTCGTGCGATGGATAGAACGGGTTTTTTTTTGTATAAATTACTGACTTTTCATCAATTCTCGCACCTCACCCCGTTCCTCTCTCTCTCTCTGTATCTCCCTCTCTCTCTCATTCTGCGTGTGTGTGTTTGGTGGGGATAAAAAGAGAGATAGATCTATATAGAGAGAGATTTTTTATCTCTTAACCTGTGCGTCCCCGCGAAAACGGCCGTGAGGCCGTGCCGATAAACAAAGTAAACTCATTGTATTGTTGTTACTTTTGCATTCTACTCACATCTAATCCTCGTCACATACATATGACATGTATCGATAATTTTATGTTTTAATAAGTCAGTGACTGTTAAGTGAATGGTTAAATCCGATCAATAAAGTGTGATTTTAAAAATCTTGCCTTGTCTCATTAAAAAAAAAAAAAGAAACTCTATTAAAGACACCAATGAAATATAGCTGATAGATACAATGTACTCAAACGGCTAGATCAGGGGTCCCCAACTCCATCCTTGGGCTGGTACCACCGGTCCGTGGATCATTTGGTACCAGGGTGCAAAGAATATATTTTTCTTTCATTAGTAGTGTTTACCCAGTCCGCAGAAAAATTTCATGTATGAAACCGGGCCCTGGGACAAAAAAAGGTTGGGGACTGCTAGGCTAGATGATCCAACGGTAAGAACCGTCATAAGGGAACCGGGAGGTTGGGGGTTCGAACCCCGGTCGGGTCACACCTAAAATTGGTAATCCAGTGGCTTGTCTTGCTTCATCACCAAAGTGCAGGGATTGGTCGGGTCGGTGTCAGTATACTGTGACTGAGAGGGATATGTGAGTTGTGCTACACTTCCTATCCCTGTGTGGCGGCACATGTTCGTAAAATGTCCAAAAAATAGCAACGTTACTTAAATAACAACTTGTGGTGAAAGTGACGTCAAACCCAAGTCCAGTGTACTCATCCGCAGGTAGTCCTCTGCAAGGCAAGTATAAATTGCCCTGCACGTCTCTAGTATCAGTCCACCTAAGGTGAGATGCAGGTTGAAAATTTCAGGTCTTCATATTATGACCAGCCTGTGACTAGAATGACCAAAAACCTCAAGGTTGCTATCACTATCAGCCGTTCATGGGGGGACACTACTGTCCTCATCGCTGTATTTTCCCTCTCGTCCAACGGTGTGACAAGTCTCAAGGGTTTTAAATATGTGTCCTCGTCCATTCGCAAATTAAATAATTACGAAAATCACCTGGATAAAATCTCAACTCATTCAATCAATTGATGTGAGTGTCACGAGTGGAGTGAGCGAGATTCAAGGATTACGGGGGCATGGAAGTGTAGGATGGACTCACGGGATAGTGAGGCTGCTCACCTGTATTGACTTCTGTTAGTTAGCGTGGAAGCGTGCAAGACGTGAGTAAAGTGAAGGCGATGAGGTAAATCTTGTGTAGTGAAAAGTCACTGCAAGTTAAGAAAGTCCAAGGGGACAGACGTGAAGAGAGCAGTCGGGAGAATGTTGTGTGTTTTCCAGTGATGACTGGTAGGTTGAACTGTGATTGATAATTATGATGATTGATGTACTATATTCTCCTAGGACCATGATGTAGATAAGTTATATGTGAGGAATGTGAAAGTCATTGATTACTGTGTATAGAGATGTGCGCAATGAGCGATAGATGTAAGTTCGGATCATGGATTCGTAGCGAGTCTGAGTGTTGTGTGGTACGGTAGAGGTGTGGTGAGTGAAAGGTGGACTATTGTGTGTACGCTTGATAGTTCGTAATGAGTGGTGAAGTGGATAGTAATTGTATGGTGTTATAGAAATGTAATGTTATTCTTATAGGTGCCGGGGTCGGGCAGAGAAGCCACCCGCGGTGAGCGGACTTGTGCCGGGGGTGGGCAGAAGGCTACCCACAGGCCTGCCTGAGTGAAGCTGTCGCGCAGGACAACGGGAGCACATGAGTCGTGGCAGTCTGGCCACAGACAGGGACGTTGTTATTAAGATGTTAATGTGCTATTAAGATGTTAATGTGCCATTGAGAATATAATGTGCTATTGAAATATTAATGTGCTATTAAGACCTCGAGGGGAGATTGAGATACGGAGATTAGGTTGAGCAGGAGCCAATAAGAGAGGCCCGCAAGTAGTACATATATAGATGTGAGGCTGAGGCCAGAGCATATTTTAGAAAGTATTATCGGGTTGTGGACCCGTAGAAGAATGAATGTCGGGAATACTGACCATTGAATGGTATTTGAACTGAAGAATGTAATGCACGTATATCTTTATTTTTTATGTATAATAAATGTGTGAGTCTGGTTGGTTGTTCTGTCAAGTGTTATACTTGTTCGTTCATGATTGTTGTCCTGTCATAATTATTACATTTCCCTGTCTGGGATTTGTGACAGTGAGTGTGGGTCGCTCGATCCAACAGCCACTGTTTGACCCAGTATCGTTTTTTGGTCCTCAATTTCCGATTGGGAATGTCTGAACATATGATTCCACATAGAACCTGTTGTTGGTTGTGAGACATTGTGAACGGGCTATGGTCCAAAATGAAGTGATAAAACTACGTACATCAGGAGTTGAGGGCGCTGTTTTCAAGTGTTTTGTGTATCAATGAAACATCCGTTTCCGCACCTCTGTGTGCAATCGGTTCTCGTAGTGGCGGGAAAATTTTCATAGAGCCTGGCCACAACGTGTGTGCAAAATTGGAATTAAAATCTGTTCCTGAAGCCCGGATTTGGGCGAGGCTGTGAGCCGGGCTTGAACGTGTGTGGGGGGCTTAAGTCCACAAGGTACAGTTGTGGCATGAGGGACAGAGGATACATGTATACCATCTTGTATGCAAAGCAAATTAACCCACTGAGGCACTGAAGTTTTCAGTGTTTAGTGTGAACAAAGAACTACACCTTTCAAATTCCAATTAACTTTCTTGCCTGGTCCATCAATGTTAAAATTGAATTCTAAATACAGCAAAAACATTTAGGCGGGTATCCAGCAGAAGACATTTTTTGTTGTAGTTAACAAAGTAATCTATGCCAGAAAATAAACACAAAACACGGCAAATTATAATTGAAATTTATTAGTGTTTACTTAATACCAACAGGGGTTCTACTGTGAGGGCATACATACAAACATGCAATTAATTAGATAAATGGGTGTGACAAAGTCATTTTTTAAAATCATATCCATAGCTATGCCATTCTTCACTTCACCATCTTGGTCAATGAAAGTGACATCCTTTCTGTTACACTTTCCATGCTGTTAACTTAAAATATCTTATCTTTTTAAACAAATGAAAATATTACTGTATAATGAATATATTTTCAAACTATTTAAATTTTCCTGTCTGTACAGATATATTTAAAAAAACCAGAATGATCAGTCAAACATGCTTGCAGGAAAGCTACAATTTTCAAAGCCTGAAACAACCTGTCTTAGAAGAAATGCAAAATGATCATGATCAAAAGGAATACAAATAAACATTGTAATCAAATCAACAAAATCAAATCAATGGATCTTGATAGTGAAATTGGGATAGTTGGAATAAAAGTGGGATTAATGTTTTTAGAAGTTGCAGCTGGGATACATGTACAGCTTTCTGCATTTTCAACATCCCCCAAGCACCATCATAAAAAATATTCACAGCCTCGCCTCTTCACTCCTTTATTCCATTATCCCCATGTATCACTACAGGATGTTATCTTACTGTCAACACCCAAGGTACAATTTTCAAGATCCAGAAATGACATTGGTAACCTTCAGTAGAATGAAGTATCGACTGGCAACAACAAATAATGGTTCCCACAGAATAAGACAAGAGGATCGTGTCAATAAAAATGTTTTGCTCAGATTTTGTGATTTTTAATGATAATCTGGAGTAGGTCTACATATTCTCATATTATTTCTCCATTTCCATCTCAAAAGTCTATGTTGGCTCCCCGCTTCCTCCTCTCCTTCACCTCCTCATACACCACAAAATCTACAATAATCATTAAAATATTTACTTATGAGAAAGCACAATACATGTCTATCTATACACTCATGGGCAGGGAACTACTTTACATGGATTTGCACTTTGACATAGTGTTCCAACAAAATTAGTATCACTAGAGATTCTTTGTTCATTACACTTTGAAATTCAAGACTTACATATATATACAGTAGTAATTTTGTACACACATTTCCTGTCATTCCAAATATTTGCTCACTCATTCTGGTCGACTCAGACATGAATGAAATTTATTATTTCCAGAGCAGTGGGACCAGAGATATCTTACACTAACTAGATTGCTCACTCGATGCGCCGCTCGCGTGACAGGTGTGTAGAACTGGCCGCCATGTTCTCAAGCCATATAGTGGCCTCCTGCAGGACAAGGGTTAAGTCTATCACCAAATCTTATTCTATTCACATATGCAGACAATAAAATATGGCAGAACACCTGCGTAAGTACACGATAAAGTGTTTTTCATTCTGATTCACCGCCACACCTGCACCAATGAAATAAATATATGTTTTGCTGACAACAAATATATATACAATTACAACTCTCTTTCTATGACCATTACATAATACTGCAACTGTTTTATTTAAAGCTCACAGATGATAAAGTTCTATCCATTTCTGTAAATGTCTTTTTCTATAAAAAAAATTAAAAAATGGCAGATGTAATAAGCAAAACAGCCTTTTTGCTGTCAATAGTCAAAAACTGACCATGTTTATTTACTCTTTTTGTGGTCTTCACAGCCAAGATCCTGAGCAATACAAAACCATATGCTGACTTGTTAACGCTGCCAGAGGGTCTGTAATTACCTCAGACTACTTCTTAGGTTCTTACCTTACAATGTTTTTTTAAGTACTTTATCTTTAAAAGCAATATGTTCACACTGTAATCATATTACGCTTAACAAAACAAATATAAATAAAGTACTGGTTCAAAACCAGTAGTAATAAACATAAACTGCTGTCTAAAAGTAAAAATGATATGGTTGTGAAAGAGATAATGACCACATAATATGCAGAAACGACCACACTATTCAGAATTTTGAGGTACTCAGGTCTTCTTGATCTCATTACAATGCACTGAGAAAAGATAAATGACATAAACAACATATCAACCCAGACAGTTTGCTCACATACACTGCATAATGCTAAGCCCCTTGACAAAGATCTCAATCAGCCAAACATCCACTTAACCACACAAATGGCAACTCTATCAATTCAGATACTGCACCACCGCATGGATAAAGTCTGAAGTGGCAGAGTAACCACCCATGTCTCTTGTCTTGACCTGTAAAGAGTACAAAGTCAACACATCATTAAAGAAATGCACACACTGGCACCTAATAGCCCTTGAAGTTTAATTGTGTTAATCTTAAGACTGACCCAACAGACAAAAAGGCAGTGTTTAGTTGGGCCATGTAGCCAACAGTGGGATTTTCATGACCAGCTAGTCACCAATTTCTATGAAAGTTATTTTGGCCATGTCACCAAAGAAATTCGCTCAACCTAATCCTAGCCCTACCCATACTTTCTACAAAATTCATTGTGCAAGCAAGACCAAAAATGGCAACATGGTGCAAATAGGTCACTCCAAAAAAAAAGGGTTATACACAAACATATAAACCATCACCACCCTGAAAAAGTATGAAAAATCCCTGCAGGTATTACAGTGCTTTTGTAGTGTCTCTGCAGGTTCTTTTGGTAAGAATAAAGTCCTTCTTACATGTGATATTAAGAACAAGTACACACTATGAGAATGGTGACAGACAGCTCTGTTCAATAATGTCTTGTAAGATGTCTGCTTCACAGCTATTTGACTTCAGTGTGAAATAAATCACAAAAAAGCTCTGAAGTCATGAAAGAACATTTCCATGCAAACTGCTCCTGCTTTAGTCGCACTTCTATCCACAAAATATGCAAGCGTAAAGCAATCAGTTCTTATAGAAAAGACTGCCGTGTTTATAACTTTCCTAATAAGATTCTTTTAGAAAATTCTGTGTTGGTCTGTCAACAAAAATCACTTGATCTATTCATTTTTAAATCTTTATTCAGCAAGCAGATATGTCCCTGTTTAATATAATATTTTGTCACAACAAATGTCTCTGACTAAAAATCTTAAAATCAGCTTTGTTTTGGTTTCTCCTGAAATACCCTGTGAGAAAAACAACCTGCAACCATGCTGTCCCCAGTTTCAGTCATCAACATTACCTTTCCATTTTTGATCACTTGTAAAACAGCCTCTTCTATCTGCTTGGCATGGTACTCAAGGTGTATATGTCTCAACATATTGCAAGCACTAAGCAATGTAGCTGTAGGATTAGCAATGTTCTTGCCAACAGCTTCCGCAAATGCATGACGAGCACCCTATGAAAAGACATGAGGAATAATTCACCTACGGGAACACACGCTGGAAGTGATCTGTTTGATCAGCATCAGTAAAATATGTTCTTTGGCAGTTTTTACTGGTCATATGTATAATGCATATATTATGACAAGAGTTACCAGCTCATATCAATACAAATCATTCACAATGTACTTTCCAGCCAATTTAAGCCTAAAAGTTTACTGCCTCTTTTTAATCCTGTTAACCCGACAATATGGTCCAGGTAACTGTTTCAACTATTGGTATAAAAGATTATTTTGTTCAAGCTAAAATTATTTACTTGTCCAATATTTTCTTGTATAAGTGCCTATTTTTTAAATTCATAATGTGCCCTAGAATCACACAAACTAATTGATATGGCATATTCAGGTTGCTGCTTGAACACTTTGCAGCCAAAACAAGAACTGCTTTTACTAGTGTTGGGAACTGCTTCCAACAGACAGAAAAACAAAAGTTTCAGCACCCTTCCCATACATGTGCTTACATCCCTTAATAACTAACTCTTCAACAACCACTTGATTCCCCTCTCTTCGTTAAAATCTATGAAGAGTTGGGATAGCCCAGCTGACAAACCTGCCACCTACTTGATACTTAATTCAAAATTCAAATATGTGAGTGTGCATGAGAAAACCCACAATAAGTCAGCAACATGACATTTTGAGTTCTGAACATATAATAAAAGACAAGACATTTCTGATAAATTGAAGTCAGTGACCCCCCTAAAACAAGGTTTTGAGAAAACGGCACTTAATCCTATAAGTGGCAATAGCTAATTGACCAAGTAATATTGGAGTGATTGCTGTTAGGAGATCGTAGTCTAATAACTAGGCTGTTATAGAGATCATACTGAATAGTGTTCACTGCTCATCTACAGTTTACCCTGTAACATGCCAGGGTCCCCTGAAACTGCCAAGTCAGAAGTTTTTTGATCTTGTTAGGAGACCGTAGTCTAATTACAAAGCCGTTATAGAGATCATAGTGAGTAGTGTCCACTGCTCGTCTACAGTTTACCCTGTAACATGCCACGGTCCCCTAAACAACAGCCAAGTTGGAAGTTTGTGTCAGACCCATATTTTCACTTCAAAGCCGTTTTTCTCAAAATCAGCTCTGCCGACTTATTGTGGGTTTTCTCATGCACACCCACATATGCTGAAATTGTGTTAACAACTTTACCTCTACAGAGTTTTCATCTCTCAATGACATCTACTAATTTTACCTGTTCGAATACTGCCACTTGAGAGCTATAACTCTCACCAGGTACCACACCTGCACCACCAACAAGACCAGCTGCCAGATTGTCCACGATGTTGCCATATAAGTTAGGCATAACCATAACATCAAACTGATAAGGATTGGATACCAGCTGAAATGAAAAAAGTCTGGAGGCTAAAGAAATAATGAAAAAAAAAAAAGAACCCAGCTAAAGACAAATGGTATTCATGTTTAACTGAGGTTTATGATACAGTGGTCACCGCCTAACAGCACAGTACCCGGGAGTGCTTAGCGTGCTGGTAGGTGAACATGCTGTTAGGTGTATAGGGGGAGGGAACCATGCAGGCATGTGTACTGTGTAATTAACACGCTTCATAAGTGTCCCTAAACTCATCAATGTAGACTGAGGCCTTATGCCTTGCGGTAAATTAACTCACTTGAGACTGGACCTTTGGAAATTTTACATACGCTGGAGACTGGCGTTTTCAGGGTGTTTTTAAAAAATCAACCAAGCAGCCAAAAATTGTTCAATTGCCTTGTTCTTTTGATACAATAAACATAAAACAATGCACAAGGTAATAAAACAAACAGAAATACTGTATGTTCAAAACTTTTTTTTTTTATGATTTATTAAAAATTACCGATATTTTGACTTTTCGGAAAATTCATGATCTGAATCATCACTTTCGTCTGGCCCAAGCAAAAACTCTGGGTCTTGATCATCACTTACATCGTAATCTGAACTGTTTTCATCAAAAAGTTCAAAAACATTTGTTCTGGGCCTTCGTTTGTTAGAAGTCATCACACAGCACTGCGAGTACGTTTTCCTCTCTCAATGCACTGTCTGGGTCACTCGGAGTGACCTCCCTTTATGAGTCATAACTCTAAAAGTATAACCGGGATCTCCGTGAAACTTTGCCCGAAACAAAACAAATGGCTATACTAGCGCTGGCGACGGTTCCGCCAGCTCTCGGCGGGTTAGGGACAGAGAAAAAAAAAAAAATACGTAAAGCGACCAGTCATTTGGCGGATCCGTCGCAAGTGAGTTAAAGCCTAATCATGAGGAAATTGGAAAGCATCCGACCAATCGAATGCAAAATCCGATCAGATGCAAAAACCAATCAAGTGCGACGAATATTTTCTCTGTTCTTTCCTATCCGCCCACTCAAACCTTTGCAACTGATTAGGGCGGTCACAAACCTTCTGTTGTTCCCACCCCCCGATTGATCTCTTTGTTGTTTAAATGGACAAGGGTGAGAGATTCGAACAGACCACGCACGGTGGGGGCGATAATGTCGTTTAATGTCGCTGGTGGTATTTGGCCATGCCCATGAACAATGATGTACACACTTACGTCGCTCATGGAGGCTCGGTCAGCAATGCTAAACTACAGCTCATTGCCTATTGGTTTAGCTGTCCTATTCGTTTAGCTATGCCACTGTATGACAGACGATGAAGTGGTCCGTTAGTTATGGACATATGCCCTCGGACTTTCCCGCTCATACCAGTGCTATACCACTACCAAATGCCTCAATTGCACTTGAATCTTTCGTTTCTATGACACTGAAATACATGTGATACCAAGCAATAATCCAACATAGTGGTAAGAAACTCCTCAGGTGGAGTGAGGCAGATGATGATCTTCAGAGGAGGCAAATTCTGCCTGCCATACAGCGTATCGGTTGCTGCCCTAAGCACCAGTGGGTGCAACAGGAAATAGTAGTAATACAGCGTATCCATGTAAGCTCATTTCTTCAACTTCATTCACTATCAAGTAGTCTTTGCTCTCTTTGATTCTTACTATCTTACGATTCCGTTTTGCGAAAATTTATTTATTGAAATATGTGTGATGTCATAGACAAAACGATTGCAGAATTAATCTTGCCAGTTACATGCTGCAAAGCAGCTAATATGAATGCATGTAAATCCCTCAGAACTCTTGAACTTGTAAACAGAAACCTATGGCTGAAGCTCAGTAATAGATACCACTTGTGAAGAAAACAGTTCCTGGCTCCAGGAAGGCAAACTAAATAAATAAATAAACGGTAGTGGTGGTGGTGGTGGTGGGAGGACTTAAACAACCCAGCACTGTACATTCGCTATACTTTATTTTTTCACCCCGCTGTCTTCTCGCAACTTGTCCGTCTGCAACCTATCAGCAATCTTTCACTTATGGTGAATTAAAGATTTTTTTTTTTTAAAAAGTGCTCTTCCCTGTGCATTTTGGTGTTAATGAGTTAAAGAAAATGCACTGTAGCATTTAAGACTCCAAGGCAAGAGGATTCTATGAACTGGATATACATATCTGAGGACTGTAATAGTACACAATAATTATGTATCATTAATCTGACTGTAGATTGAGCAAATCTGTAGGGACAATGAAATTTCTTCTGCGGCAAACCCTATATATTTACATGAATGGTTTCCCTTTGACCTTGCCTATTAGTGGACCTCGCTCAGAACGGGAGTTTTGCCCTTCTATCCGAGTTCCACTGTATAAATTTATTGCTTTTCATTTTCTTTTTAAAGTTCCAACATTCATTCTGAATTAGCACATATTAAAGAAAGCCCGAGATTTTCCCCCCTCCTTCTCTATTATCAAATAAATATTTTGAACTGAAATGACAGTTTGGTTGCATTTTTGTTCACAGTGACAGTGCAGGTTCTGTAGTGCAATTACCAACAGCACCCAAACTCAGCTTTGGTTAACTACATGCTCACACCTTGCAAGGTCCTCAGTTCACTGCTGCATTCTTAAGCAAGGGCTGAGATCACTGTCTTTTGAGGGCCTCAGCCTATGGCTATTGCCATCGGCCCCTGTGCATTCATGAGCAGTGGCCAACGAAGCCAGTCATTCGGTCGAGACTAAGATTTGGCTATAATCAACCACAATCAATCATCATAATGTTGGCTAGACCTTTCAACTGCAATAATTATGCCCAGACAAAGGCTTCCTAAAAATGGGAGGATCTTATATTGCGAGCCACTGCCGAACAAGATTAAACAGTTTGCTCATCGTCATCAGTTCCCTCTGATCGACGCCTCATTTGGAAATGTGCAAACGTAACAAAGACTACCGCCAATGAGGGTGAGGGCTCGTCAGTCACTTCGCGAGTACTTATCATTGTTAACACGCCCCACCAAACTGCACTTTCTAAAGCGGCCATTGTTCTTTGATATTGGAGCGTCAGTTTCGATTAAAATATCTGGGTAATGTGAAACTCATTATTCATAAACATGAAATTCCAATGAATCCATTATATACTTACAAATGAAAGAGTTGTAAGCATTAACTTGTCCATACCAGTATTGGAATTTCAAAATGCTTTATTCGTTGTTCATGTAAACGTTTACAACGTAACAGTGGGAAAACTGTTAAATGAAACTCAAGTATGTGCAGACACATGGTTATCATTCGGAAAAAAAAACTCTCCAGGCTATCCAATCCTTAAGAATGAACACCTTCCATGTATAGTTACAGGTTGTTCACTAGTCGTGATGCAGTGGAAACTGCGGGTGCCCCCAAGACGAACATCATACATTTTGATTTGCACGATATTCATTCTCCGTGAGCAAGTGGAAAGCGCGGGTGCCCGTGAGATGTTGCACACGTTTCATTCTCTATGATCGAGTGGAAAGCCTTGGTGCCAGTGCAATGAACACCAAGCATTGTGAGATACATGATGTTCATCCTCAAAATGTGATATAAGTGAAATCATAAAAGGGTTGATATCCCCACCATTTATCAACATACAATAATGAGACTGGTATTAGAATGTAGAACGTTCTCTGCTGGTTTATTTTATTTAAAAAAAACAAATAAAAAATTTTGGATTTACACGGTATTCATTACTATGCATGCAATATACTCCTTATAGTGAACATTTCCATTTTGTTGCATTCTGCATTATACATATTTGTTTTTCATGAAAATACTCTAAGTTTTGCTGGTAAACCACTGACAAAAAAAAAGAGTCATGTGGGGTGATGAGGTTAAGCAAAGAATGCTATAGCAATCAGGATAGTAAACATGGATTTGTTATCTCCCATCATACCTGCATGCAGCAATTGTCAATAATCATAGTTTCAAATTCCAACTTGGGGTACAGCTTGGACACTTCCTCACAACATCTCATAAACAAGCCATCTCCAAGTTTCCTTAGTAAAATAAAAAATAGGTATTTGTTCATTTTTTTCAAGTCTTTCACACCATTAGATTTTGCCTAAATTTAATGCTTAATGACATATACACATGCAGCTGTGCAATATAACAGCATGAACTCCAACACCATTGACATACTAACTTGATATCACACACATATTACATGAAAAGCAAAGATCCATTTATTCATAGAAAAAAAAAAGGCCTGACTTAATTACAAGTATTGACAATGACATCAAGACAAAAAGTAAGAATACATGTAAGCAGACTGTGTATAATTCTCAAAAGATGATAGCTAAGAGGCGAGCTACAAACAAGGAGAGAAAGAGATATTCAGTTTCACAAACAACCTGAAAATGATCAGTCATAAATGTTCTTTTAAAAACTCAATATGGGCTGCAGCTTGGACACTTCCACACAACATACAATTAAGAACCCTATGAAAATACTATGATCAGGATGATGAAGATTATTCACTTCAGACAAATAGAAAAAAACTTGTAAACTATTTAAAACATGTAATTTACTTTAACATGTTAATTATTTACATAAAAACAGTTGCATAGCTGCCAACTTTCAAAAACCTAAAAACAGACTCCTGATATCGGACCAGACCATCTGGAGTTGTCTGTATCTAAGAACCAATCAGAAACAAGCTCTGAAATAATCTTTGCGCCAAATGCCCACATTGGTTTATTAGTATGTGTCAATCAGGATGAAACCATTTGTGTAGGGCTTGGCTAGTTATCATGCTTTGTTCTCACGAAAACTACAGCTGTCAGTTTGGAATCATAAGTCAGATCATTGGTTAGAGACTAACAGACTAAGGTTTTGCTGGTTAATTCATTATCAAGCGTGATAAGGCATAGCAGCGAATGTTTTCATACCGATCAATAAAAACCGAACCACGTGGACAGCGTATGTGGTCATCGTCTAGCGGCACAGGTCAGTGACCCCAGATAAGATTCTCCCTGAGTAAGGTCACTGACGGGGCAGCGGGCTTTACAGTTAGCGCGCAGGGTATGGGTTAAGAAGCAGAAAACAAACATTTTGCTTCAAATGCTAGTACATGTGTTGTTATCCCACTGTTTCTGTTTCTAAAGAAATTATGACATGAGCTGTCCTCAGAATTGTATAACTCTTTTATACTAACTTGTTCTGGCAGTATTGAATAATGTCAGGCTTGCCTCCATGTGGATTGTGAAACTGGTGAAATTCGAAGTCACGACGGTGTGACTTATGACTCACAATGCATTTATTGGACAAGTTCGATGATAATGCAAAAGGAAATTCCTTTGAATATTTTGCACTAAATGTCTACTCACGGCTTCATGACTCATGGGTTGGATAGAAAAGACTTCCAATTAAAAATACATGTAAAATAAATCTATCCATTATCGCAAATCATGTTAGGCATAAAAGATGACAGATGTAATAGATCTAGAACTGAAGCCATGTCCATATTGTTCTAGTTCTAGAACTTTTTCTATTGTTTTACCACTCCACGGGCTCTAGGCCTAGATTTCGATTTCTTACGTCGCTGAAATACCCATATGCCTGAGCCTAGGCCTAGTTTATCCGTGATCGCCATTTAGGTTCAAGATTCTCAAAGACGGCCGACCTAGATCTAGATCTACCGGGAGTTACCACTGCCAAAGATGATTGTAAGCTATGTAAAACTGAAAAAAAAAAACCACCAAAAAAGACGTAATAGCGAAATAAAATGAAACCTCTTCACAAATTTATGTGTCCACTGTTCTTACTCACGGACCGCCATCGTTTACGATACAATACGCGTGACCTACGCGTGCTTACGTACTCGAGCTCGATGAACGGCCGAAGCGCGCGGACACGGGCGAAGGTGCATGCCGTGGTAACTTATTACTGTTGCTTGGTTGAGTGGGACCGTGGAGGGGATACGAAAGTTATCACGAACTCAGGCATACGCAGTTACGGCATGACACAGCACGGTAGAGCTGCGTTTACGGTTGCGCCCGTTGAATCGCTAGGTCCAGCGCTATTAGTGCTAGGCCTAGATACAAAAGTTACGGTTTTGTTTTCTCATCTAGAGTCTCACGTGTTTTCTCCATGTAAGTGGCGAAATTCTTCAAAAACGGACTTTTCACCACAAAAACGTATTAACATACTGGAACCCAAAAAACGTAATAAGTACATATTTTACGTACTGGTTGGCAGCTATGCAGTTGCAATAATTCATTTGCATAATAACTGCATGTCTTAAATCAGCACTGTCAGTAATTTCTTGCTGGGAAACATGAGTCAACAGAATTCAGACACTGTAAATGCAACAGAAATTTGAAAAATGCAGAAATCTAAGAAAATGCAATGAATAAAATGCATAGTCTTGCTATCCTTTCTGCTTACATTATGTTGGCTTTGTGGACCGCTGTCACTTTCTTTCGACCATGTCGCATGGCATAGTCAAATGCAAACTTTGCGATACGCATGGAGTTGTCACGTGTCACAATTTTCAAACTTTCAATAACACCAGGCACACTCTGAAGATAAACAATAAATCAAAACCGATGCAGACAAAAAAAAGCTTGATGGTTAAATCCTCATGATCTTTTTGCAACAAGATGATTATTAATAATCTAATGAAAAACTTACAATAGACTACTGTGGGTGAAACAGATTGCAATAATTCCATTTTGTCATGTTTTCATGATTTAACTACCACTTTAGGTGAACAAGTTATGTCCCATAGGTAAATTTCATGCTGCTAGCTGCAGTAATAGCATCTAACCAAATTCTTTAGGGTAGTCTACAACATAAAGCACCACGGTATCTGATTATGCTCTGTCACTCTTCCCCCCTTAATTATTTATGATTTCTTGATGTTGTATATATATAATTGGAAAGATTGAGTATCTTAAGACTTGGGAGACTTCATCCTGGATAAAGCAAAAAAACTTATCAGAAACAACCAGGGTTTGGCCAAGTTTTACATTTAAAAAATGTCATGTCTCAGCAGACATATTGTCATGGCAAGTGCATTACCAGGTAAGTTCAACATTTCAAAAATCTTTTTTTTTTTAGATAAAATCACTCAAATTGCTCTTCATACCCTGTCCATGACCTCTGTAAATATTACTGCTGAAAAATTTGTAAAACTGCATTTTTTTTTTTTTGTGCAAGGATATAAATGGGTATTGCAGACTCAGCCCTAACCATGCAAGTTATAAACGTTCTATCCAAGGAGCTGTCTCAACATTATATCACTACTCAATGGCAGCATTTTCAGTAGGTGCTCATAAAAGTATTTTCAGATCTACAGCACTGCCTTTTGATCCTTTTGATTAAAGATATTTATACATTATACGGTCTTGTTATTATCATTTCCTCCCCAAAATATTTTCCAACCTCATGTTCCAAAGCACTGTATTCTCCCTCAGTCTGCTCACGAATGATTACAAAATCCAAATTTTTGTGGCGTGTTGGGAAGCCAGGGAAACTGCGAACCCTCACAACATTGGCAAAAAGATCTAATTCACGCCTGGAAAGAGAAATGTGAGCCATTAAAGACCAGTTATGACTCAGAATAAAACAAGAAAGCATTGTATGGCAGCAAAGCAGAGCTTACATGGGACGTAATGGTGTAAAAGCAAATGAAATTATATAGATGCCAGAAATGGCTTCATGTCACCAAAATATTGAACACTTTTCAAATTGTGCTCGCTATTTTATTTTCATTTGGTCAAGAAAAGGAATATCATCTAAGAATATTGATTGAAAGGATGCTTGTTATTGGCCTTATGAAAAAACAGGACTCAAACATTACATATTTATTCAAATCAATCCACTAACTGTTATTTGAGCATTATTCTTTCTTACGCATTTTAAGATAAGATGTATTTTCCACAGTTTCATATACCTCATCCTCATGTTTAAGGTCTGGAGGATCCCACCTTTGAATGTTGTTGGCGTGGTGAGGATGCCTTTCAGTCCAACTTTGTTCCTCCGAAATGACTCCACCACTACATGGAGATCTACACTTGTGTTTGGTGACACCTCACTGATATGCAGATAAGAAAGGATCGATAGGTTTGGCAATAGTGACAACTTGCAAAAGATTATTTGTCAGTAAGAGATTGAAATGCACAAACAAAAACCTTTGAGGGATATTCAAATGCAGAATGAAAGGCTGTGAATGCAGATTAAAGAAAGAATAAATCAGTCCCGTGGAATATTTGCAGATCAAACTTGTCTCATGGCCATATTTTCGCTCTGCTCGGGCTGAATTATTTACTGTTCTCCAAGAAGACACATATCGGCATTTCCAAACTTTAGAAGCATAACTTGTTACAATCCCTCAGTATCCTGCACTCAGTCTGAATATGGTTACTTCAGGTTTTGAGTTTTGTAATTTGGGAAAAACTTCACCATTATCATCCTTACTTCGCACCTTATAAACATTTCTTCAAAGTCCACCGGCGCCCCTGCAGCTTTAAACACTTCCTTTACACCACCCATCAGCTCTGGCCCAACACCATCACCTGGCACCAATGTCACCGTGTGGTGACCTGCAGGACGTGACACTGGCTCAGTGATCTGGCAGATAAAAGCATAGCATAGTTATCATTGACAGATCTATTGTAAATCACAATGTGACATGAACATTATAAAATTATTCAGTGAAAAAAACAACAACAAATTTGTATTGATATAAAAGATAATGCAGTTTGATTTTCTAAGTCTTGTATATGCCACATTTCTAAGCGGATGCTCCATCATTTTCACATTGCCTACCAATTCTACACTGTCAAGAAAAGCTTGGTGTCTGACATTTTCATAGTTAACTTGCCTTTAACTTACACATTTTCTTGTCTGCCGGGTAAAAGGTATAGTGTAAAAATGAAAAAAAACATGGAACCCCAAGAAATTCACAAATATTAGTTTGGAAAAGCTTTGACGCAAATTCATCTGTTAGAATACTTAACCATATAATACATGTGTTCAGGGTTGCATACTTTCACCTCATCTTTTCAATATTTATACTGAGCAGATCATGAGAAACGCAGACATAGAAAATATGGGAATAAAGATCGGAGGCCGAAACATCACAAACCTTCGCTACGCTGATGACACAGCTCTTATTTCAGATAACATCACCAGCATGAAAAGAGTGTTGCACAGAGTGGATGAAGCGGGCAAGACAAGCAGGCCTACACCTAAATGCTAAGAAAACGAAAGTCATGCATACTGGAACAGGGCACCATGAACACCAGGAGATACTAGTAAACAAAACAGCACTAGAAAAAGTGACTGATTTCAAATACCTAGGATCACATAAATCGCAAGATGGAAGCTGCTCAAAGGACATAAAAACAAGGATAGGAATGGCAAAACACAAAATGGTTCAACTAAACAACATTTGGAAGGATAGAGGCACACCAACGGACCTCAAAGTGAACATACTTAAGTGCTTGATCTGGCCAGTCCTACTATATGGTTGTGAAGCCTGGACACTCAAAAAGGCAGACATAACAAGATTGGAGGCAGCAGAAATGTGGCTTTACAGAAGGCTACTCAGAATAAGTTGGACAGAAAGGAGAACAAATACAAGCATCTTAGAACAGCTTGGCACCACCAGAAGAATAACACCTGAAATAAATAAAAGAAGACTTGCATACATCGGCCACGCGGCCCGAAACAAAAGCACGGCCCTTATGATATCAATCCTTCAAGGAAAGACAGAAACAAAGAGAAAACAAGGAAGACCACCCATTACATATCACGATAACATCAAGAAAGTCAGCCAGCTGGAAATAAGTGAACTAACTAGGAAAGCTAAGGACAGGATTGGGTGGAGGAGATTTTGTCGTGACATCCACTGTAGCAGCTAACGTCGATGACGATGAAGCCGACAGGTGACAGGTGAGGTGACATGTGTTCAAAGTTATACCACCTAATATTCACTAAATCATGAGGAATTACTGCAAACAAAAGCTTACTGTGGTGAAAATAGAATTCTAACTAATGTCTATCTCTCTATTCAAAACATCAGCCACACACAAATAATCACATGTGCTTTGCACTGACACACAGCAACAACCATAGCTTGTGTGAGACAGTTCTCTGACGGTAGTTAATTACTTTTCCTCCTTATAGTTTACAAAAACATTGTTTCAGGGAATTTAAAGAAGATTTTAAAGAAGTTGGGGCAATTTTTCTGCATGTTTCTCAGTCAACACTGGATATGAAAATGACAATGTCAAGAACAGGCAAAAGAAAAAGTTCTTATATGTAGCAAAGCCTCACGCAAGAAATAATATCCAAACAATACAATAAAATGCATAAAAATAGGGAAGACACTGGCGGACGTGCTTCTCTGCCGAAATACATCAGGACTCACAGATAAGTTGACATACTGATTTAATATTCTACAAGTATTTCATTTTCTACATTTCTTTATTGTTTGATTGTTTTATCTATTCAATTTTCCTTTTTTTTTTCTGTTGTTTTTTTTCATGTTTTTTTTTTTTCCTTAAGGAAGGTTTTAAGCGAAATATCGGTATTTTCTGTCCTACCTTTTTCTTTGAATTTTACTGTATTGTTTGGGTATTATTTCTTACGCGAGGCTTTGCCACATACAACTTTTTCTTTTTGCCAATTTTTGACTTTGCTTTAAACCTTGCTGCAACCCCACAGTTTTTCTGTGGTTTTTACAATATTATGAAAATGACAATATCTCACAAGGGCACATGCTCAATATTTCTCAAAGTGCAATCCTGTAGGTGAATTATGTGACTAACTCTACCTTGCATTTGTAAATGCAATCTGTATTCACTGAACAAAGACTCCCGCTGAAAAATAAAACTGTAAAGGAAAGGTTGATTTACTGAAATCCTTATCTTCTGCCCATTACTAACACAGATTTCATAAAAAGCGAATGTTAATGACTTTGTATTCAATGCTATATGATGGTGAGCATTTGTCCAGGCAGAGAACAAAATAATGAGGATATTGTAAATATAAATATAGTTTGATATCAGGCGGTAATGGGAAAAACTGGAAGCACAGATGAAAAGTCCTCTATTGTGAAAGATGATACACAAAAACATGTCAGTTCAGTGCTAGACACAGTGCAAGATGAGAAGCAGTAGAAGGTGGTGGTGATAAAGCTATTCAGCCTCATTCACTACACAATCTCCTACGGAAGCAAACTAACCTAGGGATAATACTGAAAACATTAATTAAGGACCATCAACAATCTTGAGATAACCAATAAAGTATCACACAATTCTGTATAAAAATATAAAAAAATACTACATGACCCAGCTATAGCCACATCACTGATCTATAGGGCAAAGCCGAAATTTGTCAACTTCATCACAATCTGATCATATCATGCACTTCAAAGTCTTTTCCAACTTGCATTAAAAATCCTGTTTGTACATCAAGATTTCCTATGAACTACTTCTTGATGCCATGAATATGTCAAGACAACTGACAAGGAAAACCGCGTCCTCTTCTTCCCTCCACCTCCACCCTCTCCGTGCTATGGCAAGTTACATGATACTGTATTGTACAAAGTGAAATTCTTGTGGATCACAAACCCACAAAATTAAAGATGATTGACATAGAAACAAAACCTATGTTGACATTTATCTGCCTCTCTCATCTTATCAGTCATGGCAATCATTTTCCCCTCATTCCTCTCCACAGCCAAAGTTGATAAAAGTAATTTTTCTTTCCCTCTCACTCCCAAATTTCCATCTGATCTACATATTCTGTGTGGGTAATAAAAAGTATTGGAAAGGCCAAGAATTTTCATTTTCATCAAACAAGAAAAGAAAACTGAAGCTATTTGATGCATTCACCTATACTGCAGTGTACAAGAATGACAGTTTAAATTCCAGAGGCACAACTGGATCTAAGTATGGTTACACACACATACACACACACACAAATGAACAGAGCAAAAAAAAAAAAAATGAAAAGTTTTTTCCTAAATCAAACACACAGAAAACAAACAGAAACTGGATCTGTACATCATTTCCAAACATGCAAAACTCTCCACTACATGACAAGTCCATGTCGAGTAACCAAAAACACCATGCAGTACCAAAGCAAATTTCAAATTACAATATGATACTGAACAATAACAACCTTAACCCTTACAGTACTCAAGAAATATTATTTTCATTAAATGCTGTATTTCCACTCACAAAATGCTCACAAGTTGCTTTACTTCATCAAAGATGTTCTACGACAAAAAGTTGATGTAAACTTGAAGTACATTCTCTGATTAGTACATTTCATGGAAATGAACAACTGTTGGGCTGTTGTTTTTTTGTCAATAACAAAGACAAAAAAAAAAGGCTACAGAAATCAAACAGAAAACAAATTTTTCAGACTGCAAAATTGACAGACTACTGTTATCTACAAAAGAAGATCAAACATAAAAATACTGCAAGGGTTAACATCTACTGTAACAATGTACTTAAACAAATTCAATTATACCTTTCCTTGACTGTCCGCCTTTAGAGAAAATAAAATGATTTGGTTACTATGTAATGTAATACCGCAGCATAATATGAGATATATTGTGCCAAGTCATACCTGCAATTAAGAAGTATACAGAATACTCATACACTATACAGTCAAGATTTTCTGCTGGCAAGCAGGCCAAATTAGAGACAACCGATGAATACAATTATTTTTTTCAAAATCTCAGTGCTTTGATATGAATGATGTTGCATGTGACTCTACAAATGTTGCAATCTAACATTTTATAGCCACTTTTCTTTTTCCATTTTAAGCAAAGAATCCACATTTACTACTGGCATGAACATGAATTCTGCACACCTTCAATTCTTCTAGTTCACAAGACAAGATCAGGTGAACATTTTGACAATGATGTCTTAATTCCAGTCAATTTGCTCAGTTTTTCCTTTACCAACATTTTCCCACTATAAAAACAAAAAAAAGCAGTGGTGGTTTTGTAGGCCAAATCCTGAGACTACGAAAAATTGTTGCCATGCCAGGCAAGAGAAAACCCAAAAATTTATCACATGGGCTCCAAATACGATGGATCTTCAAATTCATGCAGTTTGAGAATTCCATATCACAAACAGTTCAAACATTCCTGAAAAGCCATTAAAGACTCAGTCTGCCATCTCACAGAAATGGAGTATAAAAACACAAAGCTAAACACTGCTTTAGGTGCTAGGATTCTGCTGGGAGACTTAACACTCCACACAGCAAGGAAGACAACCAGATCTGAACAAGCACTTTTTTTTTTCATTGTGTTTACTTTTTACTTATCTGCTTTTTAATAGGGATGCACGGCAAAGTCCTAACATAATCCTGCACCAAAACCAAAGGCAAATAAAGCAATTTAACCAAATCACCCAACTCAAGTTTCCCAAGCAAAAGAGCATGAACCGTCAAATGTATGCTTATCTAATTTTCATTCCCTCCTTCTCCATATTTTGCCTACATTTCACATGTAAGTGGTCAGTTCAACCCTCCTGTGTGCTGGCTCTGCATATTCGGCTGCTCAGTGAATGTGGAGGAAACTGGCACGTTTCACTACTTTTCAATTCCACATGGAACCACTGCCATTTTTGTTACTCCATTTATCCAAAGAATGATCACTCTCACTGATTTTGAATGTACAAAACAATACAGCACACATTCTATTCCATTATAATTACACTTATCATGTCAGTGCTGTTGAGAATTTCATCAGTTGTACCTCCTCCCCATATTACATTACAAAACAGTTTGGCTATTCGAAGATGGCACTTTAAGATTCAGAACATAAAATTATAGCTGCAGATCCTTAAATCAAAAACATTATCTTCAGGGCAGCTCTCAAATGGATACGTTACAATCTCAGTATGTAGCGTAATGAATTTTATAACTTGCAAACAGCACCGTTTGATAATGAACTTTTATCTTCCTTACCATAGCCTGCTCATTAGTATGGCCATAATGGAACTGTCTGGGCGCACACACACAGACACAAGGCTGAAAGAAAATTGTAAGCAAGAAATGAATTAGTTTGACAGAAAAGACGATTCTCAATTGACTATTTGCAAATACACCATCATGACATAGATCTACATTCTTTGTCACAGGCATTATAAAAATAGGAGGGCTTCCAAATGCATCTCATGGCCAGATTTTCTTACAAAATATTCCAAATATTCCCACAAAGGCAAGACTTTTGGAGTGACTGTGCTTGAGAGAGTCCCAAGTGAGTTTGTCCTCCATTGGGATGTTTTATAGTCAACATGTGGCTTGGCAATTAACTGCTAAGTACATTAAAAGGTGCAATCTGACAATACCGGCATGAACACATTCAGAAGTCTTTCCATTATGTCACGATTAAGGTTGATGACCTTGTACGCCACGAGTATAGAGGGGGTAAACTTAGTAGGGGAGAAGGGGAGTTTTAAAGTTGTTGTCAAGCATGAAAGATTAAATATCACGAGGAAGGTCGGTGGCCTTGTGCGCACGAGTCTAAGGGGGGTGAGCTTAGCAGGGGAAAACACGGTTTTTAACATTGTTGACGAGCGTGAATAGATACACACGACTCGCTTTAAACTAGTCGCGTGTGCAAAAAAACCTCGGGAGTATAAGTAGAGGAGAAGCTCGACACAGGTGGTTCCCAAGTTATTCATTCCTAAAGGAAGACGCAGCGAGAAGTGGTCCGGGCGACAGGTGGAAGGTCGTGCCATGGGGACCAGGGGTGTTATGTATGTGAGGAATCTATGAGGTTCCCCCAAGTTATTCATTCCTAAAAGGAAGACGCAGAATTTATCGGTCCGGGCGACAAGCGGAAGGTCGTGCCAGTGGGGACCAGAAGTGTTAGGTGTGTGAGGGATCCATGATGTTCGCATGTATTTTCCAATAAGAAGAATTTAATCGGTCGGGGCGACAAGTGGAAGGTCGTGCCATGGGGACCAGAAGTTGAGGAGTCCTGATGATAGGACGGGAACCCTTCAGGAGCTCGTGATTTACGATGGCGGGTGTGAACCGTCGATGTGCTGTGTGGTTGCAGAAGAAGAAGAGTCCTGAGGACGGGATGATAACCCCTCAAGGAACAAGTAATCTACGATGGCGGGTGTGAACTGTGTGTTCTTATTTGTGTGAAGCCAAGGGCGTCTGTTTCCCCTTTTATCGTCGAAGTTAGAGATCTAGAAAGGATTGTGTGAACTCTGGAGAAGTGAAACTGCATCAACGAGGAGGGCAGCTGTTGACAGAGACTATTAAGTATATGTAGTTAAGTTTATAGACAGAGGGATTAGATCTAGATGTGAAACGGGGAATAGATAATAGCCATGATCCCCAAGAGTAAATTTGAAATATCTCTGTTTTTGTGATTATGTATGTGATTTATCATGAGTTGAATGTTTTGACATAAGTTTTGTCATGCATTTATAATTAAATATCGTTTCATTTAAATTTCACTCCATGTGTCCGTTGAATCGCTGGTCTGCTTGCTTGGCCTGTTAGCTGGGTTTGAAAGGTAAATAAGTTAGGTACTCATCACACACGTGGTCGTGACCATCTTCACGCACGTGATCGTGACAATTAAAATCATATATCGCAAGTGTTTATAATTATACATACAACATAACTCAAAGTAATGAAAACTTGTGGACATAGAAACTGCATTAAGGTGATGAAAGAACTGCATGTCAAAATGATCTTCTTTATCTTTAAAAATACAACATAGACTGTCCCATCCAAGGCTTTGGTAGTACTGTTCAGATACAGCAGAGCGCAAAATTCAATGGATTAGACTTCTATTTACGAGAGTTCGATTTACCTCTGAGCAGAGAAATGACCATTATTATGCTCTCTGCCTTATAGCATACATGTAACTACATCCCTTCCTGCAGACCCCCCTCCCCCCCCCCCAAAAAAAAAACACACGCACAGGCAATTGTGTGAAATCTTTTGATCAGTTATTTTCTCTTTAGAAGTGACCGTACTGTTGTGGTAAAACAAGAAAGCAGCATTGAATCACTTAGGTCTTGTAGTCCTGACCTGCAAACTCTGTTGCCTGTCTTTATCTTTGCAGCATATATTGTGTAAGCAGGGCACATGTACCAAAGCAGTACTCGCGAAGCATGTGGTGACATCATCAATCGCTAAAGACACTCCTTCTTGTATGATGTTCAAATGCATGACTGCAGGCCTAGTGTGTTATCCCACCTGTTGGCCAACCTTACTATCAGCATGGAATGCCTCCCCCCCCCTGCCGTTCTGCAGCCCTGCTTGCTAAAAGTGTTTGAACCGGGCTTTTGTGAGTACTACAGTTTTCAGCAGATAGGAAATTTATCGTTACGTTGGGGGTGAGTAAGCTTGATGACTTTAAATGAACAGAAATTGGTTGGTTTGCATTAAAATTAGATCTACAGGGAAAAAAATTAAGAAGAAGAAAAAAAACTGACTTTGAAATTACTTGGATTTAACAAGTTTGATTTATGTGGACTCCACTGTATTAGAATTAGCTTAAGGCATTTTATTGCTGTATTTACAGAGATATAGAGACTGAGATTAAAATCATTGCTGCTTTCACGGGACTATGTGACTGTTATGCTAGTGTCTGCAATCCATGCCAAGCTACAGTGCCATTATGCTAGTGCAGTAAAACCTCGTTATACCGCCAAGTAAGGGGCAAACAGAAAACTGGCGGTATAACGAGAATGGCGGTACAACGAAAATACCATGTAGAACAAGAGAAATATTGAAATAAGTAATTGAGTAATTTATCAACATTGGACTGGTTAACATGTCTAAAATATTGCAGTTATCTCCCTTATCTCTCCATTAGACATAAACCTCCGTTGTCATTTTGAAGTTTACATTGCTTTCATTTGCATTTTTTTTGTTGTTGTTTTTTGTGTTTATGTGTGTTGGAGTTTATTTATTCAGGAAATCGCACCTTAAGAGTAAAAGTATTATGTATTGCAACAACACGACAAATAATGCTACATTACAATTCAGCAACAAACGGTGTTTGCATCGTACCCTGCGACCGGTATGAACCAGTTGAAGCATCACCTCGCGCGTGCTTAAGTTTGTTTGCAAACTCTCTATTGAACTGTGACCCGTCTTTCCCACTGCATGCCCCATTAGTAGGCCTATCCAGGACTTCAAAAGCGAAGACTGTGTAGTAGGATTGGTGTTTGAGTAACAAGCACTGTGGTGCCAAGTGATGTTCTGACTGTTACAGTATTAGCTGGATTTAGGTAGATGTGGGGAGTGGGGGTTAAATTTACGTTGGCGCTATAACGAGCAATATTTACTATACTCAAGTTATGAATGTAGCAGTCAAACTGTTGGCGGATGGCGGTCTAACGAGATTTTAGTGACTTTGTTAAAGGTCTGGAATTTTTGGCTTTTCCTAAAATTTATTTATGCTAATGTATTGTATGCCAAGTATGAAATAAAAATATACACAAATAGCCGCCTGACCAGCGGGTTCTGACCACGACCCTCCTAAATGGTGATCGGGTCGTATGTGACCCAATACCTATAAAAAGAGGATGGTGATCAGGTCTTATACGACCCGATCAGCGATCACGAATCCTTCTTTAAAGTAATCGGGTCGTATAGGAACTAATCACCATCCTCTCTGTACCCAATAACTGTGAGGAAGGATACATGATCTGGTCTTATACGAACTGAATATGACCCTAGGATTTTTTTTATCCGTCAACATAAATTCTGAATTTGCGAGTCATCTCCCCTGATTCTGACTCTTTCTCCGACTTCCTCCCTTGTTCCGTACATCCCGACGCGATCAACGTTTGTATTGGGTGAGTGTTGAAAATGATATTGAAATTAGAGACTTGGAATTTTATTGATTTAAAAATGGATACATACGAAGGTTCAGGTCTAATCCGTTGATATGGGTTTCTTGGTTTGGTCATGCTTTTTAGTAAGACTTTCCTCACAATTACTCAGGGTTCTCAGTAGCGTAGTTGTTAGCATCTGTCACGAGCAGAGTTAAGGTCTTGGGGATCTAACTCGACTGCACGAGAGGCAGCTAACTCACACTCGGACACAAACACACAAGAAATTATTAAATAACAAGAGTATATGTTTGTCAGGCCGGCCGGGCCGTAATATTACATAATTATGGATATATGAAACAAAAGACAATAGAGGTATGTTCAAAATAAAGTTCCAAAATGCTAACTTACACTAAGCTATCTACCATAATTAATATGCAATTTGGTGTATCATTATAAGAAAGAAGATATCAATCTATAGTAGCAGTTGAGTCGCCAGGCAAACTCTCCAGAAATAATATGGGTTCCCAATGCACACTGAATGCTAGGAGAGACCAGTACGTTCAAAGCCTACAGAAGCACGATTTCGGCTTGCAGGTATTAAGTAGCTTGTACATATAATTCTATACATGCAATCATTCTAATATTCATATCAATATCAAAGGGCTCGTGCCGTAATGAGTCACAAGCTAACAATAAGTCTTCAAATGCCTATAGATAATTTTGTTATCAGCTGACGCTCGTTTGTCGAGTCCAAGCTGTGGTTTTCTCTGACTTCCTATGAGGCTGTGGGTTTTCTCTCTATCTCTGAACTTCTATGACTATGAGTGGATAAGATCAGTTACCGTTATTCACGCCTAACTCGTAGGCGCGAAAAATAAGGAAAGCGCAGTGTGGACTCTTTAGGTCAGTCCACCCAGACCTTTCTTTCTAAAGCTCTCTCTATTACTTCTATCAGCTCTCTCTCTATATGCTCCGTCAGTCCGATGACAATGGACTGCTCGTCTTCGTGCCACACAGTTCAGGTACTGGCCAACCGGAGATACTTCACGGAACGATGCTTGGCTTCTCGTCTGTACTCAATGAATTTCAACGTTACACGATCTTTTAGACTAGCCAAATACCCAGCAGGGTTAGTCCGCTGGTAAAATTAGTTCAGCAATCTCATTGGCCGAAACCCCCACCATTTTGAATGTAAGGATATGTCTGCACTATTCTACTAGCCAGTTAACGTGCAAAAACTTGTCTAGACATACTTAACAATGTCGGCAATCCCCACCTTATCTCACCCCTACTCCATTACTTCTAATCACGAACATTAAAACCCAAAAGCGTGAATCTAATATTTTAAACTTTATAATTCTTTACTTACAAACAATAATTCGCGGGGACCGTTCAAGGCCACCAGCCAATTTCTAATGGCCCTGACACGTAAACAACTCACAGCTACAGCTCTGCGTGAATTTTAATAACACTAGACTCATGATAGTATCTCTGCCCGTCAGTCAGGGGGCCGTGGTTCGATTCTCAGCACGGCAGGTTTTTTTTTTTTTTCCATAAGTCTTTTTATTAGGTATCAATCTTTCTTGTTTTTTAATCCAAGAACAATAACGGAAGAAATCCAGTTTTGTTTTTTTGTACCTACGCCTGTCAATCGGGGTACAGTGGTTCGATTATCAGTAGGGTAGTTTGTTTTTTTTTCTTCTTTTCTATCAGTAATCAATCTGTTTGGTAATTTTTTTTTAATCCAACATCAGGAATAAATCCAGTTTGCTTGTTGTTGTTGTTGTTTGTCATTAGTCAACACCAATACCTGCGCATAAACCCAAGCTTTGAACTTAAACCGCTGATACATTTCGCGGCCCAAGATCTGCCGACAGTGTTGCCGGATAAATCCAAGTATCCACCAATAATGTTGGCGGATAAAGCTGAGCAGTATCCACCAACATTATCGACGCATAAACCTGGGCACTATCCGCCGATAATGTTGATGGATAAGGGCAGCCTTCACTGAACTGGTCCAGGGGGGAAACTCAGTTTTAATTAAAAATTTAAGTGGTCAAAAAGTGAAAGGGTTAAGGTTTAGAAAAGTCTAGAGGCCATCGATGTAGTGCCTGGATTTGGGCACTCCTTAAGAGTTGCGGTCCCTATTTTAAATTCTACTATTTAGTAATAGTATTTAGTAATTGCCAGATTTATATATTTTTGGTTGTCAAAAAAATATAATAATTTTGGCCTATTGGTACAATGTTCTGAATGAATGTTTAAAAAATAAAATTTGATAAATTGCGGCAAAACCTGTTGCAAGGATATATGAGAATACATTAAGGTACATTGGTTATGTTGAATCTGGCGCTTTCAGGTTCCTTTGCGATAATATTGCCAAAATGCAATTTGGCAATAATTTATCTCAATTTACCAACAACTTTCTTGCAATAAAAATTGGCACACTTCCGTCAATTTGACAACCAAGAACTAAATAATAAAATTTAAAATGGAAGTGGCTATTTTCACGACACGTCGTGTAAATCGCCTCCGTGAAGTTTTCCACGACATGTCATGAGAATGGCCTTGGTGAAGTTTTTCACGACGTTTCACGTCTTATTACAGCTACGCCAGCCCCTTTTCGCCTGATTAGTCAATCTGACCACCGCCCATTGATACAAACTGACTAGACCCTCACGCCCCCCCAGCTTCCGACCTCCCGCTCAGTGGGGGCCGCCATTTTGAGTCAGAAAACGGTCAACTCTGATTGGATAAAAAACGTGTCGTGAAAAAATCTCTCCACGCTTTTTCCACGACATGTCGTGTGCCTAGACACTTCGATTTAAAATAGGGACCGCAACTCTTAAGGAGTGCCACTGGATTTGGATCTGTAGACTAGATCTAGATCTAGCCAGATCTGCCTAGATCTGGAGTCTAAATCTAAATCTAGGCCTACATCAAGATCTGGAGATCTAGATCTAGAATAGTAGAATCTAGATCTAAATCTAGATTCTAGATTACTAGAGACTAGATCTATATTATATAGAGTCCAGATCTAGGCCCTATAGTTCTATAGCCTACACTTTTGTTTTGTGCCCCATTGCTCCACGTGCCACGTAGAAGTCCATAAAAAATATTTCGCAAAGTAACCTATAACGACTGCAGCATTAATGTATTACATTTGTGAGAGATCCCAGGCCTTGGTGGGCAATGACACCACGAACAAGACTAGTCAGAGAAGATCTCAAGGTGGTCGCCATTTTCTCCGCAGTCACGTGACGTCAACAACGGCTTGCGGTGCGTTATACATTTTTTAAACTGTGCAGTTTATTTTACCATTACTATCTGTCCATGTAGGAAGCCAGTCCACATAATTTCATATCACAACATGGCAGTGTATGAACAGAATGCGTTAGGACTAGTCTGGCATGTCATGATAAGCAATAAGTACAATACAATAGATAAACTGAAGACTTCACATGTGTCTTTTCATCATGAGCGGAAGCATTATTATTGATTTTCCTGTAAAGATTTGTAAACTTGTTTGAAATTTTGCATGGGCTCACCTTAGTTATACTAAACATCATGCAGCTAATTTTTATTTATTAGAATCTCTCTTTTTCTTATTTAGATAGCGATACCATTTCCCCAGAGTATAGGGCCTAGGCTACTGGTTAAGTGTTTGCTACATATTTTCTTTTTGCTCCTCGGATTTCGATGAAGATATAATTCTAGCTGTTATTGTTGCTTTATGACATAAAGAACTGGTTCTTCACCTTCTACAACTTCTTTTCCTCTACCCCCCCCCTCACCCCCCCCCACACACACAATTAAGCATCAAAACCACACAACAGTTTAGTTGAGGTATTCATCAACAAGATCTGATAAGGCTGATGAAACAACCTGGATCATTGAAACTGAGCAGAGTTTGAGCAAAGATTGAGTTCAGTGTCATTAGACATTACTAAGTGGCTCGATCTATAGGCCTACTGTCACAGTCAAGTTGTATGCGTTATTTAAGGGTCTCCTGATTTCCCTAGTGTAATCCCAAAATTTTCCCTAATTGCCACTTGAACAACCACTGTTATATTTGGTAAGGCATCCGGTTATAACAAATACATGTACATGTAGCTTGTTTTGTAAGATATTTCTTGTCAGTGCTTACTCTATATTTAAACTGATGTGAAGACTTGATTTTAATTCGATTTTGATCAACAATTTGTTGGAGCAGACAGTTACAGTAGCCTCATCCATAAACAGATCCAATCACAACAGACAATGCACAACAAAACCACATTCTTGAAACAAATGACACAGTCGATTTACATATTTATCTGTTTATTAAGGGAGGATTAGGGTTAGTCCTGAATCAAAATTATGGTTCAAAATATCGATATCGAGATTTTATACTTTTCGGTTAATTTATCTATTTAGGAACACTACGGTATTTTACTAACCATAGGCCAATTTTGAATGTTTACAGTCCTGAAAATATACTATTTAATGGTCGAGGCGGGGGTCAAGAAAAAGACCCAAAAGTCATGCCACTGGGCCATAAAATTAGCCCTAAATAACATCTCTGTGTCGCCACCGAAAACACGAGTTTTAGTGAGTACTTAGTATCGAGAACTTTATTTATATATATATGTTAAATTGCCCAAATGTCTAGGTCAAGGTAACAGGCCTTTCACATCCCATTCCATTCGATACAAGCATACACCACCACTTTACCACCATAGCAAAACACTTCACCTCGCTCCTATTGTAAACTGTAAACGGAGCAATAAATTGAGCCTTCTCATTGGCTGGGGCACAGGTCATACCCTCCATATTTAGCAGATTTAGATCGTGACCTACATAATAGCCCAAAGAAAACAGTGTCAGCTGACTGGACAGCGTTTTAGTTTCAAGTTTTTTTTTACATTTTTTTCTGCTAATTCAGACATCCTGAATTTGATTTTTATGATAGTTAAAATTGTTTTTCTCATAATAATAAAAATCACTTTCAGGACCCCCCCCCCCCCCCTAAGAAATTGGGTGAAAATGTAATAAATAGCTTGAAAAAAAAATATTAAACAACCCACCTACACAATATAGGCCTACATGTCGGCATTGAAGATTAAATATCCAGGACGGAAGAATGATTGACCATTAAAACAAAATAAAAGGACGGAAGTAGCATTCCATAAATTGCACTAAATTCAGGGGTCTGCCGAACAGACTAACAATTAACCACACCTACCAATGGGACTTTTGGGATGACCCTGGCAGAGCTCGGGGTGTCATTCTGTTTTATCTGAAATTGGGGTGTTTACCAAAGACCAAAGACACTCTGTGGTGTTTCCATTCTGAACTGGATCCACTAAAAACTGCATGTGTAGGCTATTATAAAATAATCGAGTTCCACGTTGGACAACGGTACAGTATATTTTAAGACATGAATCTGGTAATGACGACACATCAGGTAATACAAAATGGAGATGGACACTGTATTTTTTGTGATATGACAGTGTAGTATTGGTAGGTCTGGTTGTTCGTTGGTCTGTGGTCTGCACCCCAAATCAAAACAGACTGAATGTTTTTCCTTCAAATCGGGATACTGTTATCATATAATCCACTACTGATAAATTATGAATTTAAAAACAAAGAAAATTAAAATCGTTTCGCTTTCATAAAAAGAAAAAAAGAACAAACAAAAACAAAAACCATTAAACTGACTTGGATTCAACAAAGATGTTAATTATCACAGATTATCTTCGAACCGATCCACAACACGTGTAAAATATATTAGGCTATATATATAGATAACATGTGTACATTAAAATTAAATTAGGACCTACCTATAAACCGAAAAGAAATGTAGCCTGCAACCCCCCCCCCCCCCCCCCCACGACTTGTTTTTTTTTTTCTCTCCCTCTCTCTCTTTTGACGAGGCCTAAGGGCAAAAATTATTAACATCATTTTAAGATTCCTCGTCAAATGGTACAACTACGATATATATGCATGTCTTTTCTCCCCAGCAATGTCATCAGAACTGCCTACAAACAGATTTAAAAGCATCGCAGAGACTGAAAAATACAAGACTATAATATGCAATTATACAGCAAATACTTCAAATTCATGACTCTTTTTCAAAGCATATAAAACTAAATATTACATTTTTTGTATTTATAATCTTGTTTTGTTTCTAAACTTCACGAAGTATGCTGGCTGGACACCCATAAAAAACATGAATAGCAATCAATATTAAAGAACGATTTTCTATTGAGGCATCGGGTCTAACCATAACATTATTGTGGACCAAACTGTGGTGGAAAAATGAAACAGGGTGCGAATTAAGGTAAACTACACTTTTTGCTGTGTCAGGTACATGGATCAGATACACAAATTGTGACCTCCGTCTTCGTCTCTGTGGTAGGCCTTCCTGACATAAAATTTTGTTTTAATTAATTTTAAAAGAAGTCTACTGTAACAAAATTCTCTCTGTATACCAGGTCATGCTTCAAATGAAGTTGAGCAAATCAATGGAGAAAATTTTCTCAAAGGAATAATCTGTAATCGTCAATCGTAATAGCACAAACAAAATTATTGAAATGTAGAAATATCACAGGATTCTAAGTAGGCCTACATGATGTGTCTGAGTACCGTATTCAAATAAAAAAAAAAAAAAAAAAATGAAACTGCATTTATTTTGATTTATATGGGTGCAAATATTTAGGTATCATACTATTTCAGGCCTCTCAAAGTTAAGGTCTTGATCTATTCAAATTACCTGCGGCAACCTAAAATTTTGCTTGACATTTTCAAATATCCACTGTCGACCTTAATCTTTCTACAGATAGCTGAAACCTGTTCTCACCCATTATGCTCAGACGACCGCTGAGAGGACTGTTGTCAAACTATCTTCCAAAGACGACAGTAAATCAGAAATTTAGACCTCAGTGGAGAAATTCGTGTTTGAGCCCTTTTTGCTTTCCCGATGGTGCTGAACTCTTAGTTGCTATTATTACTTACTCACATAAGGATAATTCTTAGGTGGAGAGAATAATTCATGAAGGATTGGTTGTGACCTAGCTGAAAAATATACTCAGAAAAAATGCTCTCGTATTATATAATGTGAAATTTATAACCTCAAAAACTTATATGGTGGCTGGAAAAAAAAAAAAAAGAGTCGTCATTTAAAGAAATGTTATTTTTGGTGAGAGGAAGACATTAATTAATTTTTTAAAGTTATGCTAGCGTAAAAAGAGAATATAATATTGAAAAGTTATTGAAGTGATAACAAAATGAACATTACAACATGAATAAAACATATATATGCAACAATAATAATAATTCCCTATGAGCCATTGAAAACAAAAATTATAAAGGAAAGGATGAATGATAATAGAATTGAGTTATGCTGTATAATGTAATTAAATCAAAAGAAACTGGTGTTACAGAACTGTTAATGTTTACAGTGCATCTCCTGTTCACTCTCAACGTACACTATTCTGGAGATTCCTAAGGACAGTGTCTAATTTTGAGTTTCTCTGCCAGGATGTCCTGCATTTTATTTTTATGGTTTCCATTTCAAAATGCACCATCATTCCTAACTTTGGAACCAAATAATAAATTAATACAAATATCTCTTGGTATCACTTGTAAGTTTGAACAAAATGTTGTGAACTTTAGCTTCATTTCATAACCAAAAATACACATATTTATGAGTTACCTTTTAACAGCTCTGTCTTTCCTTGTTCGCCAACCGAGATACTGTACTGATTGAACATTTACTGTATTTCCTGTGAGCTGCGGTAGCAAGTCATTCTGTATATTTATTAACGATTTTTGCACCGAATCTTATGCTGAGAATTACACTACCAACATGTTGAAGTTCTGTATTTTTCTTCTTCTTCATATATGTATTTTCATGCTTAGCAAGATGAACAGTAAAGTAACAGTGTCTGGAGATTATGAAATTAGAACTAGCTAGCCTTTGAATGTGATCTCGTCCAAATGAATGGAAATCTTGCTATAGTGAAAGTATCAATTGGCAGTTCCTGATTCCGTTTTAATTTGTTGTTGGTATTATTATTATTGTCATTGTTGTTGTTGTTTTTGCTGTTGTTATTACTGTTATTATTATCGACATCGTCGTTATAGTTGTTCTTGCTGCTGTCGCTGTAGCTTAAGTTCGCTTTTCGGTAATCATACACTGACGAAAAATAGCTGTTTCATTTTCATGTCATTTTGACGTCAATGTTATTCGAATTTAATAACATTCAAATAATTATATAATATTTCAGATGTTTTCCAAATCGAATTCAAAGCCTTAAAGATCACAGTATTACGTCATCGTAGATGGGCTTGCAATACCAATATAAGTATTATATATAGATTTAAGATTCCTGTGATCGTTAGTTTGCAACAGCGTGATGGAGTTCACAACTTGGCAGTATTATTTTGATGGGTTCGTGTGATGGTGTATTTTACTTACACCCACTGCCACGAACATTCTGTATGAAATTGTGAGTGGACTGGTGAAATGGGGCTTAAGGTGAAATACCAAATTCCCAAAGGGGGAGAAAATTTCCATGCAAATTGAGATTTGCTTATGATATGAAAAATCACCATTTTTCTGCATTAGGTTGAAGTGCTTTGCTTGAAACCGTCTTAGAAGTATCTTATTTTGTCTTTTTTTCAAGAAGTGTAAATATTTCACCTTCGGCCCGTCTTTATCAGATCCAACCACAATTGATTCAGAATGTTAAAAAAACAGCCAAAGCCAATGCCAGAATGAAGTACTGGCGAGGTAAAGTGGCTGCTCCTCCCCTGAGACCGAGAGGCTGAATTCTGAGTTTATCATCTTGGAGCTGAGGTGAAGCAGGATTAGGATCCAAATCTGACCACTTTTCATTGCTGGTTTCTGGAGATTTTGGTGCAGATAGAGTCTCCTTTTCTCTGGGATGTTGGGAAGTAGGCTCTAGCTTGTCATTTCTTTGTTGCGCAGGAACTGGGGCCATGGTTGCATTTTGGACTTGTTGATCCTGCTCTGGAGCTTGACGAGTTGTTGATACCTTACCCTGTTCTGACTGTGGCGACGCGGTCACGTCTTTGCCTTGCTGATCCTGGTTTTGAACGGACGGTTGGTTGGCTGGATTACTCGTCTCTCTTTCTTTGGTTCCACTAATGCTGGATGCTGTGGTAGGGGGTCTATCCTTGCTCCTTCTTGTTGTTGAAGTCTTCTCCAATTCATCAGCTGTCATAAAATGTTCACTGGCTTCTCCAAAATTGATCAGTAAACCTCCTGAGTTCTGGAACTGTGGCTGCACGTTGGGCTGTGCTCCAGCTGTACTGCTGATCAACTGCGGAAGTTTTGTGGTGAGCTTATGCTGTTCTTTATCTACACGAGCTGTAGTGAAATGGGAAGTTCTTGTGGTGGTTGGAGCATTGGTTTTACTGGTTTGTTTGTCTTTCACTGGAAATGTGGCCGGTGTAGCTGCTGCATCTTGATTGATGATTTCAGGTGTATTAGGGGAGCCTGTTTTGATATAGTTATCTGGTTTTTTTGTGGTAAAGACCGGGTTATTTACAGCATTGGGGGAATTTGCAGGTGCTGCTGTATAAATGTCAGGTGCTCTCTCAGGGGTTTTCTTTTCATCTGGCTTTCTTGTGGTAGTGGCTGGGGCAGGGGTGGGCTGTGATTGGTGTCTGGTAGGACCCAATGTACGTGACTGGATTTTTGCTGTAGATTTCTCAACAAATGGCCATATTGTGGAAGTGGTTGAGCTAGATGATTGTAATTTATGGGCAGGCATCTCCGTTGTGGACGTCTTCGGTGTAGGTGGATTTGTCTGTCTCATGGAAGTAGTTGTGCTTAAGGATTGCACTGTGGTGACAACCATCTCCCTTGTGGACGATATAGGTCTGGGAGTTGAGGTAAACTCCACTCCTTGTCCCTGACTATCAGTCTTTGATTTTGATTCTTTCTTCGTAGCCTCAGTTGCTTGTCCGGGTGTGGGTCTGTCTGCAGCCAATACTCCTGGGCTCAGATTCATGTTGTCCATTAACTCCTTGTCGTTTGTATTTACTGCTTGGGGAGCAGAGATTGTAGGGGACATCGCTTTGCTAATTTGATCTGCCCCACTGTGTTTGTCAGGCTCTTCCTCCTGTTTTCTCTTTGAGGAAATTGCTGCTTGTTCTCCGGCATGCCCAAGGAAGTTGACAAAATCTGTATAGGAAGAACAAAGTTTAATCATCATCGTAGCATGCAGGAGACCAGACCCATGATAAACAGGTATTTTGTGAGTCTTGGCAGATCTAAGAATTCTGGTGCAGGTGTCGGGGTCACACAGTACTACTACCCCTTCCCACTCCTCCCCTTTGGCTTACACCTATGCCACCCATTTTTGCTCAACCTCAAGACAGTGAAAAGAGATAGGGGCGGGGGGGGGAGGCAAGAGAGAAAGAAAGAAAGAAAGAGAGAGAGGGAGAAAGCAGAGAAAGAGGAGATCCCAGGAGGCGGGTTTATTCAAGGCAATATCAGGGCTCTCTACTGGTGGAGAAGTTAAAAAGTATGCTTCTGTGCTCACCGGGAGAGTCCGCATCATACAACATGATACTGGGGGAATTCACATTTTCAGGCATAAAACCATCAGAATTAATTTGTCTCTTCTTGCGACCAATAGCAGCAGGACTGCCCATACAGATTCGACTGCAAGCCATGGCATTGGAGGAGGCGAGACAAATTTCTACCAGACAGGACAAGTAGACCATGCTGTAGCCTGTTAAGCATATGGCGGGGAAACAGAAACCTTGTTGATAGTTGTTCAGTGGGTACATGGTCAGATCTGGCTGCACGGGACATCTGCACAAGATGAAAAAGAAAAACATTCTAAATAAAGTAACAATGTGAAGGGGAAAAATAAAGCCGTTCTATCTTGTCATATCATTCTATTCTTTCAATTTCATACACCATATTGCTTCCATTACTGCTTTTCTTTTCTAAGACACGATGAAGGCTTTATTATGGGGAAGTTGGAGTAATGTTTATTTTCAATTCTTATGGAAGTTACAGTTCACTATCTAAAAAAATGCTTGCTTGCATGCATGCATGCATGCTTGCATATTTGCACATGTGCAATTGTGTGTGTGTGCATTTGTGTGTGTGTTCGTTCCTGACCAGGGACTGCAAAATACAACCCTGGGGCGGGGGCACATTTTGCACCAAGCTTTTCTGTGGCTATTCATGTTTTTTCTTTGTGTTTTTACTCATACCCATTAGGACTGAAACTGAGACAGACGCCTTTGTTGGGGAGGTGGCTGGCGTAGTTCGAGAACAATGAAGCTGAAGAAGTGAAGCACTTTTTTTTCCCTCAAAATTTGGACACAGTCAAAAGTGGGAAATGATGTGTTGTGAATTAGCACTACGTGTTGTGACTAAGGTAACTCATGAAATTCCCGTTCCAGATTTTGGTTATGTTTACGATTGTAAATCTGCCAAAACTACTCCGAACAAATCCTTATTATTCAATGAGCATGTCACTGCCTTTACCTGTACTGAACAGTTATGCCTTGTGAGTCAAGCTTGTCTCGAAGGCTTCTAGACTGGCCATTAAAATAATTGATTTCACACATTAAATTTTAATTTCTGATCGTTTAAGGTAAAAACATAACGTCTATCTTTCATTCTATCTTTCATTCTGTCTTTCTGCTTGCTCTCTTTCCTCTTTCATCTTTTTGAAAGTTCCTCCAACCTGAAATGACATCCGAGACAGAATACCAAGACGGACCATTGCTGCTTTCACTACATGTCCACATCTTGCGCGCGTATAAACACGGTGAGTACTACTCACAGAGCTCTGGGGTACTTGGCATTTTCGTTCAATCATGAAAGGGTGTGGTGTGAATTGTTGTATTGTTGACATGGACGAACTGCGCAAGTCGACGGACGGAATTTGATGACTTGGACCGTCTCGGTATCCTGTGTCTCGGGTCACATGTATGATAACGCTGCAAAAAAAAAAAAAGCATCTGGACACAGCATGAGAGTTCACTGAACAAAATTCTCGATGTGTACAGTTGCATATTCTGTGGCCAGGTGTTTAGCAGAGACAATGTGTTAATTTTTTTCTTCAGGTAGATCACCCAATTTGCAATTGCCATTCTAATAACCTACCTATTTTGAAGACATTAAAAGATAGTGCTTTTGTTTGGAAATGTTTACTTTACAGTTCAAGATATTTAAAAAAAATCTACTATTTGAGAAGACAATAAAAATCGATCTGTCTGCAATTCCATGAAATTTGTAAATAAAACAGAGACTATGTTTAACACTGATTACTTGTGGATTCCTTCTTTCGATCAGAAGTGGTACTTCTTGTCATTTACCGTTCTTAGAAGGGGACAGTTACAAGTGTCTTACAACCAGTTTCCTAGTCGTTGCATGGCTGATCAGTGTTTTGGAATCTGACCGTTTAATGTACTTTCCCGCCTATTCTGTATTTTATTTTCTTTAGCTCTCTCCCTCCTGTCCTATCCTCCACGTTTTCCTATTATCTCATTGATTGTGTGTTGTTTTTTATGCTGTTGTCGTGTTCCCTGGCCACGCCCTTTTTCCTCCTCGTCCTTTTCCTATTCTCCCATTTTCTCTTTCTCTCTCTTGCTCTCTCACACACATACACACACACATACTGCACATATTGGTTGCCCAAGTGGTTATCACATTATTTTATGCATCTCTGATTTGATTATCTTTAAACAATCCCTCGAACCACTGCCCCACCCATCACTTTGTACCTTCTCTGCATCTGTCTCGGCAAACAGCAAAAATTCCCAAAGCAACCACAGGGTATTCCTAGGTTCTAATTTTAGCCGCGATCAAGTCGAATAGTTTAAATCAGCCGACAGCAGTATTTCATTTTGTTTCGTCCTAAATCAATCAACTAATCTGCCCCATTCTTCATCCAGGGGTATGCTTAATATCCATTTACTGGGTAAGTATCTAAAATAACAGTGCTTTAAAACACAATAATTCTGTGTTTAAATGTAGCAAATCTATACATTTAGCAACAGATTAAAACATGCACCTTCTATTTTTTTTAAGTAACATACATTTATCACTTCTTTAAAATCACATCGTGGATGGTTTGCAAACATTTGTAATGGTTTGTACTGCACAGACATGGTTACATATGCCAGTGGCTTGAAACAAATTGACTCTCTATTTTACAGAAGCTCTTTTGGCTCTTGTTTAGTGTACCAATTGTACTGACCATTTATTTTATCAGTACCGGTACTCTGAGCCTAAATTTTCGAATTTTTTGTTTGTTAGTTTGCCCTAGCCATGTCCTAACCTTTGCCCTAGCCATGCTCTAACCCTTGCTCTAAGCATTGCCCTAACCTTTCCCTAACCCATGCCCTATTCCTTGAATTAACCCATGCCCTGACCCATGCCCTAACCCTTGCCCTGACTGTGCCATAATCCTTGAACCAACCCTTGCCCTAACCTTTGCACTTACCAATACCCAAAAATCGACTGTGCAACCAAGATTCAATTTGACCGCATGGCCCAAATAATTAGTCCTTTTTTATTAACTACAAAACTAACACAGCCACCTTCCTGACAGAAGTTCAGCTCTAAATTTTGGAGCCCAGAGCACCTGCCCCATCCTGATTTTCATCGCTGCCAGTTCTTTCTGCAGAACTCACTTTTCCAAAATGAGATTTACGTTTGGGACCTGAGGTTCCACCATAGAGGCACCTGACGCACTGCATGTATCGACCACTAATTTAAGCCGAGGGTTTGGAGACTCCAGGCAGACAATTGCACAGATCATGTCTCCAACTTCTACAGTGTAGATCCCATTTATCTGGGTCAGTTGGTTCTGAAATGAACTGCTATTGTACAGGTCGAAGCAGAACTGAAAAAAAAAAAAGGGCAAAATATATAATATCATAACTGAAGAGACTGGTTCCATACCATGCCATTACCTGTCCATCAGGAGTACAAAACAAGCTGTAGTTGTGTATGGATCAGCGAGCATACTGTCTTTGCAAAACACACTTACCACATCCCTTATTATGAGTGGGAGGTGCCCTGAAAGAGCTGAAGTTTTCGGTGTCATAAAGTGCACAAAGAACACTTTCCCCTTGTCTCAGATTTAGTGGGTTTAAATTCTTTTCTTTTTTTTTAGGGAGTGTCTATTGGGGCTATATGTAGCCTAAATAAAGTCTCCCGTTTATTGGGGCTACATGATCACTATTACCTTAGCGATTCAATATTTCCGTAGGCCTAGGGTTGGGGTTGGGGTTAGGGTTAGGTAGGGTTTGGGTCAGGATTAGGGTTAGGGTTGGGTTACATGATCAATATTATCGTTGTGATTCAGTATTTTTGCAGCGAGAAACGGGTAGTCCAAATAAGTTTCAGGGGTGGGGTTTGCTTATGTAGGCTACATGTAGCCCCAATAAACATATATAGTTTAACATGATTATTTAGGCTATATGTAGCCTATATAAAGTCACCCTTTTTTTTTTATTTAGTCACTTGCCCACAATGTAGAAATTAGCCCTTCAATTAAATTATTACAAAGTAATAGTTATTTGTAATTTGAACCATGTAGCCAATAAACTCACAATAAATGTGTGTGTGACTCATTTGTGTGCAACTTCCAAAAACATTACTCCAGCCTTGGCCTCAAAGAAAAGCTTATTGTGGCTGATGTGCCAAACATAACCCTAGCCCTAACACTTTCACAAAACTTCATTGTGTCTACAAAACCCAAGCTGGCCAAAACATACAATCAGTCTGTTACAGTAATTCCCATGGTTACATTATTGTGTTTGGGACTGGCCAAAGGTCAGCAAGATTCATTATTTTCTTACAATTCGCAGGTGACACAACCAGTTGTCACTGAGTAATTTATTTCTGTTTATTTTGTGTGTGCAACAAAACTGTCCAAGTAGCTTATTTATAGGTCGCACCTGTGAATTCTTAGGTCTATAAATTTATTTATTTATAACTTTTTTCTTCTTGAACTTTACATAAAAACTCTGCAAAGCCAGTCATTTCTTTCTGGTCATGATAGTCGACGGCCTCTTTTTAGTAATTGAAAATCCCTTCAATTTGTCTGTCTGTCTGTCCGTCTGTCTCTTTCTATCTATTTATTTGTCTGTCTGCCTATCTATCTATCTGTCTGTCTGTCTGTGTATCTGTCTGTCTGTCTGTCTGTCTATTGCTTTCTACCCCTTTCCACAAACGGACTGATATCCTCCAGATTCGCCACGGTATCAAACTAAATATGGTGTTCTTATGGTGTAGTCAAATATTACTTGACTTGTTCGATTATATAATTTAAATATAAAAAACAACTTTCATTATTTCAAAATGCGTACTTACTGAGAGATTGGTCAATTCAGTCAGCAGTTCCGTAGGAGACCTAGTAACTTCTTTGTAATTACGGGTAACTTTGTGATCTTTCGGCACTGCACAAATCACATCATACCTGGAAACAGTTTCAGAAATCAAAAACAAAGAAACAAACAAACACACTAACACAGCTGTTTATGAAGTAGTGTGATAAATGACAAAGATTGATTTGCATTATTTGTGCTTTCACCATTACGACCTGTCTTGTCTATAAAAAAAAAAAAAGAAGTTTTCCTGTACTGAGGAAATTGCCTCACCAGTAGTATAGAAATTATCTGCTGAAACGATTGCTTAAGGTGCAACATCTCAAACAAGTATACTCATTTTCATCATAATTTAATAGTAGTAGGTAGCCTTGATATCTATGTAATTGGAAGGAGTTGCAAAACAGCGAACCACGAGACCACCACAGAACCCAAACAAGGCAGTTTTCACCGAACTTTCTGAAAAGTTTGTGATGGACGAACAACATTGTGGATGTAATATTGGTCACTTCTGCCATTGCCACAGAATCTTAGCTAGCCAGGTCCTGAGACTGGTGGTTTGTAACGGCTTTCAGGTTTGCTGGAACTGACTTAAATGTCAAGGGTTTTGTCGAAAGCTGCAGGGAATATTGATCTGGGTCATAGTTTCTATTGATGCTGACAAATGTACCAAGGAAAGCATATTTTTGTAAGCCCAGATGTAAATTGGTCCATCCCACTTGATGTAAAGAATGACGCAGTATCTTAAGAACAGGAAAGGCTATATTGCAGGGAACACAAAACAATCAGTGTTTTTATATTACAGCTAAACTTACTTGCATATATTCTTAGTCATTATAAATAATACAATTCTTGTTAAATGAAGAGCGTGTGATCTGCATAACGATGCTTCATAATTGTTAAAAACACTTGTTGCTATTCGACAAAACGATATTGCTTTGCTAAAAAGGAGAATATGGGTAAACGTATTGTAATACTGCAGGTTTCTGTCCTCTGTGTGATCTTTCAAATTTTGAGTTAGAGCAAGTACAGACATGAATAGAGCATCAAGTAGAGGAACACACAGAAGATGACAGATTGACTGACAGGCAGGCGAGCAGGTAGCCAGACAGGCATACAGACTGGCAGACAGACAGACAGAAAGTCAGACAGACAGACAGGCAGGCAGGCAGGCAGGCAGGCAGGCAGACAGACAGACAAACAGATAACTTTCCTCACTTGCGGTTGACGTATTGAGAGTAATATACACCGGTAGGTGATTTCCACAGGTATCGAACGGTATTCTCATAGGTGATGTGAGTCGTGTTGTCCTGCCAGTGGAGAGAAAGAATTATTCATCTCAGAGAGAAACACTTGGAACAATTTCAGGCCACCAAACAGCACAACACAGATCGAAACGATGCAAATGTAGTGACGGGATGCACTTACGTAATCATAAATAGGCTGCAAGTCACAATACAGCTTGGTACAAAAATTATAATAGGACATTAAAAGAAGTTCAGTTAATGATATAATAATTTTTCTTTTTTTGCCTCAACATGCTTTTTGGGCTACAAGAAGGTCCAAGTATTTCTAGAAATGTAGATAGAGTGAAAAAACAAAAACACAAAAAAAAAATAGTAACCGGCAAGCATGGTTTTAGTCTTATTCACTTACTTAGTTTGCGCTTTTTAGGCCCATTATGAAGAAGTGACGTCGGATTTATCATCCGGTTATCAAAGGGCGGAGTGGTCACAATACTCTTGTAAAGCGTAAAGAAATAGAAGCGACTATTTGAGTCGAGTGATTGAATTGGATTGTTTGCAAAGTAGACTTTTGGCTATGCTTGGAGTTTCGATTGGGATCACATTTGGCTAGTTGACTACAGCAGCCTTGTCGTTGGCAACATAGCCATGGTAATTTTGTTCGGACATTGGCTACAAAGTGCTATTGTATTTTGAATAGTTACATTGCCCAGATTTTATTAGCAACTTCCAAAAAAGCAAAAATGACTTACAGAGGTGACTGTTCCGCATTCTGGTGATACATCAAAGGTAATGCTCACAAAGGTTGAATTTGCAGCCTTGGTAAATTGGCAAGCTGGTGCAGGTGCAGGATAAATGTTGACATAGGCAGGGGCTATTCCAGGAAAGTTGGCCAGCGGGAAACTCAGCGTGATTGTATTTTGAGTGCAGCTCATGTCAGGGCTGCCCGTAATGTTTGTATTGTTTGGACCTGGCAGATATTCCAAAATTATTATTGCTATTATCATAGTCAGAGTTTTCTACCTTTGTCTCTTGTCCCTTTTTTGGCTTTCATCATTTCTGTTGGATTTATTTGAAATTTTGCATAGGCTCATATTTCACATTAAACCTAAAAGAACTGATTTTTTTTATTTTTTTTCGTAGACTGCAAACCTGATTTTGAGTTTGCTTTATTGCGGTAGGTAAAAAATAATTATTTGACCGAATAATTTTTTTAAAAAAAAACAACATTTCCACAAAACTAAACTGTGCTAAATATTACAATGTTCAACATTATAATGTGTACTTTAGAGCGTGGAGTACTGCTTGCTGAGTATACACAAACCGTTTTCCCTTTCAAAGCAAACACACATTTTAGTGTTCCGCACAGTATAATATGCTGTTGTAGAAATTCTATCTACTTATCATTTTTCACAAAGCCAAAGGAAGCAAACTCTCAAAATCAGGCTACAGCCAAACAAATAAGAAAATCGCTTCTATTAAATTTAGTGGAAAATACGCAAAATTTCAAATAGATCCAACAGACGGTTTTCAAGACAGTCGCTGCTGATCCCGCTCGTTCTAAAAAAAGCACAATAAAGCATGTTACACGCTTCCGTAACTTCGTTCACTCTTTGAGTAGGCCCTATCTCCATTTTTTCTTTGCATTTTCTTGGCTGTTTCAGCCGCAATTTAAACAGAAACATAGAAGGTTTGTTGACGAGGTCACAGACAGGCACAGATGGTCAGTCCAAATGTTCGAATACTTCATGTCTTCGGTGGGTGAAAGGAATGGACAAACACGCCTCTCGTGTCAACAGGTGGTGTGAGTTTCGTTTAGTTTGTTCAGAGAGTATACATACCGGGCACTCTCTGGTTTGTTATTGTTGTTGTGTAGGAGGCTTTTTATAGCGTGTTTCAAATTGGAAAAGTGGGAGCTAGATAGTTAAGCACTGAGTGGTGACAGGTGTCACGAGTGGAGTGAGTGCAATTAAGGGGATTGCTACAGAGCGGGTGTAGAGTAAGAAGGGCTCACAGTAGACAGCAAGTTAAGCGTGCTGTTGTGAGTAGTGGGGGGGTCTGAACGAGGCGAAAGCGCGGTATTACTATCACTGCAAGTTAGAAGGTCCTAGGGAACGGACCTGTGAATAAGAGCCCATCGGGCGGACATAAAGGGAGCAGTCGAGAAGACTAGTGGAAGAGTCTTTCCAGTAATGACTGGTATGTAGAACGTTGATTGATTATTATGATTGATGTATTATATTATATTCGTCTATTACCATGATGTGAATAAGTATATGTGAGGAATGTGGAAGTCCTTGATATTGGATATAGCAATGTGCGCCATGAGCGATAGATGAAAGTGAGTTCATGGAATTGTAGCGCGAGTGAGTAGTGTGTACTCCGATGGAGGTGTGTTACCGTAGTATGTGTGGTGAGTGAAAGGTGAACTAGTGTGTGTACGCTTCATGGATTGTAAGGAGAGGTGGAGTGAATAGAAATGGTAGGGTATTATACCAATGTAATGTTATTCTTGTAGGTGTCGGGGACGGGCCGAAGAGCCACCTCGATGAGCACAAGTGATAGGCCAGCATAGGGCCGGAGGCCATACATAGGCCAGAAGTGAGACTGTCGGTGCAGGACAGTAGAGGCACATAAAGTCGTGGCAGTCAGGCCACGGACAGGGACGTAGATATGAGAGTGAATGAGATACTATATTATTGCCATGATGATGGGCAAGTGAACTGATAAGTTGTATGGCAATAGGAAGGTGATGTTGAGAGACTGCGGTGCCAGTGAATCATTAATGTACTATTAAGACCCTGAGGGGAGAGGCTGAGGCCGAAGTGCCTTTAGGAGTAACTACCGGATTGTGGATCCGAGGGAAAGTGTGTGTGAGAATAAGGCCGTTGTACGGCAGTTCATTTCAATAATATAATGTATGTAATTGCGCTATTATATGTATAATTATGTTTAATAAATGTGTGAGTCTGATGGGTTGTTTTGTTAAGTGTTAAACTTGTTTGTTCGTGATTGTCGTCCTGTCATAAACTATTACATCTCCCAGTCTGGGATTTGTGACAACAGGTTGCAATAGGGCTTGGCACAAAGTTACTTCAGAGTACACTGAGCACTAGATAGAAGAGGACAGAGTGGTGGTTGGCTGCAATAAGGCTTAGTACTGTGAGAGGATGAACGACTTTTTATTTTTAATGTGCTTTCATGGTAGCTCTAGTGCGTGAGTGAGGGACGGCCACTCATAGTAGTTTAGGGACACTTGGCCGAGTACCATTAATTGGATTATTTCCCTTGTAATACTAGCGCGGGACCCGTTATTCACATCACGGTGAAAAGCGCGCATTTTGATTGGTCAGTTGGAAATGTTGACCACCGGGCTTCCAACTCTTATATCATGGCTTTAAGTTTCTTACAACTCGCTCCTTCGTTGTTATCCACCGACAGAAAGACGGGAGCCCGAATTCATTTTTGAGAGTAGACAATACCCTATCGGTACAAAATAGGTACTCATGATAACGTTTGTTATCAATGGAGATACGTCGTATTAATGGACGAAAGTATCCCGCACAAAATTGTCGAATGTTGTTAGTCCTGACACTTTGAAAATTTACATTCAAACTATTACTGGGTTTCTGGTATAAGTAGTCAGTTAGAATTTTAGCAGCAAGTTTCTACTTTATAATGGTACCAATTTTGTTGTACTTTGATGCACATATCCTATTGAAATAATTAATAAGAGGGTCTCGGATTTAAAGTAAACCACGAGTTAGGCGCATGTTATCCCCGATAAATCCAACCTGGGTCAAATTTATTCAATTATTGCTGGAGGGGACGTTAGAGTAATTTCTGCAGTTTACTGGGATACCTAATTGACTTTTGTGTGCACCCTTTTAACCGTACTGTAAATTCGATTGTGTTAGGACCCTAACCGGTTATGTTGTCGGGCTGGACTCCATGTCCGAGCCTTTCACTCGTCCAATTGGACTGCGTAATAGCTCTCTCGGACGTCCGCGCTGGCTAATAAATAAGATGCGAGTTCGAGTGGTCAGCACACTCCATCAAAGACGCAGAGACAAGAGCCCACAGCACAGTGAACCCAGACCAGCAACCCGGGCCCGTAGCAGCTCAGAGGCTTGGCGACGCCTGCCATCGCCACCCCGCCCCATAAGGCATGAAGCGGTAGCACAGGACCCGGAGAAACTTTGGGTAAGTTGGAGACTATTATATTAGAAGTGACTTTAATTTGCGCACCCCCCCCCCCCCTTTCGGGGATGCCACGTAGAAAATGCTGATCTACAGAGACCATTACGAGTCCGGCTCAACGGTAATTGCCATTGTCATTAGACGTGTAAGATGCGCGATGCAGCGCAGTGTCTTGATATTGTGACTTTATTGTCAAAGTTAACGTTTGCGGTGCTAGATGATAATGATGGCTCGCTAACCAAGCTATCACAATTTGCTTGTGTGCATATATATAGTGTGTGTGTAGCATTGCCTTGTTGTGGTAGGCAGTGAGGATTTCCTGACATGTTGATGTGGATGACTTATGTTATAGCGAGCGGCACTACACACTTGATTGTATTACGGGTATTTGTGTACCTTGCCAGTACCACTATGCTATAGAGAGCAGTGTGATTGTGATTGTGTGTTTAATGTTTAAGATGTGTAATTAATTACATGTAGGCCTATTGGAGATGTATAATATTAGTTGGGCCTCACATGTGTGAGCCCCAGGATTGTCCTATGTGCGGCGGTGGATGAACAACGTTTCAGTGAGTCTACACATGTTGCAATGAGTCTCGCCGACATATATATATATATATCATGTGCATGTATTATAGTTATCCAGATGTATTATGCTTCTATGAGTTTCGTAAGTGTGTGAAGGACAGTTTCATTTTAAGGAACGTACACATTACTTTATGTATCTAGTGGTGTGTCATACGCATGTTAGCCTGGCGGCATAGCTCCGCGGCTAAGGTCAAAGGGCATGACCCTTCAGTATCGATTGGGAAGGGAAGTAACCAATACAATAGCCCTGGGGCGGGTTAGTACTAATAATGGGAGTGGGCCTATGAGGATGGCCTGCATTGGGATGCAGCGTCTGTGTTATGGACGGTCAGTGGGCCATGTTGGCCAGTGCGTTATTATTTTATGGAATGGCCACTCTGGATGTGCTGTACACCGGCTCAGTGGAGCGAAACTATTGTGTTCTTGCCCCTTCATTTGTTATGTCCTTCATACTTTGATTAGTACATTAGTTTATGTTGCCAGTGTACTAGGAAACTCCTTGTGTGTATGATATAGCCACTTGTAGTTGTTATTCATTAACCTTAGCGCTATTTTATTCCATGCATACATATCCAGTTGGTTATTGCTTAAATTCTATATTATATTGTTGTTGTTTGATTTAATACTTAATACTATTACTATGTATGTCCACCATTGATTGCCTGATTAATGTTGTCATTGTATCCTAATCATATTTTTGTCTTTTTCTCTTGTTCCAGCTTATGGCTGGTTGGGCTTCTTTTCTGGGTTTCTTTTCTTTTTCTGGGTTTCTTTTTCCTTTTTCTTGGTAGGGTTTTCCCTATGCCTTTTGGTAGCGATACCTTTGTTAGGCTTTTGAATAAATAAGATTGCCAGCAGAACCCTGTGTTTGTTAATCCTGTGTATCCTTAAGGGAGTTACTATTGAACCCACGCAGTAACCACATTAGCCACTCGTAGTTCATCCAACAGTACAAACAGTACAAAGTTACTGCAAAGAACACTGGGCACTAGAAAGAAGAGCCCAGAGTAGTGGTTGGCTGCAATAAAGCTTGATGCAAACTTACAGAAGAAAACACTGGGCTCTAAAGAGCTGTGCATGTGGTGGGTTGCAATAGTACGGTACAAATTAACATTGAGAACACTGGGCATTCGAGACTTATAAGGACAGAGTGATAAAAGGTTGCCGTGGGGTTTGGCACAGAGTTAGAATGTGGCAAAAGAAGAAACAAGAAGGGACTCAACTGAGCCTGGACGTTTCTCTGAGAAAGTCCGACTTACCTGCAGTGGGTGGCAAAGGCAAACACTGAACTCCTGCCAAGGGGGCAGTGGCAAAGTTGCAGAATCCGACGCCTGTGGTGTAATTACACGCTAGGATGTTGGCCTCATTCCCATTACAAAAGACGCTCCCAAGGGAAATTCCTCTGTTGCTGGGGTAGGGCACATAATTCATAGCCACAGCAGGCAAGGGGTCAAAAGAACTGTTTCTGAAAACAACAAGATAGAGCATATTTGAGCCATATAGCCAATTTGCTCACACAAGATTTTTGTTTTTGAGCTTGGGCCAATGTCCCAAAACCCTTAGTGTGACACTGACCAATGAAACGGTTGTGGTCAATTAGCTGTACCTAATCCTCACCCTAACACTAATTTTGAAAAAAAAAAAGAAATCACTGTGCCGATTTCCAAGGTCCACATGGCCTCAATAAATTAAATGCTAATTCATAGCCACAGCAGGCAAGGGGTCAAAAGAACTGTTTCTGAAAACAACAAGATAGAGCATATTTGAGCCATGTAGCCAATTTGCTCACACAAGATTTTTGTTTTTGAGCTTGGGCCAATGTCCCAAAACCCTTAGTGTGACACTGACCAATGAAACGGTTGTGGTCAATTAGCTGTACCTAATCCTCACCCTGACACTAATTTTGAAAAAAAAAAAGAAATCACTGTGCCGATTTCCAAGGTCCACATGGCCTCCATAAATTAAATGCTGTATTTGTCGAACGCATGGGGGGGGGGGGGGGGGGGTTGCATTTGAGTTTGCGTTTAATGGCGCGTGCAGGGGGGGGGGGGGGGCAAATTTAGAAATAGGCAAACGTTTTTCATGTATTATAATATTGTACTGAGATAATTGGTTCAAACCACACAACTAAACCCAAACTAAAACACAAGGTGGTCTAGAGGCAAGGTGCTCGCCTCTCATGCCAAGGGTCCCGGGTTCTAAACCCGGGCAGTGCAGGCATGTTGGAAAGTGGATTTTTCTCATATTTTCAAGTCCCTGGTCCTATTGGGGGGTAGGATCGAGTAGTTCTTGGAAATTGGATTTTTCTCATATTTTCAAGTCCCTGGTCCTATTGGGGGGTAGGATCGAGTACCTAGTCTTCTCGGATAAGGACGAAAAAATTCGGAGGGCCCCTGTGCACGTTGCGCACGTTAAAGATACCTTGGCAGTTGGAAATCGTAAAGAGCAGGCCGAAAGGCCGCTGCCCGGGCAAAATTGAAATTAATAGATTAAAATTTATCTATATCATCTCCCCCCCCCCCCCCCCCCCCCCCGCCAGAACAAGAAATAATAAAACAAGTAAAGTGAGCTGTAAATGCCAAGGGCAGCGAACCTCCTAAAATAAAGACCTCAAATCAATCACACAACTAAACCTTATCACTAACTCCAAAATCCTGAAATGTTTTCAAATAATTATTTATGTTTGAAATTATGTCCCAAAAGATGAGGCACTGGATGTGATACAGATTACAAAATCTGCAAAACTTCCGGGCATGAGAAGAAAGCTGAATAAAATGGGAACTCTTACGTATAACACAGCTGGTTGCACACAATCTCCGCTGCCGCCTGGCTCCAACTATCTTCACAAATGTATCCCCATGCGCCGTTGATCAAAATTTGGACATAGCCCATTCCAGTCACTGAACTCACTCCATACAGACGGACACCATTGACAGGGAACGCACCTGAAAGATTGTTCGGAAATGTGAATGTTATGATACCCCAAAAGTCTGTCTATTAATGTGAAAGAGGGTCTTTCTTTTTCTGTATGTGACATTTGGTGATTTCGTTTTATCATTTATTAATAGTTAAACATTAGAATAGCATATGAAACTTCACAAAGTTCATTCTATGTCCTCTTTGATTAGCCTCACTGATGTGTCAGTATTTGCTGAAATCAATAGAATGCAACAAGAACTTGGATACGATAGCCAGAAACACAAATCTTAAAGTCTGCATTAATTCTGACTATAGATTTAAACAACGAAAAATATACACAGACAGATTTTATTTATCTATCGATGGCAACGCCTGGAATATTTGTCAAGGTCATGCCTGTCCGTTACTATTTATTTACTCAATCTATCTATCCATCCATCCATCCATCCATCCATCCGTCCATGCATCCATCCATCCATCCATCCATCCATCCATCTATATATCTATCTCTATCTATCTATCTATCTATCTATCTATCTATCTATCTATCTATCTATCTATCTATCTATCTATCTATCTATCTACTTAGCCTAACTACATAACTATCTGCCTGTCTTTCCGTCTGCCTGTCTGTCTGTTATACGTACCAGATGGAATTAATGTTACTTACAATTGCCCCCATAGAATCTCACAATCTGCGTTTGGGCTGAAAAAATAAAGAAATGACAGAATAAAATTAATAAACACAGACAAAGCAGTTTAAAATTTCTGTAATCCCCGTGGTTTGAAGAAAGATACGGTACTGTGCACAAAACATTAAGCAATGATGATTTTTTGGCTAGCGCTAGAGAGAATTGTTTGAGAGAAAGCTAAACAATGCTGTTGCTGCAGTAATAGTGAGAAGAAGCCATGTTTTGGTGACTTTTGAGCAGCCTTACTCCCATTGAGACTTTGTGAGCAGTGGCGATATGGTCTAAGAGTGTTGTTGTGTATGATGGTGGTATTTTAGTGATGAAGCTGGTGATGATGAAAAAGAAGTTTGATGACAAATTTTGCCTTAATTCACTTAATTCATCTCACCAATTTGTAGATAGAATAGCAGTTAACAGCCACTAAAGATACTTGATTTACACATTAAATTGAATTTAAACGAGTGGACAAAAAGTTGGAAAAAAATATTCCATTACAGATGATGACAATGATCATGGCCATGCTGATGTTGATTTTGGATTACGTTGACGGTAATTATCATGCACTTTGACGATGATATGTCTCTGATATAATGTTGATAATTTTGTTGGTGGTGGTAGTATTAATAGTAGAGATGGTGATTATTTTGACGGCGCCTCAAAGTGAAAGACAAAAAGCATTAGGTATTAGGATGAAGGCAATGATATTCACTGTCGTAAGGGTGGGGGGGGGGGGGTTCACAGCCTCGCCAGTGGCCCAACAAGACGGTTGTTGTATTTCAGCCATGTTTCTAATGCTCACACATACACATACAAGTAAATAAATAAGTAGGCCTACTATATAAATAAACCCAAATAAATAGATTAAGTTTTGCACCACCCCATCCCCATCCCCATGCACCTGAACCCGCAGCCTCCGACTCCTATTACATGTATACCCTGTTGCTACGCCACTGACAGTAAGGCAGAGTAAGAAATTAATGACTAACTTATGAACAAACTATAAGAACTACCCTGCAGAGGCCAATGGAAAGAAGAATGCTAATATCGGACTGCAAGATAAAATTCCCCACGCTGAAATACGCAAACAAACAACGCTAACGGACATAGTAAAATTCATGCTACAACAAAAGTGGAATTGGGTTGGACACGCAGGAAGGATGAATGATAACAGCTGGACAAAACACTGCCCTGAATGGCAACCACGGACAGGAAAAAGAACAAGGGGACTACCAGAGAGAAGATGGCAGGATGACATTAAAAGGAGAGGGAATAACATAGATGAGGAAGACATCAGACAGAAAAGAATGGAAATCAATGTTGTCGGACTACATCCTGCACTGGATGGATAATGCCTAAGTCGAAGGTGAAAGGTGAAAGATGAACAGAAATTGATGTCTACTTCATACATGTATGAATGTTGTTACACGCACGTACGTTCCCTAGGTTGTTTTTTTTTGGGGGGGGGGGGGTTTACGTAGGCCTAAATGTATTTTAAAGCCTTTGTGACTCCACAGCTAGAGCCCCTCCCGATACCCTCCCGAAATACTAGCTCCTAACAACAGCCTTATTATTCTTTCAGAATTTCTTTTTGTTTTTCTCCTAGCTGTTTTGGGCTTGAAAGGCCAGGAGGCAGGGTTAGGGATTCGATAAGATTTACGGATGAGAATAAGGACGAGATTAGGGATAAGTATGCACATGTACGCGCCCCTAGCGCAAACGTACTTGTAACAACAGCCACTTAATATTGTACATGTATTTTTAGTTTGGCAAGAATAATGTGTCCTACTACTGTACAATGGCAAAACATCGTATAATGTCCTACGTAACATTGCAATAATGCGGCTTTATTCCCTGCACTTTTATCACACCTGGAGAGACGAAGGCAAAACAAGGGAGATAAAAACCTTGTTTTCATCGATATCTTTATGACTTGGCATACGTAAATACTGATACATAGATCTGGACTGGTACTTAAGCAGATTTAATTCAGTAGCCGTATATTTTTCATGGAGTAAAAACCGGCAGTGGTAGAATGGTTAGAACTTTTGACCCATGTGCTACAGGTGTCAGTGTTCGAATCCTGTCCAGGGTGAGAGCAAAACCAAAGTAATTATTATATTTAGTTTTTTATTAACCTCCCTCGTCGGCACTGTGACGGGACCTCAAGACAGAGACACCATAAAAGTTATATGCTCCAAAAATAATCGTTTTTTATTTCATAGATCCGTTCAATGGATGAAGAACCCAAAGCAGTGTCAAAGATCATAAAAGCCGCGCATTCACCACCTTTGGTCTTGTAATGAATTGAAGTAAATGTAGCTTGAAGCACACTATCATTACAATATCATTATAAACCAATCATGAAAAGGGAGATCGCTTCGATGTTTTGCCACTCCGACAGCGGCAAACTGGAGCAAAAGGTACTAAGTCTGTGCCTAAAAATAGAGATTTACGTGTGGAGCCCTGTGGAACGAATATTGCACGAACATACCTTGATAAAACTTTTAACCATATTAAAAAATTTCACAGTTAAGTCATTTCCTAAAACATTAGCTTTCATGCTAACCCTGAACTAGATCTGTGCTAGTATTATTTCATTGCGTCTATAATAGTGCTATTTCACCACAAAGACTTTGCGTACCTGTATACAAAACAAGACTTCTTGCTCGAAATCTCGGAGTTATTGCGGGTACTGGACCAGGGTAACCAGGGTACTTACAATAGAACTTTTGTGACCAGCTGTGGTCAGTTTCAGTAAAAAGTTGTTGTGACCATGGCGTCAAGGCGATGTTGCTGCGGCCAATGAGCCATAATCATAATATTGCCTTAAAAATAAAACTAACTTTAAACAAATTTAAAAGTTTTTGTTTAAAGTTACACAGCCACTCCAAAATAAGAGGTGCAAATGCTAAGGGCAGTGATCCTCCTAAAACAAGACATCAAACCGGTTGCTCCGAACTTTTTATGTGAATCGGTAATATCCGTTGTTCTATCAGAATGCAGTTGACCACATCGCCACTTTGTAAAATAATTCCTTATTGAGAAGGGTATTTATTTTTATTTGCAGCATAATTTATGTGGAAACAAATTTGTCTTCATGTTAATTATAAAATGTACATTTAGATAAAAGAAAAACATGACATAGTCATTTACCTCGACAATCCAGTTTCAAAAGGCACAACACTGAAACTGTAAGAATCCACGCTCGTTCCATCTTCAAAAACCGTCTCACAAGAAACAACTCATTTCCCTTCCCCAGCGCACCCCCGTCTGATTCCAGCCAGGGCCGCAATCGATATTTATACAGTAAAGCTGGCGGAGCAACGCCCCCTTGAGGTGCAGGTGGAGAAACACTTTTAAGGACAAATAAATTGATCTTTGACACTATTCATTCTGCAATGTTATCAAAGGCAATGGAGGTAGAAACTGGATAGCTTCTTCTCCTCTGACGTTCGTTAGCGTAGTTTATGAAGTGTTGTGTGCAGAATTGGGTGGTTGATAAGGCCTTTGTCCCATGTAATACATGCTTAGACATGCGTGTAGAATTTCAACTGAAAGTTGATCGGTTTTCCAGGCTTTGAATTTTGCATTTTGAATTTTTGCGCCCCGCCCAGAAATGTCTCAAATAGAACTGCACATTTTGTCAGTCTAAATAGGAAGGCGCAAGTGCCATCTTTACACTTAATTTTGTGAGTACATTTTGTAGTGCCTTTATAATGTTAATTTATTCAATACTCTTAAGTTATTGCAGTTATAATTGCAAGGCAAGTCACTACAGACTAACACTGATACTGATAACTGAACACTACTGAGTGTCATCTAGATTCGACCTTATTGCTTGGTGACATGCGCGATGCCACTCTTGCCTCGACTTCCCGTATTTGATGATTTACGATATGTAGACTGGCGGCTTCTCATCGCCCTCACCTGTTTCTGTGCTCATAACCAAACGCTACTCTCGTCTGAGACGCCTGCATTTATTTTTTTATATGTCAAATCACCCCTAGGCTAGATGTTACGTTTTGAGTGTTATACTTATATGGACCACAAGTTCATACGATTTTAGGCCCGTGAAAGGACCACTTCCAGCACAAGTCAATATCGAGAAGTGTCGGTGCATAAGATGCAACTTGTTGACGAACGTATATCACGATTTTTTTTTAAGCTTTGATGACTTTACTGTGATAAAGTTGCAGATGCTCAGTGAAAGATTCCGGCCAAAAATACAGAAATTTGCATTGACTTTTCCTGTTCTTGCAGTCAAGCCTAACACTATCACGCAGGCCTACTGTGCTGTTCCGGTATCGGCAATAATGACGTAAAGAACTGACATCATAAGATAATTATTTCACCTCGAGAACAGTTTCAGCCACATTCCATCTCAGTACATGTATTATGAAAAATGAAAGGCTGTTTTGTTAGCACAGTGACCAAATTTATTGGAGTTACAAATATTACCATCGCCTCCAGGCATCACATATTTCTGTAATAAATATGTTCAATACTACAACGTGAAAGTATCATGTCCCCATAAGTAACCCCCATTCCCCCCCCCCACCCCCCCCCCAAAAAAAAAACTTCTACCGAAAACAGTACATGTATTTTGAAAAAAAAATTGTTTCACTCAACCACGCAGAAATGGCGCTTCTCCACTTTTTGAAACAACTCTTGCTTTTCAAAATGGCGAAGCACTGCATGACGACATACATCTCAATATTGGTGACATAAATAAAACATACCAATTCTCCTCCAATATTTATTTCTAAAAACCTGAATCCCACTCACGAAGGCTGGTTATTTCTCATCATGGACCTTTTTCTTCCGCAGCTATTTATCACGTCCTTATTTTATATTCAGTTAAACTGAAATCATGAATTTGTGTGCATGGTCACAATATCGCCGTGTGTGTGTGTCTGTGTGTGCGTGCGTGCGCGCGTGTGTGTGTGTGTGTGTGTGTCTTTTTGGGGGGGGGGGTGGATTTTTGTTTATTCATGGCAATTTGTTTTTTGTAGGTAATAAGGCGGATTCTTAACTTAACATTCATGAAAACTGTCAGTGCGCAAGCTTCTTTATTGAAAAAGATCAAAATGCCGATCATGATCACGTAAGATACCAAGTGTTCAAGTTTTCTGTGCGTCGCCTTTTGTTGAATACAGAACGTTTTCCCTTATTCAAGATGGAAATAAAAGCGTGCAGTCTTGTGGGAGAAATGCACACAATGCAGCCATTCTCGCACATTCAGGTTTTCGAATTGCAAAACATTTATGGAGGAAAACTTTTCTAAACACCAAAATAGCGGCACCCAGATACGCTGTCAAGCCCAGTGTTTGTCAAAGTATGTGTCTCACAGTTGTCCTCAGTGGGTCAGGGATACATCCTATATATATATTATTTGGGGCATAATTTTTATTGCCCAGTATGGCCAATTTCCAAGAAAGTTCTTACCACCGATGAAATCATAATTGTGGCCAACAAACCAAACCTAGTCCTAAACTTTCGCCAAAATAAATACATAAATAACTGTGCAAACAAAACCCAATTCGGCTACATGAGGCAGACTGTATTATTACTCTTTAATACCTTTTTCTAATTACTGGTAATTATAATGTTCTCGAACTGGGTGGGTCCTGGCTATTGTATTAAAATATTATGTCAACCTTATGTCAAAAGAAAGAAAGAAGGAAAGAAACAGTCTAACCGGTCTAACCGGTTACCAGTAGGCCACGGTTTTTCAGGAATTCAAACTGCAAGCTTTTCAACTGTTGGATGAACTACGAGTGGGTAATGTGGTTACTGCGTGGGTTCAATAGTAACTCCCTTAAGGATACACAGGATTAACAAACACAGGGTTCTGCTGGCAATCTTATTTATTCAAAAAGCCTAACAAAGGTATCACTACCAACAAAAAAAGCCCAACCAGCCATAAGCTGGAACAAGAGAAAAAGACGAAAATATGATTAGGATATAATGACAACATTAATCAGGCAATCAATGGTGGACATACATATTAATAGTATTAAGTATTAAATCAAGCAACAACAACATAATATAGAATTTAAGCAATAACCAACTGGATATGTATGCATGGAATAAAATAGCGCTAAGGTTAATGAATAACAACTACAAGTGGCTATATCATATACACAAGGAGTTTCCTAGTACACTGGCAACATAAACTAATTAATGTACTAATCAAAGTATGAAGGACATAACAAATGAAGGGGCAAGAACACAATAGTTTCGCTCCACTGAGCCGGTGTACAGCACATCCAGGGTGGCCATTCCATAAAATAATAACGCAGTGGCCAACATGGCCCACTGACCGTCCATAACACAGACGCTGCATCCCAATGCAGGCCATCCTCATAGGCCCACTCCCATTATTAGTACTAACCCGCCCCAGGGCTATTGTATTGGTTACTTCCCTTCCCAATCGATACTCAAGGGTCATGCCCTTTGACCTTAGCCGCGGAGCTATGCCGCCAGGCTAACATGTGTATGACACACCACTAGATACATAAAGTAATGTGTACATTCCTTAAAATGAAACTGTCCTTCACACACTTACGAAACTCATAGAAGCATAATACATCTGGATAACTATAATACATGCACATGATATATATATATATATGTCGGCGAGACTCATTGCAACATGTGTAGACTCACTGGAACATTGTTCATCCACCGCCGCACATAGGACAATCCCGGGGCTCACACATGTGAGGCCCAACTAATATCATACATCTCCAATAGGCCTACATGTAATTAATTACACATCTTAAACACTAGACACGCAATCACAATCCCACTGCTCCCTATAGCATAGTGGTACTGGCAAGGTACACAAATACCCGTAATACAATCAAGTGTATTGTGCCGCTCGCTATAACATAAGCCGTCCACATTAACATGTCAGGAAATCCTCACTGCCTACCACAACAAGGCAATGCTACACATACACTATATATATGCACACAAGCAAATCGTGATAGCTTGGTTAGCGAGCCATCATTATCATCTAGCACCGCAAACGTTAACTTTGACAATAAAGTCACAATATCAAGACACCGCACTGCACCGCGCATCCTACACGTCTAATGACAATGGCCATTACCGTTGAGCCGGACTCATAATAGTCTCTGTAGATCAGCATTCTCTACGCGGCATCCAAGAAAGGGGGGGGGGTGCGCAAATTAAAGTCACTTCTAATATAATAGTCTCCAACTTACCCAAAGTTTCTCCGGGTCCTGTGCTACCGCTACATGCCTTATGGGGCGGGGTGGCGATGGCAAGCGTCGGCAAGCCTCTGAGCTGCTACGGGCCCGGGTTGCTGAGCTGGGTTCACTGTGCTGTCGGCTCTTGTCTCTGCGTCTATGATGGAGTGTGTTGACCACTCGAACTCGCATCTTATTTATGAGCCCGCGCGGACGTCCGAGAGAGCTATTACGTAGCCCGTGTTGCACAAGTGAAAGGCTCGGACATGGAGTCCAGCCCGACAACATAACCGGTTAGGGTCCTAACACAATCGAATTTACAGTACGGTTAAAAGGGTGCACACAAAAGTCAATTAGGTATCCCAGTAAACTGCAGAAATTACTCTAACGTCCCCTCCAGCAATAATTGAATAAATTTGACCCAGGTTGGAATTATCGGGGATACCATGCGTCTAACTCGTGGTTTACCTTAAATCCGAGATCCTCTTATTAATTATTTCAATAGGATATGTGCATCAAAGTACAACAAAATTGGTACCATTATAAATTGGAAACTTGCTGCTAAAATTCTAACTGACTACTTTTACCAGAAACCCGGTAATAGTTTTAATATAAATTTTCAAAGTGTCAGGACTAACAACATTCGACAATTTTGTGCGGGATACTTTCGTCCATTAATACGACGTATCTCCATTGATAACAAACGTTATCATGAGTAGGCCTACCTATTTTGTACCGATAGGGTATTGTCTACTCTCAAAAATGAATTCGGGCTCCCGTCTTTCTGTCGGTGGATAACAACGAAGGAGCGAGTTGTAAGAAACTTAAAGCCATGATATAAGAGTTGGAAGCCCGGTGGTCAACATTTCCAACTGACCAATCAAAATGCGCGCTTTTCACCGTGATGTGAATAACGGGTCCCGCGCTAGTATTACAAGGGAAATAATCCAATTAATGGTACTCGGCCAAGTGTCCATAAACTACTATGAGTGGCCGTCCCTCACTCACGCACTAGAGCTACCATGAAAGCACATTAAAAATAGAAAGTCGTTCATCCTCTCACACAACGAATTGTATTGAACGATCAGTGACGCCTGCGGGTCTGCAGTGCTCAGGATCCTTTGCCAATGCAGGAGGTTTGGACTGTGACAGGCGTAGCTGTGGACACACGTTCGTGACTGTAAACAATACAAATCTTCGAGGGTAGGTTGTCAGCGGTGGACGACGGGGAGACAACATATTCTGATAATTATTATGGCGGTAGTCTCACAGAAAAAAACAGAGTGCAAAATGTAGTTTGATATAAAAATAGGTGACAAGGGCTCGGAAAATGGGATACAAAATAATTGGGAAAATAACATGTATATACGTATAATATAGAACTACATGTATATATTTATTGTTTCAAGGGTTTCTAATAATAATAATAATAGTTCGTCCATCAGGTATGATGATGACGACCTTAACAACACCAGAGGAATAAAGAACAGAAATTGTTGAGAATTTCAACACATGGACAATAAAGAGAACTAAAGGACACAGAGGACAGAATGGAAAGACTGTTCTTTCATGACTTATGGCTTCTCATGTGACTGATAAGTCCTATTTTTGCCCTGCAGACCCTTCCGCATAAATGACAAGAGTGCTCCGTTGGTTCAGTACCACTGGGCCTTTTCTTCCGCCGTTCTCTTTTTTTGATAGCCTGCTGGACTCTGACAGCTTCCCATGCTTTGCTGCCTCTGGTAAGGGCCGCCCTCCAATTTGCACGATCAAGCGAGAGCTTTTCCCACTCACTCACATCAATGGCAAAGGCCTTCAGTGATTGCTTGAGAGTGTCTTTGTAACGTCTCTTTGGGGCCCCAACATTCCTCGTTCCATTGGAGAGCTCAGAGAAGAAGATTTGCTTAGGGAGTCTGGAGTCGGGCATTCTGACAACATGTCCTGCCCAACGTAGCTGAATTTTTTTCAGGTGGCAGAAGATGCTCAAGTCCTTGGCACGTTTGAGGACCTCAGTGTCTGGAATTTTATCCTGCCATTTGATCCTTAGGATCTTTCTAAGGCAGGCCAGATGAAAGTGATTTAGCTTTCTGGCATGCGATTGGTACACTGTCCAGGTTTCAGCCCCATAGAGTAGGGTGGGAAGGACCACAGCATTGTACACTTTCAGCTTAGTGTCTGTGCGAATGCCGGCAACATCCCACACTCTCTTTCGAAGCCTGCCAAATGCAGAGCTGGCTTTGCTGATTCTTGAGAGAATTTCAGTATCAACACGAGCCGCGGAAGACAGTGTACTGCCAAGATAGGTGAAGTTCTCCGACACCTTCAGAAGACTGTCATGGACTTTGATATTTGGGGTCACAGGATACTTGTCGTCTGGAGTAGGCTGATGGAGCACTTCCGTCTTCTTTGTGCTTATTGTGAGGCCAAAGTTGTCACAGGCACTAGAGAACTTATCAACACAGTTTTGCATGCTATCCTCATCGTGTGCCAGAAGTGCACAATCATCAGCAAATAGTAGGTCACAGACTTGAGTACTTTTGGTTTTGGTTTTTGCCTGGAGTCTCCTGAGGTTGAATAGACTGCCATCAGTTCGGTACTTGATGCTTACCCCTTGAGGAGGAGAGCTAAAGGCTTCTTGTAGCATTGCAGAGAACATGATGCTGAACAGAGTTGGGGCTAAGACACAACCCTGTTTTACCCCATTTGTGACAGCAAGGGGCTCTGAAAAACTGCCGTTGCTTTTGACTGCAGCTTGCATGCCATCATGAAACTGGCGCACTATTGTGATGAATTCGGGTGGACACCCAAACTTCGCCAAGATTTTTCAGAGGCCTTCACGACACACTGTGTCAAATGCTTTTGTGAGGTCAACAAATGTGATATACAGCGCTTTATTTTGTTCCATGCATTTTTCCTGAATCTGTCTGGCAGCAAAAATCATATCCGCCGTTCCCCTCTCTTTACGAAAGCCACATTGGCTCTCGGGAAGCAAGTCATTTGACGAGAGGTGATCAAGAAGGCGATTCAGAAGCATTCTTGCCAATATTTTGCCAGCAATTGAAAGTAGAGAGATTCCCCGATGGTTGTCACAGACTTGGCTGTCCCCTTTGTTTTTGTACAGATGGATGATTGAAGCATCTTTGAAGTCCTGTGGTTTCTAATTACATGTATATAAACAAAACGAATGAAAGTAGGCATAGGTCTGCATATTCGTGCTGATCGTTAAACAACACTTATCTTTAGATTTGGGGGGGGGGGCAAAATACAAAATGGATTCTGGTAAAGAACTTGGGGCCAATTCCTGAAAATGTTATTGTTATTATAGTTTGTAGCCAATGGCCAGTTGAAAGATAGTTAGTAGCCAGTAGCCAGTTATCTAAACCTAACCGTATAGCACTGAGGCTGAAACTTTCCAGAAGTTCATTGCGACAACAAAACCCCAATAATAATATGGCAGAAATGGTCACTCCATAGAATATTAATGACGAAATGCCCAGACGGAACCTTCTACATGTATTTGATTGTTATTGTCGGGGGATTTTTTTTCTATTATACGCGTGTTGTTGTTTTTTTGGGGGGGAGGGTTTGGGGAAGGGGGGGGGGGCTTTTTTTGGTACAGTGTGACATGAAAATGGGACGGAAATGATAAGAGTACATGTATTTCTGAAATCAATAATTATATCAATTAAATCTCATGGCCTTGCAGGTAGCCTACACGACCCAAGCTTTTATTTATAATGCCGAGCAGCTGCTGATTAGAGTTTGCCAAATAGATTACACGACAGCAAATCTATAGACCATTGATTTCTAACTGTTTTTTTTTTTATCCGCATCTCATGCCTCTCTCCCATTTCTTGGTTATTGTTTCTGCCGTGATTTTCTTGCTCTTCCGCTTTTCATATCAATCTTCTTCTCCCTGGCATTCTTCTTTATTCATTCTATTTTTTCTTTCGCTCTCCCCCTCCATACCCTCGTTCTAATGCTTTGCCGAGCGCCAAACCAGATCTGAAGCTCCATTATGATCAGTTACAAGCCAGTCTGGCTGGTGAGAGACTTTTGTTGACCTGGGCTAACGCGATGCTGATTCTCTAGGAAAATGGTCGAATTTCCTGTGGAAATGATGGATCGTAATCACCAAATTATTCAAGCATATTATAACTGCTTTATTGGGTAAAATCGCATTCGAACCTGAGCCTCCCGTGAAGTAGACCTACCAAGAGAAAAGTTGACTTTCTTCGAGTTCATCCCTGAGGCAAACTGGAGATATTGCAAGCAGGAATCATTAAAATGTTAAAACAAATAACGACTGATTTTATCTACGTACAGAACTGAGTACCGTGCACCAAACGAAAAACTCACTAGTTAAACCTACACAGGTAGCCTACATGTGTACTAAAGGATTAATTTTGACATGGAATTAGGATCACTCGACTCTTAAACCACATGGTACCGAGCAGATTCAGATGATGCCAGTTCACTCCTTTCTGTCCCTCTGATAATCTCATGGGCACAAAGATGTAAAAATATAATGTAACTAAAATCTTAGATTGTCCTGCAACCTCGCAATTACCGCCAGCATCACCACTATTATCTGACCCCTTATCACTTGCCATCGATAACATTATCAACCAGTGCAATCCTGATCACCCAAGCAAAACTGCTGCGTGCATAATGTACAATCGATATCCAATCATTGATGATTCACTTGTATTGAACGGGATTCAATCAATACCTGCATCCACGCGGTTCTGAGAAATGAATGGCGATTCTGGGAAATTTTATAAATACCAACATTCATACGGTTCTACGAAGTAAATAGCAATTCTGAGAAGAACGAGTGTTATTGCCGTACATATGAACTATAATGTCTCTCTCTCTCTCTTAACTCTTTATCATCGAGTTAACTGAACAAATACGTTTCCTTCCCGTCTTCCATTTTTTCTTTGTTCGGCTGCAGTCGAAAGGCTACAAGGGACGCGTTTCTTGGGCTGTGTCACGTCTCAATGTCGTTTTCCGGTTCAATTGTGTAAAAACATCAAAGGGGTGTAATTCGTGTTTCGTCATCTTCTTAAGACACGGTTACCAAGGTAACCGCGATTCAGGGCTGCTGGCCATGGGATATGTCCGAGGCGTTGTGAGAACGCCTCGGATATGTCCGTAGTATGACCTACATTATATGGCAGACAGACTCAGACTGTCAAATTGGACCGGGTGCACAATGAGGAGATGCCAGTAGTCTTGAGATGCACGAAAGATGCGCACATTGTATGTGTAAATTTTCTCCTGGGCCTGCCGAGTATTAGAGTCAAGAATATGTCACAAACTCACTCAGGTAAGAACGCAGCTTCGGGTTGCGGGAATGAAAAAGCATCACCTGCATCATGCTCATGCCCTGGTGAAATCTTGGAAGGCGAAAGCTAAGGAATCTTTCAGTCTGGTGTGCAATGCTGAGGGCATCAATAAGGGACAAGAATGGATTCACATCTTGTCGAGACGACAGAAGTATTACCAGGGTGATAATCACTTGGGGGCGGGCATGCCGGGAATGTTATTTTGGTGCCACAGAGAATGGGGTCAGGGAGCTGGTAAATGACGATTTTGTCCTCTTCACATATGGATCCGTCAAATGTGACAACAAAAGTAGATAGGGTTTTGCAGAATACAGGAGAGGTCAACCCGTGGGTAAGGTGTCTACTGGGCACAAAGTCACTGTGTCCAAAATGCTGATGGAGGTGGAGGCTGTTACTGTGGCACTTTCTTTGGTTTTGCGACTAGCAGCTTAGAACAGAGCACGCCTTCATCGTCACAGATTCGCAGAGCATGCTGTGGAAAGTGAACAGCAATGTGCTTCGGCGCGTATGGCTTGATATCCTCCGAGGCCTCACCCTATCCCACATATGGATATACTGCCCAGACCATGCTGAATGGAAACCGATAAGCGGTGAGACGCAGTAAGTCTAGGTGTAAGAAGAAAGTTGGCACACACAAAAGAAAAAAAAAACCAACACCGTTGTATTTGCAGAGCCTGACGGGTGTGGACAGACATAAGAAGACGTTACAAATAAAACACGAATGTAAAAAAAAATACCAAAAAGAGGGCCAGCATCATAGAGTGAAAGGCCAATATTTGTAGTTTGTAGGTATGGTATGGGAAATATAGTGAAAGATTAGATATTTACAAGCTTTCGGTCACTAGGACCTTCATCAGGCACCTATTTAGGCCTACATATGTAAAAAAAAAAAAAAAATTAAAAAAACTTTTGGAAGGGGGCACATTACTAATGTATGAACAACAAGAAAAAGATTTTTTTTTTCTTTTAAAATGTGATAATCTGACCGGGGCAAAGAAACTATAGTATTAGTAATAAAGTGATGCTTGACAAGATACAAAAAAGAAATTATATAGGCTATATACATGTAATAATACTCGTGACAAAAAGAAACGCCAGCACTTTCATGATTATTTTCTCATTGAACAATATAATCTGCCATAAAAAAAATATATCCGATTCATTCGACACAAGAGATGTCACTGTACTGTAACGTTCACAAGCAAAGGAGTTTAGTTCACTCTCCAATTTTGAGAGTTATGCCCCTTGGATTTTTATTGACATATAAGCACGTGGGAGTACCTGTAAGTTGCGTGAAAAGCGCATAACAAAAGATGATTTGTGCTCACTGAGACATGGTCTTTCTGAATTAAGCCGCAACAACGATGCCTCGCCTCAGTGTGGAAAATCGAGAAAGAGCTATACGGCGATTAAAGGCGGGAGAACGATCAGAGATGGCTGTGACTGCCTCAGGTGTCCATATCTCGACGATTTATCGCCTTCGAGAACGTTTTCAGCAAAATCACTCAACAGCAGACAGGCCGAGAAGTGGCAGACCGAGAGTAACGGGTGAGACAGTGGCCGAGAATCCTGTTCACCGATGACAGCCTCTTTTGCATAGACAATGCAAACAACAGAATCCGAATGTATGGTCGCACAGGTGAACGTTTTGGAAAGGTACAGATGGGGAGGACCTCGAGTGATGCTGTGGGGTGGAACTGCTCACAATCAGATCATAGGACCAGCATTCCTTCAAAATCAAGGCCAAGGACGGGGAAATGGAATCACTGCGCAGCGCTACACCAACGAAAATTTGAGACCACACATCATCTCTTTTTTCCATCGATATTTCACAGCAAGATAATGCACGGGCGCACACGGCAAGAGCTACGCAAGACTTTCTACAACGTCGTGGAATCCCTCGTCTGCCTCATCCAGCAGGCAGCCCGGATTTGAATCCTATAGAACATCTTTGGGACGGATTGGAAAGGCGCCTCGAGGGGAGACAACAGCCCAGGAGCTACAGGCAGCTCTTCTGGATGTAGGGAGGAATGTTCCTAAGCACTTCACTAACAATCTTGTCGTGCCTATGTACCGGATTTGCAACACAGTCATCCAGGCAAATGGTGGTCACACACAATATCGACTTCCTGTATCGAGTGGCACGGAGTAGTTGGCTGCGTTTTAAAAGGCGCTAATAAAAATAATCTACCTTTAATGCTCTTCACTCCACTGAATTTGTTTGCCAAAACTTTGTCACGGAAGGATAATCTGGGGCTCTAATGATGACATTTACATGAAATATTATTTTCGCGTTTCTTTTGATCATGAGTATATATCGGGTGCTAAAAAAAAATGCCCCAACATTGACACCAAATATCTCCCAATCCTTTTGATTAGTTTTGATGAATCCGTGAGAAATTTTGGTAGACTTATGTCCATTATATATGTGTAATGCTATGTTAGAATTTCATCAAGATTTAATCATTACTTTTCAAGATATTTTAGATTGAGTCTGTCAAAAATTAATAAAACAAGCCAGCTGAGCAAGACCTACCTTAACGCTTTACTTCATAACTTTTTTCCAATGAAGCTGTTTCATTCAATTTTCGTATGCCTACACATTATGTATTTACCCATACACATATGAAATATCACTGAGATCGAATGCGCGGTTCATGAATTATAAAGCTTCAAATTTGGGGCAGTTTTTGTTTTTTTATCATCATTAGTTGGAATACACTCGACTTGGAGGTAATCAATGTATCACTATAGGAAGCAAAAGGCTTGGTTGAGTGTCGTCTGCTAAACTTAGATCTGCAAAACAAGGTTGGATTAGAAAGGTGGACTGGATTGATAAAAAAAAAAAAATGGAGAAAAAATATTCTACTGTTGTGCGCTGGATAACTGAATTTGCGTTAAAATCTTCATTGTTCTTGCTCAGCTGGCTTGTTTTATTAATTTTTGACAGACACTCACTTAATCTAAAATATCTTTAAAAGTAATGATTAAATCTTAATGAAATTTTAACATAGCAATTTAGCATTACACATAATGGACATAACTCTATCAAAATTTCTCACGGATTCAGCAAAAGGATTGCGAGATATTTGGTGTCAATGTTGGGGCAGTTTTTGTTTTTTTTTCATCACCCGATATATGAGGAGGGAAAAGTGAGCAAGAGTGTATGAAGATGAACTTGAACTGTGATAAGTGTGAAAGGATGGATAAGGAAAATGAAAGGGAAAAAAAATCCTACTTAGCTGCGCTGCTGATCTGCGAGATGCTCACTGGGTGGCTGTGTAAAGAGGTGTTGGTGTCAGTATCCAGTTAAATAAGGTGGGGCTGTGTAGTGCCTATTCTTGAGTGAGGGAAGGGGAGAAAGGGATAGTGTGGCTACAACAGATTGATGTGTAGAGCGGATGAGTAAAGAACTAGCTGGCCCACACGTGCTTGAAAGGGAAAAAGGGAAACTGAACGTGTATGCTTGGGGAAGAGTAGAAAAGGCCCATGTTTTTGGCGAATGGGTAAAGAGCAAGGTGTATGTGTAGGGGATATCTAATTTTTTTTTTAAAAATCTTGTCAAGCATCACTTTATTACTATAGTTTCTTTGCTTGACTGACACTGTCCGAAAGCTTGCGTGTTTTAATGTAAATATCTAATCTTTCATTATAATTATTTCCCCAACATTAACACTTGCGGCCAGCAATTTAAGATGTCATCAGTGTGAGAAAACAGGCCCGCAGTATCTCACACGCATAACACCTCTTTTTCTGTACAACTGGGTTTCGCTCGGTAGTCGGACATCAGGGGATTGTTTTGCAATTACCATGAAGATCCAAACATAGACCTTGCAGCCTCTTGTAGGTTTATCAATAAAAATACATATCTTGCAGTCTCTTGAAGAGTTGTTCTATATCATTAGCCCTTACTGTGTACAGTTGGGTGCTGCTCGGCTGTCGTAGTGCGGGTAAGATATTATATATACATACGATGCAGCTGGAACAAATGCATGTAAGCCCTTACTACGTACTACTGAGCCAGTCGTAAGAGACTACTCGGCAGTCGTAAATATTATTATAAGCTACCATTAGCCCGCTGTGTACAGCTGAGTGCTGCTCGGCTGTCGTAGTGAGGGTAAGATATCAAGTATACATACGCTGCAGCTGGAACAAATGCATGTAAGCCCTTACTACGTACTAGGCCTATTGGGTTCTGCTCGGCAGTCGTAGTCAAGGCAATTGACCACAAGACTCAAATGGATAAATATGCTGCAAATACTCAACGAAACGTAATCATTCCTACAAACTAGGCCCTACAAATATTGGCCTCTCACTCTATAATGCTGGCGCTCTTTTGATAATTTTTTACATTCATGTTTTGTTTGTAATGTCTTCGTATGTTTGTTTGCTCTCACCCGTAGGGCTCTGCAAATACAACATTTTTTGTTGTTTTTTTGCCAACTTTCTTCCCACTAATCCCAGACCATGCTGGTTAGGGGCAAGGAGATAGCCGATCTACATGTAGGGTCTACTTGGCAGCAACGCCTCTGTCCGTGGAGATCTGCAGCATGACAGAAATGAGCTCCCCCGATTGCCAGCGGAAGAAGACACTGAGGTGCCCCCCCCCCCCCCAACCAAAATGATTGAGGAGGGGTACAGACGGGGTAAGGGAAGAGTGTGTGACAAGGCTGCAGGAAACCGACAAATGTGGAACCAGCTGGCCACTGAGACCATAAGTAGTAACATCTTCAAATGGACTTTGGGGCAGGGAGATGAGCACTTATGGGGATGCCCGTGTGCTAGGATTCTGATTCGTGTGATCAAACCAAATCAAATCAATCATGAAATATATAAGACGTACACATACAAGTTATGATTTCTATTGACGTTTCACTGTAGATCGAAGTAAAGTACATGTACGAGTAATGCAATATATTTTCGGATCTGTCCTCACATTCTGTTCAACGCGTAGGTCTTCCTTTCCAAAACTGTAGGCTCTTTAATCTGAAAAGAACGATAGACGACGCTGAATATGGTCACGAGTTGGCGGCGAACTGCGGTCAAAACTTTTCAGTCATGCTTGACTGACACTGTCTATACACGTAGTAGGTGCTTCCGTTTCTTGGACTCAGCTGCATTCATTTCTTAAGTTTCCTGACTTACAATCAACATCCAAAATACAAACAAACCGAACGAATGCTCTGTATCTGTAGTTTGTAAGTCCCCCCCCCCCCACCCCACCCCCCCACGACCCTATCAATGGCCTGCAGTCACTGTGCTGAACTGGTTAATTTTGTTTGGGTGTGTCTGATAGACTTTATTATGAAGCTGGAATTCTCAGTTTGTTGTTTTTTGTTCAATCACCCCGGTTGGTAAATTTTGTAATACTCTAACATTTGGCAAGATGCCCCCCTATCGTTCAACTTAAGCTCTTAGTCTTAGTTAAACTGAAAAAAAAAAATTACCACATCATGTAACCTAATTCTACATGTAGATCTATTTATGTTTCAAGAAAAAAAAAACTGTTTCATTTTCGCAAAGTAAACCTTTCTAGGAAGTCAAATTTAGTGACCAATGAACAAACTGACCTATGCTTGCATTGCATTGCTGCAGCTTATACTGTGGGTGTAACCTTCATTTAGAAAATGACTACAGTGAAATTAATAATATTCATCTTATTCATAGCAATCACTACAAAGGGGACTTTCTGACTCTAGCTGTCTCAGTATGTGCAAAGACACGAACAATGTAATCGGAGGTGGGAGTCGGGCATTAGCGTGATCAAGTTTTGATAAGCTTACAAAATAGTTATTGAATTGTGAAGTCGAAAAATGGAATACATGTACATGTACATTTAAACTTTTTAAATTTTTGGGCGGCAGGCCGACAACGTTATATGGCCTACATGTATTTTTATTATTAAAAGCAAACGCGGTTCGCAAAAGCTGACAGTGGTTATACAAATATAGGCCCAATATAGTCTCGGGATTACTTACATGTATTTCTTTGCAAGGTTGAGGGTCTTTTCATTATCAGAGAATAATAAATATTATGCTGTTTCCCGAGAATATCCTTGACCTGACGTTGAAACCGGTTCTGCAACCTGACAATAGTCAGCAGATTGATAGCGGTTAAAACTTACTCGTTTGAACTTGTTAGCGGCATTATTTGAAAGGAAACTCGCTTCTAATAAAGTATCGATTAAAAGATTTTGATAAGAGTTTAAGTAATCAGCGAAGTATGAAAGTTTAGCCGGACTTTTGGTTTGTTTCTTTTCCACATTCTTGTGTTGTTATGCTTTTCCAGACATTACATGGTCATGAATGTCATCGTTTGATAACTCAAATATCACTTTTCTTACATGAAAAATGTGAGATAGCCAGGATTCGGACAAACCAATTTTTCTCTGACTTCAAGGGTCGGCCTATCTGTTTTCATCAGTGAGTTTAAATCTCGATAACAATAATGACAATGGACAAAAGATAGGGCCTATCTCCCAACGGATTGGCATCAATCCAGATTTGCAGTGAATTTGGGTTAAAAGAATGTATGAAACTGAATGTCATGAATGGAGAGAAACATTTCTCTCCTCCACCCCTCTTTTCCATCCATCCTCCTTTTTTTTTTTTTCATAATACTTTTTAATCCTGTTAGAAACCATTCAAGTATTATTTAAATGACAGCTTTAAAGTGTGTTCACTACACTGACTTGCTTTTCGATTTAAGTTAAAACGTTTTCGAAAGAGTTACCATCGGTTTCTCGATTGGGCCAGCGTCCGGCTGAATAAAATTAATAGTGAGTAGAGCAAAAAGTAGGAAAACGATAATACCGTATATTTAAAACGTCTGACTAAAATACATGTACCTCCAACAACTCATGAGGTCCAAATGTATCATGTATGTCAAAAAAAAAAACAACAACCGGGAATGACACACCGAGTCTGCTAAAGGTACATTTCTCTGGGCACATCTTACACTCATACAATCACGTAGAACTTTGCAAACATTGTGTTCCGCCAGCAAAGTGACTTTAGTTTATGTTTTTGTTCGTTTACAAAGTGCCAAATAAATTTGTATTGGATTATGTCTGCATGCACAGTTCCATCTACGTGCATTTGCTATGGCATTGCGCCAAGGCAACCTTTTTTTTTTTTTATCAGGACTGCGTGAACATTTATCGTATAGCTTAATCAATCACATCAATTAAGTGATTTGGCAAATCCCAAACCACGGTATGAATAAACTCTAATTCTCATCATTGTTTTTATCTGGAGCTAAATACTGTAATCAGCAAGTGCTTCTAGTTATCATGTGTTATGTGAAATAGTGTACGAGTAAGTGTCAAATATAGCGTAGTTAAAATATTTCTTACACAACGTATGATATTAAAGGGGGGGGGGGAAATGGGGGGTTGGGGGAATTTACCAGTTCTGGGTATGTCGCACTTTTCTGCTTTCGCGACATTTCTGAGGAACAGTAGGCCTAATTTACGTGACTCCTTTAGTCAGTACAAAACGTATCCGAGACACTGACAACGACTATCACAGTATCAGAAAGTTCAGGTGTAATCGGTGTGGTTTCTTCAACATACATGTAGTCTACTATGGAAGTTCATACGGTATCCCTTAACTTCTTGAACCTTTTCAATGAAAGTTAAGAGGCGCCACTGATGTTTTGAAAATGTGTTGAATTAAGCGAGTGTTCCGATTGTCCGTGCCAATTCGTGCGAACTGCCTAACCTCGTGTCAGCTTTTCATTACCTATTCAATTTTTCTTTCAACGCACAACCTAAATAATATTTAATTTCTACGGTCGCTCCCATCCACCCCCCCCCCACACACACACATTTCTATTCCCCCATCTACATGTAGTTCTCCTTTCCCCGTTTTTTGGCTTTCACATTCGTGAAATATTAACTTAATGTCGATTTGTCAATATGAAAATTTAATAACCAAAGTATGAGCGTTTTAGGTGTCCTTTCATGAACAGTTGTCAAAAGCGCCGGATGTAAATCGGTACATGTACTTCGGCAGTGTATTGTACAGCGTAATTCCGTATCATTGCTGCTTCAAAGTAATCAAAGCTAGTCTTTCATAATCAAACTTCAATATTTAATTACCGGCAATAATATTCAGTTCCCTGATTGCCGTACTCCTCCTGGCAAAATAAATAAATAAATAAATAAATTATTGGTATCGTCAAGATGACTATTTTGATAGCTATCTATTGTTGAGATCAGGGTCAATTTCAGTCGATTTACAATGAATCGAGTTACTCAAACTGCATCTTATCTTTGGACGAAACTTCCGGTTGTAAAAAAAATGGCCGAAACATCTAATGATTGAAAGAATCCACTCTTCCTCTGAAGATCGTCATCTGTCTCGCTCCACCTTAGGAATTTCCTACCACTGACATGGGCTGCGCCCTCTGACATTCGGGAAAGACCGAAGGACTATCAGGAAAGGCTGTTTGACACTGGGAAAAGACTAGGTTTGAGTACAAGGGCTAGCAATCCTTGTACTCTTTAACATATCACGCTACAAGTTGAAGAACAAACAAAAGAACATGCCTCTAGGATCCACCCAAAGGGGAAGAGAATGACGGATCCATTGGTGCCCATACGGAATCGACTCGCGCTTCAAAACGTACAATGAGATTGCCTTATCCCGCGGGGCACCCATGTACTTGTGGCAGATACTTCGTCACTGAGAGGGGAATGAAGATCCACAGGACCAAAATGCGATGTGCCACGCCATATACTCAAGAGCACTCTGACTTGTCAGGTAAGTCGTCAGAAGACATTAGCCAGGCGACAAACCACAGTGCTAATGACTTCGACATTGAGTTGTCTGACGAGCAGTTTCTCAAAGCTCTTGACGAGAAGCGTCCACGGATACTGTTCCCTCCAGCCAGGTCCAATGATTGGGAAGAACTAGATGACAAACTAGCAGTTCTTATTCGAAAAAACCTAAAGAAATTAAAACTGGAAAGCTGCATGGAAGTTTTAACAGACACCCTCTACTTCCACTGCAAAGAAACTTTCGGAATCAGAAGTAACATCCCAAAGCCACGACCTCAGAAAAACTGCAGACGACAAAAAATGGAAGAATCTAGACACTGTGCATTGAGTAAAGCAGAACGAGAGAGAGAGAGTGAGAAAGCTAAAAGCTCTCCAGAACCGCAAGAGATTCTTAAATAACTCCTTCCAATATGCAAGAAGTCTCTTTGAGAACCCACGATCCGGTGTGCTCAGCACAAGTCAGGATGAACTTAAAGAGCACTTGCAGAAGACATACGCAGACACAAGAAGGAAAGAAGTGCTTGACAACATTGGCGGATTGGTTTGGCCTACCATCCCTGGCAAGGAGCTAAAGGAAGATCCGCCCTCTTTGTCAGGAAGTTGGAAGTGTAGTAAACAAGGCCAAAAGCAAATCTGCCCCGGGTCCAAATGGCGTACCATACTTAGTGAACAAGAAATGTCCTAAGGTGCTCAAAATACTCCACAAGGTACCACTCCAACACTGGAATGAAGGAAAGATAGGCGACCAGTGGAACAAGGCTGAGGGGATCTACATACCAACAGAAAAGAACTCAAAAGAGATCAGACAGTTTCAGCCAATCTCTCTGCTGAATGTTGAAGGCAAAATATTCTTCGCAGTGACAGCCAACCGACTAACCTCGTACTTACTGGTTAACGGTTACATAGACACAGCAGTCCAAAAAGGAGGAGTTCCAGGGTGCCTGGAACATGCAAGCATGATTTGGGAAGCCATCCAGAGAGCGAAAACGGGAAAGCTAGACCTGCATGTAATCTGACTAGACCTTGCTAACACGTACAGATCAGTCCCTCACTCCTTGCTATGGCTGGCACAAAGTACGTACCATGTTCCACACCACAAGACAAACCTCCTCAGGGAATACTTCTAGAGCTTCAAAATGAGATTCGCAAAAAAGGAGTATAACACAAACTGGATACAGCTGCAAACAGGCATTGCCATGAGTTGTACAGTTTCTCCGATTCTCTTTGTGTTGGCTATGCAAGTACTGCTAAAAGCCAGTGAGCAATACTCAGAAGGAATTGACTTAGGGGAAGGCGTTCTAATGACACCTCTAAAAGCATTCATGGATGGTACAACAATCCTGGCTTCCTCGCAAGAAGATGCAAGGCGAATGCTTCAAAGACTGGATGAAGTCTCCTGGTGCAGGATGGCTTTCAAACCAGGGAAGTCTAGAAGCCTGTCCCTAAAAAGAGGGAAAGTAGTCGACACCACACAATTCCAGATAGGCGACGAGACGATACCAACAGTCTCAGAGCAACTGGTGAAAAGTCTCGGCCGATGGTACGATGCTTCCTTGAAGGACACAAAACGGAGAGGTGAAGTGCAGACACAGCTGGCAGATCTGAGGAAAATCGACGTGTGGCCTCCTAGGAAAGTTCAAGCTATAGATTCTCCATTTCATGCTTATCCCCAAACTTCTATGGCCACTGCTAGTCTATGTGATTCCAACCTCAACTGTGGAGGGGCTAGAGGCAAAGATAAATCGCTACACAAGGAAATGGCTCGGACTCCCTCCATGCTTAACCGCTGTCGCGCTTGCATGCGAACAAGCAAAGCTTGTACTACCACTTAAGTCCCTGAATGAGGAATACAAAATAGGGAAGGCCCGCCTTCATCTTATGTTCAAAGGTTTATGAGATGAAGCAGTAAGAAACATAGAACCTGAACTGAAAACAGGTCGAAAGTGGAAAGTGAGAGAAGCAGTCGCAGCAGCAGAACTGCAGATAAAAGAAATCATCAGAACCACTCAGTCGAGTAGAAAAGGACTTGGCAAGCATTCGTATCCGCCGGTGTCTACAGTAGGACCCAAAGAAGAGCGAGATATGGTACAAACTTCAAGAGATCAGATGCGAAGAAGACGAAAAAAGAGTTTGGAAAGCAGTGCAACAAGGAGTGCAAGGTCAATGGACAAACTGGGAGAACGCTTTTCACAGAGCATATTCGTGGAATGACATCTGGCACATGGCGCCTATGAAGCTGGCTTTCACTGTTTCAGCATTCGCGCTGCATACGATGTCCTTCCCACAAAAACAAACCTCTCTCGATGGAGCAAAGAGACCTGCGATGAATGTCCACTATGTGGTGGGACACAGACATTGCAACACATTCTCTCTGGGTGCAAGGTGGCATTAGCTTGTGGAAGATACATCTGGCGACACAATCGTGTCCTTGCATCAGAAATAGAAAAGGCCGAGAGGAAGTCGGGCAAACCCAGAACAATACCCACACTGGCATACTTTGCAATTCCGCTGCACGCGGGTTACTGAATGAAGCTGATGACTGGAAAGTGGCAGCAAACATAGAAGAATGGAACGACTATCCCGAGCTGGTAAGGACCTCCGGTATGAGACCAGACAAAGTACTCAGCTCAACGGGAGCCCAGACTTAGGTCCTAATTGAACTAACAGTCCCGTATGAAACAAAATGGAGGAGCAGCACGAATACAAAGTGGCCAAATACAGGATCTCCTGAGGGACCTAAGGAATGCCGGAATGAAGTCAAGTATATTCGCCGTGGAAGGAGTAAGGGGATTTGGTGGTTCAACAATGTACTCTCTTCTGAAAAAACTCAATCTGGGCGGCAGGAACATTAGAAGTGCCCTTAAGGAAATAGCAACAACAGCGGAAAATGCTTCCTGCTGGATTTGGTGTAAAAGAAATGAACACTAAATACATATAGCCTAAAATTATACCATATAACTAGTGGCAGTTTTGGCAAAATGGATAAGACACCTGCACAGAAAAACAGAAACCAGCGGTAGGGGTTCAAATCCAAAGAAGAGCCTGGTGACGAAAAAAAAAAAAAGTGGGTGACAAATACCGAGAGTCATGAACTCTGTGTGGCCGGGGTTCTAGAAGATGCCGGGAAGTTAAAGGCCGAAACATCTAATGAAAGAATCCACTCTTCCTCTGAAGATCGACATCAGTCTCTCTCCACCTGAGGAGTTTCCTACCACTCTGCTATTATGTATATTTTGTAATGATCTCTTTTTTTTCATACAATTTTGACAACAATTGAAACTGTCATCACCACATATACTCACAGTCACATTTGGGTCAAATTTTTCTGGTAAAAATGCAAGACAATCAAACCAAAGAGAACAAAAGATTTTTTCTTCCTTTAATTCACTTGTATGAAAATTGATGAAATGGGACTGGTCGCTGCATTATCCCAAAAACAAACATAGAGCTTTCATTACTGACACTAGGTAGTCCAAACTGACTTTTACTTTTTATCATATCTCACCAGTTATTGTCAAGTCTGATGGAGCTTGCTTTTCCAAGAATTTTGATACCAAATTTAATATTCTGGCTTAAAGGCTTTGAAAGTTACAGCATTTTCAAAAGTGAAAAAACACCTCGAATTTGCTATCTTTTCCAAATTGCATGATAGTCCAGTTTTGAATGCCCATAAAATGACGGTTTATTCACGACATTAAAAATTCTTGGTTTCCAAGACAAGGGGGTGTACATTAGGCTCAATTTTTCTCAAGGAGAACGAATATAATACAAGCATCTCAGTTTACTTTTTTTAGTCATCAGACTTCATCTGACGTCAATTTTTTGTGAACTCTTACAAGGGAGACAAAAATAATGTTTTTGTTGTTTTTTTAATTGAACAGGAGGTCAACCGTGTCACCATTGGCTTAGCACTGAGTGTCGGAAAAAGGTGACGAAATTAAGCATTGGGTGGGTCTATAAAAACGGCGCTTTGCGCCAAAACATGCCCCAAGACTGATCTTGGCATACCCTTATAATACAAAGGCTGAGGTTGATTTACGTATAATTTTGAGCCTGATATATTAAAGTTTCTCCCAGTTTCTCGGTCAACAAACTTTTCAACAAATGATTTTTAAAGGAATTTCACCTTAAAACAATGAAAAATACATTGAATTTAACATTATTTATCTGGCTTCCTGTGCGAGTCATTTTCAAACACGTGCGCTATATCGGGACGATGCTCTGTGACCCTTTGTTATGAGGGGGTCAGTTCAGTACGCACAGCTCAGAGCGAAAGCAGCAAGAGTATGTTCCGTTTCAAGCTACAAAAACACGCAGCAAAACATATTAAACAGTTCAAAAGGAAGTATATTTTTTCAGAGAAAGGATTGAACTTTTATTTTGATGTAGGATACATGCCATTTCACATAAATACACAGCAGTAATAGTCTTGTAATGTTGACCTAAAATTATGCTAAAACGAGATTTCGTCCCTTTAGCAAGGCAGTTTGGACTACCTACTGAAACAACAAATACTCTTGATCAGCAACATCAGTGTCTGATCCCAATGTGTGAAAAGGGTTCAGAAGTGGAGAAATGCAATGCTGACTGTGTCTCAGCTCTTGGGAGGAGAAAACAACAACAAACACATGTATGACTGCATATAATGGCAAAGCTGGTGTGGTGAACAGCTATTGCAGACAGAATAATAATAATGTAAAAAAATTCTAGTTAAAGTTTATCATTATATGCATTTCAATTACTTTAATCATAAAACTGCATGAGCCACAATCACAAATGATGGTCCTGCTCCATTAGAACAACAACACTTTTAACAATGGTGACAAAATAGGAAATATCTGCGATGAAGGAAGTTTAATACATGTAATAGATAATTGTGTCAGAAAGTGCTAATTTTAAGATTGCCACATAATTTAATCCTAGAAATTCTCACGACAACATAATTAAAAAGAACAAAAAAAAAAGAAGGGCAATTCTAGTAGTGTTAATTTCAAAAGACTGAATCATAATCCACTCTGATCATTTGCTTACATGTACTTTCACATTCTATGAACTCTTTTAAACCCTTGTCACAAGATGAAAGAAAATCTCAAAGCATGTAATCTAAAGCATTCCAAATCATCATCATGAATAAAAGCACATTTCAACAAAAAGCAAACATTCCTAGTGACATCAGTTGGGTGGCAGACATTCTATGGGTGTGACAAATTTGAAGTCTGAAGGGAACAGCTCAACTGCCTTGGGAAACATGGATTTGTAAGACTGTCTTATTGTAACTTCAGCCACTCCAGCAATGTCACCAATTTCTGCACAAAAAGATAGAAGTTAACAAAACGTTACCAGGCTTGGAACTGCTTACAGGAATATACAATGTACACATACGTAGAAGTCACTGTGCCCAATTTAACAATACATCTCCAAAATTCCACAGATATCTATGTCACGAGTGGAGTGAGCGAGATTCAAGGATTACGGGGGCATGGAAGTGAGGGATTGACTCACGGGATAGTGAGGCTGCTCACCTATATTGACTTCTGTTAGTTAACGTTAAAGCGTGAAATGTTGTGAGTTGGGGGGTCGGCATGAGGCGAGAGCGCTGTACTGACAGTCACTGCAAGTTAAGGAGTCCCAGGGGACAGACGTGAGATCAGAGGCAGTCGGGAGATTGTTGTGTGTTTTCCAGTGATGACTGGTAGGTTGAACTATGATTTATAATTATGATGATTGATGTATTATATTCGCCTATGACCATGATGTAAATAAGTATATGTGAGGAATGTGGAAGTCAGTGATTACTGTGTATAGAAATGTGCGCCATGAGCGATAGATGTAAGTTAGGTTCATGGATTCGTAGCGAGAGTGAGTGCTGTGTGGTACGGTGGAGGTGTGTTACCGTAAGATGTGTGGTGAGTGAAAGGTGGACTATTGTGTGTACGCTTCATGGTTTGTAATGAGGGGTGAAGTGGTTAGAAATGGTATGGTATTATACCAATGTAATGTTCTTCTTGTAGGTGCCGGGGTCGGGCAGAGACGCCACCCGCGGTAAGCGAACTAGCACAGGGGATAGGCCAGCATAGGGCCGAAGGCTACGCATAGGCCAGTGGAGTGAAGCTGTCGAGCAGGACAGGAGGGGCGCATGAGTCGTGGCAGTCTGGCCACAGACAGGGATGTGTATATAATTGTTAATGTGCTCTTAAGATGTACTACATGTGATAGTGATATACGACTGTGCTATTGTGAGATTAATGTGAATTGAACTAGTAACGTGCTATTGCCATGTTGAGGAGCTCTTGGAATGCTCAGGTGTTATTGCCATAGGAATGTGTTATTAAGACATTGAGTGGAGAGGCTGAAGCCGACGTGTATTTAAAAGTAACTACCGGGTTGTGGACCCGAGGAAGAGTGCTTGAGGGAAAGAAGGCCGTTGGACGGCAGTTGATTAGAATAATATAATGTATGTAATTGCACTGTTATCTTTATCTTTATGTGTAATAAATGTGTGAGTCTGATGGGTTGTCCTGTTAAGTGTTATACGTGTTCGTTCGTGATTGTTGTCCTGTTATAATTATTACATCTCCCAGTCTGGGATTTGTGACAATCTATAACCAAAGATACTAGATTGATAAGATAAGACACTCCCTTCTTCCAGCCTCTTGAAACACTGTTCATATCTGCCTCCCCCCCCCCCACTCTTGGCACACAGAGCCAGCGCTGCATACAATGGATGTGCATAGAAAATAAGACACAACACCGATCGGATTCATTTCCAGAGGCAATTTCACCGTTAAAGTATCTTTAAAATCTGAAGTATCTTATTAAAAATGAATTTTTCTACAAAGCAAAGCATAGAAAGGGCAGTGAAGGAAGGAAAACGAGAGAGAAACAAATTTTTCACTAGATCACTCAGGCATAGATTTAGTAGTCTGCGTGCAGCTTCCCTGGCCTCTCTTGCAGTAAGTTATTTTTAGCCCACCGACAGCGCTTGGGATTTGATTGCTAGTGATTGTACCAAAGATACTAAATTGATCACTTCGAGTGTCTTTGATTGTACTGCTATGTGTCCCTGGTGCAACAGTTGATATGTTTATCAATGAAGGTGCATTTTCGTGAATTTGGAGAAGAAAAAGAAGAGGAGGAAGAACAAGAAGAAGGAAAATCCAAGGTTAGTCTGTTATTGTTAAAGGAAAGTCCTTAAAGTTTTCAAAACCCCTCATAGTTCCCGCTATTACTTTCTTTCTTACTTGCATTTGCTATTGGGAGACAGTGTGCGTGAGTTACATCATAAACAGAAAATCCAGCCTTGGTCTCATGTCATTCTAAAAATATACTAGATCTATCTTCAGTATGATGGTAGAGTAATAAAACGATTGTAACATTGTTACCATATTTAAAAAGGGGAAAAAAAATAGCAAGAGGTTTCCTACAACGAATTACTTTATAATTACAAAGTAAGCAACTTCCAGTTTGCTATAAGTTTTTAAATTAAAGGTGAAAACCATTTTTTTTACTGTCAAAAAGGTTTAAATGATAAATATCTCATTTAGTGATTGGTTTAGAAAGCTAGTAAGGTGAAAAACTGGTCTTCAGGTATAACAAACGCACATGGAATGGGCCTTGTTATGAGATTGAGAAAAAAAAAAACACGGCTTCATGCACTTGTGTGAGTCACTGTAACAGTAGTCTCTCAGTTTCCATGGAAAATAAGACTGGCATGTTTTTCTTAGTAGTGTTGCAGAGGAATTTGTTTTATTTCATTTTAAAAGTCAGCTTACTTTATTCTTCAGTACTGTGTCTTTCTAGTGTTTCTGAATATGAAAAAATGGCTAAGTTGTAACTATGACATACTAGATCTACATTACTACAATCAGGAAGCATTCAGCATCTTTCACATTATATATCATGATCTTTAACTTTAAAGGCAATGGCTACATTCCCAACACTGCTACAAGACTTTAGTTTTGATAAAGGTAGACTCAATTCATTGTCAGCATATTCTGCTCCGTGCCAAGACATGATCCTAACATATTTGGAGGAATGACACATAACCTACCCATGCAATTGTCATTAGCAACACACATTTCATGCACCAGACTTCATCTTACCATTACAAGCGAGATACATATATTAATATTAATTGAAACTTGTTAATTGGATTGTCTTCGAAGTTCCTTCACAAAAAGTGACCAGAAAAACGTCCAACAAAGAAACTATCTATCTGTTTTCAGTACAATGAAGAGTTGGCGTGGCCTAGTGAATAGTCGTGTGTGTCTCCTCCTCCCCGCTCCCCACCCCGGGTTAAAACTCAGATACATGAAGTCCCAATTTTTACTTCTGTCAATTTAAGAATAGAACCTACCGACACAATATGACTAGTGACTGCCAACCGCCTTTAAAACTTGTAAAAATGCACACATGAGAATAAATACAGTTTGAAGAATCATTTACTTACATTTTCAAATAGTTTTAGAGTCCCATATCAATGACATTTTATCCAATTAATTAGAAACAACATGCGTCTAATGAGAGGCAAAGGGAGACTTGAAGGATCATGAATGTTTCATGTATTTTTGCATTTCTTTTAACCCAGAGGTGACGTTTTACATATATATTCATGCACACTTGGAATCACAAGAAAGACCAGAAAAAGATGAAAACAACTTACTGTATACAGCAAGATAAATACCAATAAATCTGCTTAAAAGCCTCTCTCAAGTACCATGTCATAATGTCCACAATTGCAAAGACATAACTGTATGGGGTTTGAAAATTTTTGATAAATACTTTGGATGCGTAAATTGTTAAATGCTTTTCAGACAATGTTTAGAGATGGTTTAAGATGCATCCATGCCATGAACTCAGTTTTAACCCAAGTGATTACCATTTTAGCCCTACATCTCAAAGACTGAGCCAGAGACAAGTGTCCTGTTTTCTCAAGCCATCAAGCTGCCTCTCAAATACTTTATAACATGCTTCTGCGGCAAACTTTATAAATACTTTGACACTGACTGGATTAAAGAATTACTACAAAACTGTGCAGACGTACAATGCATTACTTTTAAGTTATAGTCAAACCATGTATATATGATCATTAATCGGTGGTACTAGAGTAGGTTTGGCTCCATCTGATATTCATATGAAAAGCAGCAGTTGCTTAAATGCAATGAATGTCACTGCAACCACTATTGCCAGATACTGATTAGTGTATACAGAAAGGTCCAAACATTTACTGGACAACATGCGAAACAGTGTTTACTAATAACGGTAATAATTATGAATTTTAAATTTGTTTTTTATATTCCTTAATGTATTTCTTATATTTCCTTTTATAATAAGATTATGAATTAGAATTCGACTGACAACAGAAAAAAGATAGAAAATAAAAGTGAAAATTTTTTTTTTTTTAATCCAGAAATCAAGAAATGTGCAGAGGATTCTCACCCCTGAGGGTAAATCTGGTGCCACCAATTATAAATGAGACAGACGAAAGTAGAGAAGCATTAAGCTGCAATAGCTTCCACCAGCCCACTTCAGGCAGGCGTTCATCAATGGTTTTGCTTTCAGTTTGGCACCAACTGATGCAGATGTGACAAATACAAAACTAAGTCATGACAAATTCATGCCACCCGGCTACTCGGGCCAGGCACTGATCAAAGATGCCAGCTGGGCTTTGATGACATCTGACACCATCGTGCCCGTTAGCACTGCTAATAGATGCTAGCACTGGATGCTACATCCAGTGAAACAATTTTAATTTGGGGAGCTTCCTTAATTTCAAAATTATGGATACAGCATTGTGAACCCATACTAAACCCTGAAATTGGTTATTCTAAAATTCTAATCCTAATGCAAGAAGTTATGAGAGCAGAAAATGCTCACAAAATGCGTAACATCCCAAAAAACAAACGAGGTTCACCTTTTGCAGTTTTCTTGTCTTCTGATGCTTGAGATGCCATGTAAATTGCAGCTGCAGCAACAGAAATAGGGCTTCGTCTGCAAAACAATAAATGAAATGGGCACTTTCTGAACCACCTCTTTATGCTTCTCTACTTAATAATATTACAGACAGATATAAAAATGATAAAAAGGCTCAAAATCACACACACACACACACAAAAACCAATGGAAAATACTCACTTTTCTGTTGCCTCAATCCTACCTAAGACTTTTATCATAAAAACCACAGAAAAACTGTGGGGTCGCAGCAGGGCTATAAGCAAAGTCAAAATTGGGCAAGCAACATACAACCTTTTCTTTTTGCCCAATTTTGACTAAGACTTTTAGTAAACGCTATAAACGCGGGTTCTGCTGATTAGGGGAAATAGCCCTGAGTAATTAAGATGGAATACTTTGGGTTAAAATCTGAGAAAAACACTCATAACAGTTGCGAAATACATACAGAAAAATGCAAGAAATGCTTAGAAACATAAAAAACCTAGAATAAAATGTCCAAGGACAAGGAATCTAGCACCACAACAATCAAATGAAAAACTGCTTATTTCATTTTTCAAACATCTGTAGTTTGCTTCTCCATGGTTTGATTCCAGAAGTTCAAAAAAGTAAATCATGCTTGAAATCTCAGGAACTGTTGAATCATGGCAAAATCCAGATGCTAAAAAACAAAATTGATCAAAAACAAGAACGGGAATCTCTCCTGGAATCATGCTGTCACTGGGCAATGATAGGCAAATAAGACAGACAAAGAAAGTCTAAAGGGGGCTATAGAGGACAGGGTTGCCAGCATTTACCAGCAGTGCCAACTGAGGGTCACTTTTTGGAGATGCCCAACTGAGCGCCGAAACATGTTTGTATGAAAATTGCATTTTACAACCTATAGTATACTATAGTGTACTTAAGTCTGCATCTTCTTGGCTGTGTTTATTACTCTAGGTTGTGAAAATTATGAATACTAGCTGAGTTGCCTGGCCCTGCCCGGGATAAATCGATTTATTAGTTTCAGTTCTGGGTGATTATTATGGACCTGCTTCATTTTGCCTGTTCCTTTAGCTTTATTTTATTTTTGTTTGTTTGTTTGTTTTTAGATAAGTTTTACTGCTCTCCCTTTGCACGTTGACATCCTGCGCATCCCGTCAGCATCCGTCAAATGGCAATGATTAGCGCACGGGTTAGTTTGTTTATTAGTGAACACATCGCAGGAAGTGATAACGTCTTGTGTAGGCGGAAGTGGGCTATTATTAGAAACATACATCAATATCTTATTGATCGTAAATTTCGGATCAAACGCTCTGGTGAATTTAGTCTTTAATAATAACCGCATTTACCGATTAACTCAGAAATAACAAACGGTTTTGTTTGTGTATAGCGATAGGAACAATGTTCGCTATCCCATAATTCTTTGTGCCAAATTTCAGGCCGGTGCATTGTGTAGTTTCCGAGTCCATAGGACTATTAGGGGTTTTGTTGTAGCTTTATTATATAGATGCATACACTCAGGTAGAATATATTTCAACATTGTTATCTTAATATGCATGAACAGAGTAGGCTATTATATTTATACCTTAGATAATGCTGCCAGTATCATATATACAGATGTATCTTCTAGAAGATGGGATGGGCTGTGAAAAATTGCCAATCATACTAGATCTACTTCTTTGTAACTTTCTACACTGACCCATGTTAACCCTCGTCCCACGCTGAGTAAACTCGTCCGCATAACACCCCGATCGTTTGCGTGTTGCCGATAACCTCTGCGCTCAGGTCAATCGAGTCCTTTTGAGCACGTGTATCGTATTTACTTTAGGATGCAATAACAACACTAGTGGTGGATAAATCATAAGTGACCCCTATGATATTTGGATAAAGTAAGTTCTATTTTTAAATGGAAGGCCCAAAATCAAGGATTTTCTGCATTTGCATGCCGCTCAACGTTTATCATTTTCCCAAGACCTCTGCGCTTTTTCTGTCCCTAAACCAGGCCATTCAGGTGAACAAATTATTTTTTAAGCCAGGCGCTTAATTTACTAACCACATGTATCGTGGCACTGCCTTCTCCCTCCTCAACTATGTAAAGCTTCCACGTACTATGATGTTAGTTTTAGTAAGAGATTTGATTTCCAGCTCATAGAGTACATACATGTACTGAAAAGTGGTTTAATCAAAGCAACACAATATCTCTCTAATTACCACATCAAATAAAGACAACGACCAACAACAAAGTCGGTCATTTTCTCCCAGTTTTCCTTGATGAAAAACCTACAGACAGATGCCTTTCTGCAGCATGCCCTAGTATTACATTGGAATTCATAATTACTGACATAGAATGCACATGGATTCTTTCTTCTCATTTCACATGTAGATGACAACCAGCATCAAAGTAAAACTTTCCCCAAGATTTTCCCCAGTTCGAACTTCAGACCGTCAGTACTATTATAATGATGAATAGTTACGAATAGCTGCATCATAATAAATGTAATCGGACCGATACCAGTTTGTTAGATATAGATCTAGTAGGAGTGACACGGTAGATAAACACGCGAAAATAGTGTGGGAAAAAAACCGTGAAAAAAACCAATAATTGCGGCAACCGAATAAACAAAACACGAGGAGCAGTGCTGCCATACGATATATTGGCCTCCAGCAGGACCTGGTTTGCAGTATGTAGGCCACAATTTTGGCCTCGCGTGTTGCGCGGGGAGGCCAATATAGTGGCCTACATATATAAACTTTAATGTGTATTGTGAAAGCCATGCCTATTCTGTTGCTGTACTTGTACAATATCCACGGGTCAATTTGATGACACTGTTTTCAAAATCAAAGCCCATGAAGTCATCGCATGACCGAAGGCTCAGAGTTTATCAAATCACATGCCTGCATGGCCAGGCTAAAGCGGCAGCTGAATGCGTTTAAGTTGAAACTGGGGTTGCAATGAGCTCGACTAAGTAGCAACCGGAATTTTCTTTACAACACAGACCGGGTTTGAATTTACTACAGGTGATTTCGAATTTTTGGGCCATAATGAAAAACTGTAGTTCCTGTCCTGCACATACTGATATCTGCAATTTCTGTTCATCATTTTGTTGTCTTTGGCACAAAAGATGATGACAGCCTAACATAGCTATCTCCATATGGAAAAGAGGAAGCAAACAACGAACGTGGTTGTCTGTTCAGTGAAATCAGCCGTCCTAGTGACACAATGAAGTGAGTGATATAATGAGGGAGGATAATAATTATTTGTGAGTTTTGGCCGCTGAAGAAGTATACAGCAATTAAAACTCAGTAACACACTGTGGTTAGACCTAGCGTCAGTTCAAGAAAGCGACAAACAACGAAGTGACTAGATTCTAGATCGAAGCGGTAGCCGATCTTTCTAGTTAGTTGAGCTGGCAAAAATATTGGGTTCTCCGGGCTACCCCTATAACTCCGGGTTCGCAGTCGGAATTCCGATCCAACTCCGGGCATGCTGGCAACCCTGAGCGGAGTTAGAGACAGGACTGGATTGACTTGAACAAAATGTAAAAACTTACTGCTAATTTCATATATGAATCACTGAAACAAACCTCCTTTTACTTCAAGCACAAATAACACATAAATCATCACCCTGCCCATCAAACATCTCAAATCCCAATTTACCTGTCTGGCTGAATAATCCTCTCTGCTGGACATCAGAGCTTTGCTCACCTCTGATTTGCCCATACTCTGGCGTATCAATCCTCTTACTTAAACCAAAGATAAGAGAAATGATAGTATCTTTGCCTGAACAATAGAAGTTTGCGCTTCACTGATTCGCTCAAAATCCGGCCCATCAAAACTCGCAAGCAAGGCGAGAATGGTGCCCCGGATCGTCCATGACGGGGCTGGTACAATAAGTTACATCAATTATGTGTGGCTGGTTATGTAGTATTAACTAACTGAGTACACACTTCATCACCTTCAATTATCATGTAAACTGTCTGGGCGTAGGAGTCGGACTCTAATCTGAGCAAATAAGTGAAACATTAATATGAAATAGATCAAGTGTCACAGCCTCTTTTGCTCTTATTCCATTAATTTCTTTTCTCTGGTTAATTTACACTGTATGCAAACACCCAAAACGTTTTATATGCCGCAGACTTTCATAGAATAGGTAAGTATCTTTAGGTAAAAAAAGCAAATAAACTTGAGTGAAGACTTTGATGCTGAGAGCCTTCCTCATGACGTCAGTTCTTGTTTGTTCTATCTCCATTTTCTGAAATACTGGAGATCTTTTATTACGTAAAAGGGTTATAACAAATGTACACAATGACACTTGTTTAAAAGGCGCTGTGGCATTTACTTAAGCTGTCTCACAGTTCCGATTTATTATAACTCCTTATCATAATACTATGGCGGCAAACGTTTAACGTCAAATTTCTCAGTTGTGCAAAAAGGAGAGTTGGAACATACAAAAACTAAGGTCAATTTCTGGCATTTTCCTCACAGAAATATTTCTATTAATTTATCAGGATTATACAATTTTGACCCTTTTGAAGGAAGGTTCCACTTCCAGCCAACGTTTGCCGACAATAGCAGAAAGGCAACTCTGATAGTTGACAAGAATGTTTTGTCTGAAAGAAATAGCCTGTCATGGGCACTTTGTTGCTCTCTGAGAGAGGCATTATTTTTATTTTAAGAAATATTGTCAGAAAATGTTGAGTTAATGCAGAACTGTTAGTCCAGTCATGTGCACAAAAAAAAAAAAAAAAACGACAAAAACCGCAACTTATGTTGCCCTTCTTCAAGCAGTATTCATATGTAAGTTAACGTCCCGTTTTAGAGCTGTTGTTTCTTGATTGTTGTTTTTTTAATGACTTTCCTAACTATAAGTCTTAGGACTAGGGCTCTTATCTAACAGCCCAAAACTGACTAAATACAAAAAATACTTAACCCTCGTCCCGCGTTGAGTGAACTCGTCCACGTAACGCCCCGTGCGGGGATAGCCAGCCGCCAGTCAGCCGATCGTTCGCGTGTTGCCGATAACCTCGGCGGTCGGGTCAATTGGGTCGTTGTGAACACGTGTATTGCGTATACTTCAGGATGCAATAACAACAATAGTGGTTGAGAAATCGTAAGGGACCCCTAAGAAATTTGGATAAAGTACTTGTGATGATATGTAGTATGAAATGGAAGGCCCAAATGAAGAGTTTTCTGCATTTACACGCCGTTTAACACACGTTTTATCATTTTCCCAAGACCTCTGCGCTTTTTCTCTCCCTAAGTCAGGCCATTCAGGGGAACAAATTATATTTTAAGCCATTTGCTTAATTTACTTACCACATGTATCGTGACATTGCCTTCTCCCTCCTCTACTATGTAATGCGTCCACTTACTATAATGTTAGTTTTAGCGAGAGGTTTGATTTCCAGTTCCAGGTCGTAGAGCACAGTCATACATGTACTGAAAAGCGGTTTAACCAAAGGAACACAATATCTCTCTAATTACCATATCAAATAAAGACAACGACCAACAACAAAGTCGGTCATTTTCTCCCAGTTTTCCCTGACGAAAATCCTACTGACAGACGCCCTTATGCAGCATGCCCTAATATTACATCGGAATTCATAATTACAGACGTAGAACGGTGTCTCAAATACGCACATGGCCCCTTTCTTCTCATTTCACATGTAGACGACAACCAGCATCAAAGTAAAAGTTTCCCCAAGATTTTCCCCAGTTCGAACTTCAGACTGTCAGTACTATTACACGAGTATGACGAATAGTTGCAAATAGTTGCATCGTAATAAACGTCATCGGACGATACCATTTGTTAGATATAGTAGGGGTGACAGGATAGATAAAAACGCAAAAATAGTGTGGGGAAAAAAAAAACGTGAAAAAAAACAAAAAACAACAGCCTTGGCAACCGAATAAACAAAGCGCGAGGCGCACCGTTGCTATACAACAATGTGGCCTCCCGCAGGACCTGCGGTTAAGCGTGTCGGACAAAATAATGGCCTCCCGTGTCTCGCGTGTTGCGCGGGGAGGCCAATATAGTGGCCTCCCGCAGGACTAGGGTTAAGAATTTAATACTATTCTCAATCAGTTATCACCAGTCATTTAAATTGCATGTAGTTTTTCTTCATGACTTTCTGTTATCTTGAAATAGAGAGACAAGGTTTGCAAGCAAGGGACAAGCAGAATGTCTTGAAAATCCACCATGATAATGCCTACATCAGAATTTTTTTAGAACAGTTTCCTTGTCTGCACAGTTTGCTGCCTGTGCAGCTTTGAACTCTGTGTTGAGCCCACTCCAATTCTCCGAGATTGCCTTGCTCATGTAGAACTCATAATTATGTCACACTGACCCTTGCAGGGCATAAATAAGACAAGTCAAGTTCTTTTCATGAAATAGGGATAGGAAAACTGTCATACCCATGGGGTAAGTGACATCTGTCTTGAAAAGCTCCTAATATGCATCATTTAGATCAGTCATGGTTCGAAACTGTCATTTCTCTTTTTTGTTGATTTTCTGCACCAGTGGGATGGCATATATTGAGTTTTCTCAAGAAGATACTCGGACAGTGCTTCTTCTGGTCTAAGGCAATATCATAATGAGTTGAACGTTTCTTTTCGTGGGTGTGTTCATTAAGACACGAATTTCTTATTGTCCGTCTGTGAGGTCATTAATGTGCTTAGAAACATTTTTTGGCAAACTTGCACTACCACTCCTTTTGATATCAGGTAATATTTTACATTTTTCTTTTGTCCTATCCATTTTTTGCGGGTGCATTGATCCAAGTCTTCATGTAAACACGTTTCTATCACATGATTTACAGTTTTCTGAGAGTTCTTTGAAGATTGTATCCCGCTCAGAGTCAGCTTTTTCAAAACACTGAGTTCTCTTCGATTTGCAAAGGCAACTTTCTTCCACACATTTTGCTGTTCTGTCAGCTGAATGACAGGTCATGGGACATACATCAAACTTCTTCCAATGGAGGCCTCTCCCTTGACAATTGTTTCTTTGCATAATGTCTGGTGTACAGATGGGTAATGAATTGAGTTGAAGCTGGTGGCTTGTCCACAAGAATATTACTTTCGGTGACAAGTGGCAATTGATCCAGAACAACAAGAGTTTCTAATTCAGGTTGTGAAAAGTGCTGAAGGACAGGAAGTTTTGTTTCAAGCCCATCGATTCCAGAACGACAGATGGTTCAGTTCCTTGCTGTGATGAACCCTGATAGGCGGGTGGATCTGTTGCGGATTCTGATGACCCTAGATGCAAAAGGAGTTCTGCTGTATGTTCTGAAGACTCCGGAAGGGCAATGGATGTGGCTGGCCAATTTGAGGAATCCAGAAGGGCAAGGCTATCTGTTGTAAGTTCTCATGACACTAGAAGGGCCATTTTTGAGGACACCAGAAAGGCCACATTCAGATAGAATGCCATTTCTTTCACTCAACTGTGGAAGGAGTTGTGAAGAAGGAAGGAAAGCAATTCGACATCTACTGTCTAGCCGTTGATGCTAGACTGACTGCATTTGCCGGACATTCTGGACAGCCCTACAATGTGCACAATTTATCATATGACTTCTTTCAGAAATTAGACAATGTCGTCTCCATTCTTCCCCTTAGGCCAGGGAAAATGGTTGGTGACCCCTTGTAGCCTCGTGGAAATCAAGGCACAGCAATGCCTATCAGATGGAAACATCAACTTTAAGTTGAACACTCTGAAGATTGGTCTGTACTTCCCCAATCTCAATCTGACATAAAGCTGACAGTGGATGAAACACCATGACTATTGTTCGAAGTTCTGAGAAAAATCTGCTCAGAGAAATTCCATCATCTACAAGAAATGAAATCCGTTCTTCCAAAAGGTGTGTAAGATTTCTATTAGGTAGTCCAAACTGCCCCGCAGGCCGCTAAAGGGGCGAAATCCTGTTTTCACATAATTTTAGGTCAACATTGCAAGGCCATTACTGCTGTGTATTTATGTGAAACGGCACGTATCCTACATGAAAATCAAGTTCAGTCCTCCCTCTCCCAAAATATACTTCCTTTCGTATTGTTTAATGTGTTTAGCTGTGTGTTTTTATAGCTTGAACAGGGCATAGTCTTGCCATTTTCGCTCTGAGCTGCGCATACCGAATTGACCCCCTCATAACAAAGGGCCGCAAAGCGTCACGCCAATGTAGTGCACGTGTTTGAAAATAACTCACATAGAAAGCCAGGTAAATGAAGTTTAATTCAATGTATTTTTCATAATCTTGTTATTTGAAATTCCTTTAAAAATCATTTGTTGAAAAATTTGTTGACCGAGAAACTGGGAGAAACTTTACTACATCAGGATCAAAATTACACGCAAACAAATCTCAGATCAGACATGGGGCAAGTTTCGGTGCGAAGCGCCTTCTGTTTTTATAGACCCATCCAATGCTTGATTTCGTCACCTTTGTCCGATACTCAGTGCTAAGTCAATGGTGACACGGTTGACCTCCTTTTCAATTAAAAAAAAACAAAAACATTATTTTTGTCTCCCTTGTAAGGGTTCACAGAAAACTGACGTCGGATAGAGTTTGATGACTAAAAAAAGTAAAATGAGATGCTTATACTATATTTGTACTCCTGGAAAGAAAATTGAGGTTAATGTGAGGTTATCTTGGAAACTAAGAATGTTTAATGCCGTGGCTCAATAAACTGTCACTTTATGGGCAGTCAAAGTTGGACTATCGTGCATTTTGCAAAACGTTGCAAATTCGAGATGTTTTTTTTCACTTTTGAAAATGCCTTAACTTTTGAAGCCTTTAAGCCAGAATATTAAATTTGGTATCAAACTTCTTGGAAAAGCAAGCTCCAGATTTGACAATTACTGGAAAGATATGATAAAAATCAAAAATACAGACAGACAGACAGACAGAAATCTCCGGTCTTTATAAGTCATACCATCTTTATAAAGTTACGGATTTTTTTCTCTTTTTTTGTTGGTCATAGGTTGGAATAATATTTACACGTTGCATCTGGTACCTCAAACATTCTATTTCAATAACTGAGGTTGTAAGGATAAAACATTATTGACTGAAATGACAAAGATAAACCATTCCATTCGTGATCTGAACTTCCTTTTGAAGACCGATCTCTTATGAGGAAAAAAAGAGCAAAACAACAACAAAAAGTCAAAATAACAACAATAACAACAACAAAAAATTTGTTTCTAAAATTGCAGTTTCCAAGGTTTATGATGAGATCTCAGGCCAATGAGGATGAAAGCCAATTTTACCAAACTGAGGTCCAACTTGAATTTGTTCAAAGATTAATTTTCTACCAACTGAACGAAGCATTTGCTGCAATAAATGTTAATTTTGCCGCCACACACCCCTGCACATACTTATTATTGTTTAATCAAGAAGTTTGAATGGCCAGATTCTCAGCGAATCAGCAAAGCGCAAATCTCTATTGTTCAGGTGAGAGGGTTGATACGCCAGATCTGAAGCGAATCAGAGGCGAGCAAGGCTCTGATGTCCAGCATAGAGAATCGGGACTTCAAAGGTGTGATGAGCTGGGCGACAAAATTTTGTTTTTTTCCATGAATGTCACATTTTTTGCTGTTTTTTTAACTTTATGGCTAATGCTTGAACCAATATCATATAGTTTCACCAACTAAAATTTGCTTATCCGCTCAGTGTAACTACATTACTACAGTCACTATAACTAACGTAGAATTCCCTTAGTCATCATACTGCATAAAATTTACAGTCAACAGGAGTAAACTTCACATGCTTCCTTGAAATTTGGTGACACCTCACACATAAATATTTAGTTCCTTATGGTGTTGTAATTTCCTTCAGGAGAAAAACACTGAAAAATGAGATCACAATATCTGCACTGGCATTAGTATGATATTGAAAAACAAAAATCCTAAACCTGTGAATGTGATACTGCTGCTCTTGAATGTATTTTTCATAATCACGAAACAAATTTGTACACTGTTATAAGAAGATGATTTGGTATAGCAAACCACTTTCATATATCTTATATCATCTGCATTCTCCATGACCCAAGTAAACAGCTGACTGATTCATTGCCTCCAATCTGAAAAACACGCAGCACAGCACAACCACACTGAAATCAAAACAATCCACCATCAGAATATCTTACCCAGGCACTAAATCCATTTCAACTGCCTTCCTGGCAATATGTGTGGCTGCCTTCTGAACTGCTGATGATAATCCCAAGTTTGAACAGAAGCGAGACTGTTGGGGGATAATGGAAAAAGAAACGTATGTATGGAAAAACGATCTTTATGAGCGAACTTACCATAAATTAACACAAACAATCTTTCTTTGTGTGAAAATCCACAAAACACACAGCTTAGTTTGCCATATTATGTTGCACTTAAATGTGCATTCCTATTATTTGGTCAGTTGCCAAAAAGTGCTCCTCTTTCAATGGGTTCGGTGAAATACTTTAAAAAGGAAACCATAGATACTTTTTAACATATTGTGCTTAATGTTCTCAGAAATGGACAAGGTACCTACAGGAGCAGTTTTGACGCAATCGGACCATAAACAATAAAAATACGAGAAAAAAATATACCCAAGTATATGTACTTCTGGCAGTAAGAAATGGACGTTTTTATAGTGGTTGCTAAGAATGGTGTGTACCGTACTTTAACACATGGTAACCATAAAGCAAAACTCACTGTCTACTGATCAAGACAAATGAATGAGCTAACTAAATGCTCAATTGGAGGTCTCTAGCAACCTAAACTAAAAAAAATAATGGGTGATTTCAAACTGCGTTCCGCACATTAATTTTTGTGTCCAGGGTATGGGGCAGAAAGAATGGACACTTTGAAGTCGATAAATATAGAATTACTGCAAGCATCAAGTGCTTTTGTGTCTTCCCTTCAAAATCTCAGTGTTTCTAAACTAAAGTGCATCCCTCAAATGCACTAGATCATTTTGTTTCAGCCCGTCCACTTTCGCGTCACCTCTTTGGAACGGTTCGTCGTATCGAAGGGTAAAGAAGGCTGTGATGTCATACAATGTTAGAAAGGCAAGTTTGCCAGTTTGAGAAGTGTGTGTAAAAATTTGACAACTCCACGTTTGTTTGTTTTTTGACAGTAAATCCAGACATTTTTGGTGTAATCACATTTTCATCTTTCATGTACGAAACGAAATGCCCGTTAACGATCATGTACAGAACGAAAACAGCGCTGAAATAATAGATTTACAAGCTTATTCACCCGAAACGGCATGGAACCGGCGTGGTGGCCTGTTTTCGATATCAATTGCATTTCAATGTGTCGTTTGTACACACAAGAGTGTATTTGTTGGTGTGTTGTAAAACAAAATAGATTATCAGGACATCAACGGCGGTAGTGTAATATCATGTACGGAACGCTAGATCTAGATCTAGCTCTAGTTTACTGTCATCGTTACGATGTTTGTGCATTGTTGTTGGTGTTGTGAGCCTGTAATCTGTTGTAGCCGATAAGATTACTTATGTCAACATTGTTTATGGCAGTAAGGAGTGGAACGGGTCTTTTTTCACACAAGAAAAAACTGCGTCATACTCATGTATGAAACACTTTATGTGAGCTGTACAGACCGCTGCTTCGTTTCACAGACAGACAGTATAAACAAAAAAAGAAAAGGGAAGCCACAGCTAAGTAAATATAGCATTTCACTTCAAATCAAGGCGCTTATACGGGTATATGAGACGAAGAGGATGATGGAGGGTTGCTCCTTTGTTCCATAAATGAAATGACACAAACATGTTACCAAATCTTACAGAATGGCAGGAATTTTCATGATTTAATATATGAACATGGCAAATAATGCTCATATTGAGCTTAAATGTCAACTGAAGTGGAATATTTTGCAATAGTTGGCCATTTATAAGCCTTTCTTGGTGTCGTGGTTCTTGTACGAGAAGTAACTTTTTTACCCTTCTATAGCAAAAACTAAGCCACGAACTGCTTTGAAAGTACAAAAAAACATAAAAACTGTATTATTCACAAGATAAACACAAAACAGAACATTTCGGGCAGCATTTAATTTTTACTCATTGTGTCCCAGATCTGGGGGCACCTTTTGGCAACTGACCATTTGTGTTTAAAGAAAATCACTCATCTGTCATCTCAGTTACCATATCAACTTAAGGAAATAAAAATTAAAATAATGTAGGCCTATTTAAAAATGACCTTGTTTTTTTAAGCTCTTTGTGTAACTCTCTCATATTGCTTATGGCTTTCAATTATCAATGAATCAGAAGTACCACTGAAGTATACTGCTACTATGTTGTCACCTTGTCCAAAATACTGTAAGCAGGTATAAAATGTGATCGACACAATTCAACATTTTCCTTTATACAATGTTGAAATCCATACCATCAAAAAAATGCTGCTTGTTATTCAGATGAGATCTCAAATGTTCACAAGTAGTGGCAAATAATCTATTAATAAACAATGCAGATACTACCAAGTAGACAAAGGTACATCTGAAAGTAATTAAGTTGCATTTTTATCTTTTCTGCCTGGACTGGAACCCAAGTCTGTACTCACCATAAAATCCCCTGTGGTAATGAGATTTACATTTGTTTCCAAGTTTTTCAGGATAAGCTTGAATACGCGTCCAGTTTCCTTTTTACTGACTTTTGAAACAGCGCATATTTCTGAATGGAAAATATAATTCCAAGATAATGTTTTATGAGAAACAGAAAACACACAACTAAATAGCTTCTGAAAGGAAAATACTACAGGTCACCATTACTACACTGCATACTCCAATTTCTTACTGTCACCAAATAAATGCCTACATCTTGTGTTTGATTGTGGCTATTACCATCATATGACGATTTTCATTGCAGTTCAGTACCTTCACATTAAAAGATACACTATTATTTTTAATATCATTAATAGGCGCTACATCTAAACCAAGCAACGAATGTGATGTGAAAAACTGAAAAGAGAAAAATCTATTTGCTGCTAACAGCCAGTCACTGGCGTCTTGAGACTAGACGAGGTGTTTAAAAATATGAATGTTATGATGAAACAATTTTGTCTAACTTGGGCCTGAATTACTACTGAAAATTACCAACACTCGCTAAAGGCTCAAGCTTTTGAGGAAGAAATTTCGGCATAAGACTAAGAGGCACCATTTTCAAGGTCTCCTACCAATTGTAAATGAAACCTGAGGTGTCACTATTAAGTATGGAGTTATTTTTCCAAAGAATTAATTACCAAAGGAATTTCCGTAACAGTGAAAACTTCAAAGCAATTTCACTATATATGTCATCATATCACATTATGTACAATGTATGTGGATCTTGAAAATGTCAATTTCAGTCACGAAATAACAATGACCAACAGCACCTACCTGCAAGTCTAGTTCACCAACAGCACCTACCTGCAAGTCTAGTTCATGGTAACATCAAAGTTATTCAAATGAAAATTTATGAAAAATGAAATACCAGCAGCTTTGTAAATCAGTCTTGCAAAGTTGCTCTTAGTGAATCTATCCAACAAATTTTCTCTGTTTAACCCACGCACTGCCAAGGATAAACAACATAATATACTGGGGTAAAAACAACACTTTGTGACTTGTCAATAACTTGCTATCAATACAGTATTTTAATGAAATATCAAACACAAACTCTTCAAATATTACTCATTCTGTTGCTATTGTCACAATTACTTTGGGTTTTGTTGGTCATAATGCTTCACAAGAGCTCAGGGTGGCGGTCTTTTCAAAGGCTCAGAGATTCTCCAGGCAGCAGGTGCTTGGAGTACTAGCTTGATTGTTTGAACTCCGCTGTGAAAGGGTTACGGCACTCATATTGAAACACTGAAGGTGATAACATATTTACCTTTGAATGTTCTGGGTACACCATCTTGTCGGCAAGCTATATACATACAGGCAGACACTATAGCATCATTACTGCGGCCTTTCAAAGTTTTGCTTTCATGAACTTGCTTGAAAAGTGTGTTAGCTCGATCCTGTGAAGACATGCATGTATATTGACGAAGTCTATATAAAACTACTACAAAATATATGTAAAGAAGCATATGCCAGAATACACATCGATAATCATGTATCAGAAAAGTTTTCCATAGAAAGAGGAGTGAGACAGGGAGACCCCATATGGCTGAAATTATTTACAGCAACAATCGAAGAAATATTTAGACAGTTACATTTTGGGAATGACATAAATATTGATGGTGAAGATCTGCAAGACTTGAGATTTGCAGACGACATTGTACTCTGCACAGATGAAGGACACCAAATGGAAACCAGCCTCAACATACTAAACAAAGAGAGCAAGAAGGTCGGCCTTAAGACACACAAGGACAAAACTAAATACACGACAAACTACGAGACAGAGGAAAAGTTTATAATTGAAAACAAAGTCATCGAAAAAGTCATAGAATATAAATACTTAGGCCGAATAGTGAACATGGAACACAACAAACAAACTGAATTAAACACCAGAATAAGGGCAGTATGGAGTTGCTTGGGAAAAAAACAGAGAGATATTCCTGGATTCCAAACTGCCAATGTCCCTCAAGCAGCAAGTATTCGATCAATGCAGCATTCTTCCAACAATTACATATCGTCATGGTGCTGACCTTTTGGCCTAAGTCATTTTTTGCACATCTGAGAAAATCGCAAAAAAAAACCTATTTATTCTTTTGCAATGCAGTCAGACTTAAGCCAAAATGACTCTAGGTAAAAGTGGCCATCATCCACGTTGGCTGAAACAACCCCAGAACAAAAATGGCCCACGTCTATGAATAAGAGGCCATTACAGAAAGTTTTATTTTCAGGACAATGGCTTGGCACTTTTGAATGATTTTTACATTAATAGATGCACCATGGATAGGGCAATGACGTAGCAGGTACATTCTGTTTTGGCCTAAGTCTGACGTAGGCCAAAAGATTAGCACCCTGACGATATGGTTGTCAAACATGGCCGATCACAAAACAGCTCACGCATACCAGAGGGCAATGGAAAGAAAAATGCTTAACGACTGCAAGATAGAATCCCCCATGCAAACAAACAAAACTAAAAGAAGCAGTGTAATTCATGCTACAACAAAAGTGGAATTGGGCCGGACAAGTGGATGAATGACAATAGGTGGACAAAACGTTGCACTGAATGGCAGCCAAGGACAGGAAAAAGAACAAGAGGAGGACCAGGAAGAAGATGGAAGGAAGACATTACAATGAGAGGAGGAACAACATGGATGAGGAAAACAACAGACAGAAGAGAATGGAAAGCATTGTCGGAGGGTTACATCTCGCAGTGGGTGGAGATCGCCTTGGTGAAAGGTGAATACAGTTTACATTATGGCGTCATGGGGCAAAGAATCAATCAGTCAGTTCATCGAAATCTATCGTTCTACGGAATGTTTATGGAAAATCAAGTCAAAAGAATACAGTAATAAACTTTCGAGAGAAAAAGCATGTGAAAAACTTGAATTTTGTAAACAGTTTGATCCCCACGCAAACAGGCGTACTGTATCAAAGAAAATAAATAATCCCAGGAGTGCATTAAGAAATGAACTTAAAAGCCAGGAGCAGTCAAAATTGTCAGGTGCTGGAATGACAAAATCTCTGAGCCAAGATTATGGTACTTTCAAGACCTCCTGTTCTTGAGAGACCAAGAAACTCCCAGAGGGGCCAGCTCGAACATTGAACCATTGTTGCAAGCAGGTCCAGGTGAAAGTCAATCAGGTTCCTCCTAAAGATTTGTGTGTGACAGCACACTCCTTTTTAAAAGCCAGTCTTTTGACCATTATTGTTTTCTTTTTTTTCTCTTTCAAATTGACATAAATTGCTAAGCAATCGAGTAGTGTTCTATCAGCCATCACAGATCTACCATGATGGGATTTCCACTGTGTAGACGGTTTTGTGTGTGTGCGTGTTCGTGTGATCTGGATCCCATTCAGTTTTATCATTGCATGTAATAGCAAACCAGTCTTACAATCGGCAGCTGGCTGGCTGGAGGCCAAAATTTGTCTGTATTAACTGTATTTGTAATACCCGCATAAGATTTGGCTATAACCAACCACAACCAATCATCATTACGTTGGCTAGACCTTCCAACTGCAGTGAGTATGCCCTGGCAAAGGCTTGCTAAAAATGGGAAGAGCTCATATTGCGAGCCACTGTCGAACGAGATCAAATAGATTGCTCATCGTTACTACACGGCATCCTATATGGACTCAAAACCGGACTTTTAGTTTTCTCGACCCGCTAATTGCACTTCAATTCATAAATCGTGACTAGGCGGGCATCTGAGACAGCGGCGACACCTGAGCGTTCCTGAATCCACCGCGGACCAATTGTGCACGATGTTATTGGCGAGAAATGTCCATTCAGTCCAAGCGCATAATAGCCGTTTAAATATAGCCAATAAAATACGGTGAATACCACCGTCAGTAGCGGTCGCACTTGGCAGTGGAGGTAGAATTTCGTTTGCTCTTTTGCACTCGATTTCAGCGCTATAAATCCCACTGTTCGTACAAAATATGTTTCATTTATATTTTGAATTACTATCTTCAGTACACGCTCTTCATATTACTGCAAACTCCGCTTCTCTGTGATCAATACTTTCCTAGCTGTGATCTGTTAAAGACAGTGTGCCCATTTTTTAGTTCGTGCTCTTGTTCAGTGTGAAAAATTAATTTAAAAATTCACATCTCGGCTTTCAGACGACAGATTTAAAATTTTGACCTGGAATTGTTTTTTGGGGTGTATCTAGATTTCATGGTAGATATCGCATTCTCTTCAGTTACCAGTCAGACGCCAGGCACTGATTTTACTGGCCGCGCAGTATCTTCGCTTCTGCTTGTGAATGTTTACTCATTAAATGGAAGTCTGACAATTAGCTTTTTATTAAGGAATATACGTTAGAGGGGCACATGACTCGTTTAGGCCCTATTTACATGGGATGAGCCAAGCTGTTCCGTACCTTTTGTCATATGACGGTATTATATATACCTGTATAGGCCTATACTGTCCGATGCAAGAATGGCCATAGCATCATTTGGAACTGCTTTCCCTCGTGGAGGGCAAGATTTATTATTCTTCACTAAACTACAGGGAAACAATGTTTTTTGTCAGTCCCAGTTCTGATGCTATCTGAGTCCACGTTCTTTCTTTCTTTCTGTCACTGTATCTCTTGTGATGTTTGCTGTACGAGTAGGCTCTTTCTCTTACAAATCTTATCAGCAAGATGTTAGTGTCTTCTGTGCCTGTTTTATCTTCTTCTTCTAAAGAAAGTAATGACTGAATTTCAGAATCACTTATTATTGATAATTAGCAATCACGTCCTAGATCGACTCGATAAAGAAGTAGTAGAACACAGCACAAGTACAGTGTGTAGAGCAGACTTTTGTATACGCACAGAAAAAGATCATTTCCGTTCAAGCCGTCTTGACAGGGGTTTGTAAAGTCATAAGGCGGTGTGGTCCAGCTCAATCGTGTCCTTGCCATGCCTTTCTAACAATTTGCCACCAGTGTAAACAGTTCCTCTAATTTAATATTTGTCATTTCCCTAAAGGCTCCAGGGTACAGCTTGGCTTATCCTGTCTAATTCGGGCCTTGAATCTGTCGATGTTGTGACAAGGCAAATGTTACCACAAAACTGAAGCTGTGTTCTAAAATGCCAGATTTATGCGTGAAACACGCAAATGACATTACCGATCATCTTCTTTTGGAATTCTGATAGGCGGTTTGGTATACAGAGACAAATTTGGAGCAGATCATGTCATGAAGTTTGTAATAACTTGGCACAAAAAACTGAAGAGAAGATCAGACTTGGTAAGCTGTTTTATGTATCTTTCTAGACTTCACTAACAGTTTCAGAGCATACTAACGTCTGAGATTTAATTAATTCATCCTCAAACAAAAGACTAACTACAAGCTGAAAATCTGAAAATTGTCTGACTTTTGACCTCTCTAGTTTTGTTCTTATGGCAGCTACAATGTTCGAATTTACATAAACGTAAAGGCAAGTTCTTTCATTCTGCGAATATATTTAAAGTATAACACTGACATAGGAAAATATCAGACAATGGGGAGTTATTTAAACACAGTAAAATGATGCTGAGACGGGTCTTGACCACGGACCGTGACGAAGCAAATTACGGCCGTCACCACTGCGAGTCAGTCATGCGTAAACTAAAAGTCCCGCTTGGGAACGCCGTGACTAGTTCCCTCCCATAGGCACCATATAATGAAATGTGAAAACTTACAAAGATTATTGCCAACAAAGGTCAGGCTCGCCAGCCACTTTGCGAGTATTTGTCATTGTAAATGCGCCCCACCAAAGTGCACTTTCTAAAGCGGTCAGTGTTCTTTGATACAGGACCATCAGTTCTAATTAAAGTATCTGGGTTTAGTAAAATTCCTTATTCATACACATGAAATCCTCATGAATGCATTACACACTTAAAGATGAAAGTGTTGTAAATACTAACTCATCCATACCAGTATTGGAATTTCTAATATACTTTATTTGTTATTCATGTAAATGTTTACTTTCTAACAGTGGGAAAACTGTTAAATGAACTATGTGCAGATACATGGTGTTCATTCAGAAAAAAACTCCCTGCTATCGGATCCTAAAGAATGACCGTACATGTCGAGTTACAGACTGTTCACGCTTCATGATCAGGTGGAAACCGCGGGTACCCATAAGATGAACGTTATACATCTTGATTTGCACAATATTCATTCTCCGTGCCCATGCGATGCATCAAGAGATACATGATGTTCATCCTCAAAATGTGATATAGGTGAAATGTCGATATCTCCACCATTTATCAACATACAATAATGAGACCGGTACCAAAATGTAGATCGTATTTTGCTGGTTTATTTTATTTAAAAAAACTATAACTGATAAATAGTTTTTTGAACTGCAACTTTCAGACAAGAAACATAAGTAGGCAACTGACAAAACATACCGAAGATAAAAAAAAATTGACATTTTTCGCTGAAATCATTATTTAGGCTGCTGCACATCCTCTTAATGAACAAATTCATTGGAGACTGACCTTCTTATTAACAAACACAAATAGAATGGCTGCTTTTCCAATTGGACAAACAAACTTCACCAGTTTTCAAACTGTGCCCCTAATATAATGGATGGAAATAACACCAGGAGGAATAAAATGGTGTAAACTTACTCACAAAAGAGCCCTTTAACTTAAATTTTACAATGCTGGAATAAATTTCTTGAAGAAAACTTATTCTGAAAACATCCATTAATGCATCATCAGGCTTCAAGACATCATCACTGTCATGCTGACAATGGGCATGGGCAACTGCTCCTCTCCAGAAATGCATATGTCCTTGGGGGCAATGATCATGCTGCTGCTTTTTTATGCCATTTCCAGGGTGACTGCCAGTCTCACATTTTCATTTTCCAGGGGGATTACACAAAGCGGAAACATCCAAAAATGACCTTAATTCTCTTCAAACAATGTAAATGTTAACTGTGTACCTAATTTACATTTATACATTAATTATGAGCTGTTTTCTCAAAGTGCCATCTACATATTTTTGTAAGGGATGCCAATCTGAACTTCAGAATTTCTAACTGAAATTCATGTTTCTTTAAGTAGGCATTGGAGTTACTAAAAACAAGAAAAGGAAGCTAGTCTGTATGATGTTTCAGTGCTGGATTTATTAAAATCAGATAAGACTGAGGGTCTTCCGCATCCTATTGATGTCACAAACTGCTAACTTTTTTCAACTGAAACTGTTTCTTTTCATCAGATAAGACTTTTTAATATCTTAACAGCATCTCTTACAAACTTCCCAACTAGTATAAACAAGATATGGGAAGATTTTATTTCTAACAAAAACAGCAGATTTCACAAAAAACTGGAGACACTCAATAGGTGAGAGCTGAAAATGAGAGTAAAAATGCTACTCAGGTACCACCCTGACTTACCAACACCTTGGTAGGTGTATGTGAAACATTTTCCATAGAGGTGAAGAAAACCTAGAAACAATAATAATTTTCACGCTGATTCTTAACCCTCTTAGTGCTCACTAAAAAACTGAAAAATGTGTGCTAAAATTTTTCTGACTCATTCTAGTCACTCATTTTGGACAGCAAAATCAGTAAAAATCGCCACAAAATGCAACATAACAACAACATTGTCAGCTGTACTTCCTGGAAACCAAGCGGATGTGCCAGATTTTTTATTTGGCTTTTCAGCCAAAATAAATTTAACCGCACACATAGAGAGCCACGATCGTAGCCTGTCGCACTCTACCAATGGGACACAATCCTGACTTGTCGCATTAAGAGGGTTAAACAGTCGAGTCAGCCCAACCTAGCATTTCGATGCCATAACCAGGAAGTTAGTTTTGCTTAATCCTAATACATATAAACCCATCTGCTGCGACGCCAAAACTCTGGCTCATATTAGTACATAAATCCAACGCTTTTCAAATGGCACTGGACCTCCAAAGGATGCCTGGCCCAGATATGTAGACACATCTCCATCTGTTCTTCACCCTCCTACACTGGCATCAGCATTACCTAACATCGCCTATTGAAGGTGGCCAAGTAAGTAGTTTGACACCTTCATAGACTTGTCGGCACCCACTGTCTTTACTCCTCGGAATTTCCATTGCGCAGTTAAAAGAAAACATAAAAATTATAAGACCATGCGTATTCCCTCTGGGGAATACTTCACACTGATAAGTGCAAGCTTATTGCTAACCCCTCTTCAGCTCAGTTTATTTCAAAATAATACTATACACACAATGAAGCAGCTATATTGATCCTGTCTGGGGGTTGTCAATTGTGTTGATAAGTGCCATTCAGCAAATCTGCAATCCGTTTGTAAAGTTACTCCAAAAACCCGATTTTCCCTTTTTTGAAATCACATGTGGTCCTTCCAACAGACGCCTGACCCAGGTAGGCAAACGGTCTCCATCTCTCCTTTATCATCTCCACTCCTATTAGGTGGCACCAAAATTCACATAACATCTCCCATGGACATCAAAGTCAGTAGTTTGACACCCGCATAGCTACACTGGCGCCGGCCAGTTTCTATACTGTTGAGGGGAACTATCAGAACCATCTTGGTAAACTAACTCTGGTGCTTGTAGAACTGTCAACATTCAACACGATTGTTCGCTTGCTGACACAATTGTGAAAGTTAGAATCAAAGGGAATGACAACCCCTGTTTCAAACGACTAAATTCAGTAAAAATATCATGTGACCACCAAGGGGAATGTATAAATTGTTGGGTGAATAGTTCAGTTTCATTATGGGGGTAACTTCCCTTTGACCAGAAATAGTGTGAGGCTAAAAAAAATTTGGGTGATTCCTACGCACACCAGTGTGCGGTTCGGGCCACATGAACAAAACGGATCCGCACAAGGGTGTGTGATGCATCAAGTGGGAACATTTATGGATCACACACCAATGTGCCATGTGAGCTGAAAGTGTTAACAGCTTGACAAAACAGCAAATGAGATATGGTTAAAAAGGTAAAACAACACCCTACAATAATCTGAAATATCATCTCACATACCACTAACATCTTTGGAAGATTTAGTCGATCAGCCATCTGACCAATTTCCCGAAATGCTGACAGCAGAGCTCTATCAGAGCTGTTCATCTGTGTTTAAAGATAACAATATGAAATATATTATTTTCAGTCAATCAAAGTTTATTCATCTAACAATAAAAATAAGGCTGGTGAATCAAAACATCTCAAAATATTTATTCATACATTATATTTTGTCAGAACACCTGGCACTGACAGCTAAAAGAAGCTTTAAGCTTGAATTCAAGGAATTTCATTTCAAATTGTGAATATCAATAAATAATGCTGTCTTTGAATTACACTGACAGATTCTTTTTAACGTCTATGTTTCAAATTAATTACTAGTAAAAACTGGAAAAGTTTTGAGGATGCAAAGTTTCTAAAACCCTCTTGCTGAAGGTTTCTACCACTGACAGTCCTAATGTGATGAAATTTATTAATTCACACATATACTACAGTTATCACACACTGTAATTACTAACTGTGCGTCTGTTTCTGTACATGGGTTTGCCAAATGCATCTCTCAAGCTGTCACTTCCTGTTCCTGTGGCAATCATAGTTGACATATCACCACCTTCAAACAGTGAGTTCTGTGGAGAAGTAAGAATTTGATTCAATGGCATGGCAAAATTCCAATGTGACCATTTTGCAATTGATATGTTGTTTTCCTTCTTATGAAATATTGTATATTTTTACCTGACCATTTCAATTTTCAATGCAATTAATTTGTAGTTGTGCAACTGCTTTGAAATTCAGGCCTTAAATTGGTGTTGTGTTGCTCAAACAAATCAAGTAGTCCAACATCCAACTTAATATCAATCGTTCGTTGATTGAACTGGAATAGCACTGACAGTACTGATACTATGAGACACATTTGATTTTGGCATATTCCTCTATGAAACATATTATCTAATCACACACTGTGACCACATATATACAGCATAATGAAATACAGGCATCCGTGTATAAATGCTTATTACATCCACATTTATTCACATTTTCTCCCAAAGATAAATCGATTTCAATGGTAAATAAATGAAATTACCTCTGTACTCAAATGGCACACTATCATTCTGACACTGGTTTTGTAGTTCCTATCTTTTTGTAACTACATGTACTTGCATGCTGACCAAACTCAATTCCAATATTATTGAATTTATTTGGTGGAAAAGCTACAATTTGGCAGACAATTGCTTTCCTTTCTCTTTCCACACTGCTTGATATGATTGTATACATTTCATTTTATTATGTGATTTCACAATTTTTCATTTATAAATAAAATTATTCTCTTCAAACACAAGGACAAGCAGTGCAGCCTTCCCCACATAATGCAACCCTTACTGGAAATGCTCAGACCCTTATTACAACCAACCTGAATGATCACTTCATTATCAGAATGCTCTTTTCAAATTTCTCAATGCCTCCTACACAACTTAAATGATAGCTCTTCCTCTTAGCTACTAGTAATTTAGCCAACTATGGTAAAAGTGTTTCTAAAGGAGATCCTTACCTCCGGCGCACCAACACGAGAATTGTCTTTTGTGCTTTTTTCATTACTAAATGTTCTCCACTCTGAGCCAACATCAATAACTCTGCCAAAAAAATAGAAAAAAAAAGGAAATTTATCCTTAAAAGATCTAAGTTATAAACATGACTGATGAAAACTTCTCACTACAGAATTCAGTTGTTACAGTTGTAAACAAGACGTTATATCACAATGTTTTAGTAAACTTATATTTTTAAATTACCACTAATAATATTGAAAAGCATCAGTGGAAGCCAGTGAAGAGATTATAGTAGAGCAGAAGGCAGGGTTCAAACAAAGTCTTGAAAACGAATTTTAAGGACTTTTTAAGGACTTCCTAAGGACTCACAGTGAACAAATAAAGGACCTGTGTGCCTGTGGCCAAGAAATATTACAACTATACAAATGGTGTGCAGCACTCATCAAAACGGAATGTTTCTGTATCCAGAGTTCAAACAGTAAATTTTATTCACTCTGAAAAGTTCAGTTATTTCAAAGTATTAATTATCTAGTGTGCAATTGGAAGATTTGAATCTCAAATGTTTCATCTGAACCACAAATTTTAAGGACTTTTTAAGGACTTTGGCATCATTTTCAGAATTTAAGGACTTTTTGAGTACTTATTTTTTCTTTTATGACAATTAAGGACTTCTAAGGACTTTTAAGGACCTGTGTGAACCCTGAGAAGAAAGGTGGTTGTTTGAATTGCTGTCACATTCAGTTTCATTTGTGGATATTGTACCCAAATTCCAATAATGTTTCATAGTATTAGTATGTAGAGGTCAATCTCTATGTACTGATGTCCTTTAAAAAATGGACATGACCAATATTACACTTTTATGAGTTGTGATATAAACGTGTATGCAATATGTGAGCTAGGTCCACAAACCTCAACGGAAGTCGCACTGGACCAAATGGAGAAAATCGTGATGAAACACAAACATGCGATTTTGTTAACGATTTTTATATTTTGGTCGAAACTTGAAGTTCAACTATTTTTCTGCATTCTGTGAAAATATTATGTCTCAAAGCAGCTTTTAAATATTACTTTTAATGCCTTTAATTCTGCCTTTGTCATCGAATATCACTTCAGTAATGGGGTTCATTGAACTCCGGATAACTTCAAAATTAATAAGCCTATTGTCACAAACTTTTCACAGGGCATGTATCATTTATTGGCATAGCATAGACATGCAAAATTTCAAAGCCTGATGCTAGGGAGATAGTAAGGCCACCCATCTTGCTGAAAGCGAAAATCAGTCTGCCATCTTTAAAGGCGATTTTCTTGGAAGTTTGCTTCCGTTTTATCCGGGGGGTTGGTGTCTTTAAAAAGCCAAAACTGTGCAATGAAAAGAAGCATTGCAATAATTTTTACACCAAACTAAAGATGAGACCTCATACTTTGTGGTGATATTCATAACTCAAAACTGAAAAATGCGACTTTCGTTGAAGTTTGTGAGGCTCCCTCACATATGTGAGTGTGCATGAGAAAACCCACAATATGTCGACAGAGCTGATTTTGAGAAAAACAGCTTTGAAGTGAATATTACTATGTGTCCGACACAAACTTCCAACTTGGCTGTTGTTTAGGGGACCGTGGTATGTTACAGGGTAAACTGTAGATGAGCAGTGAACACTACTCACTATGATCTCTATAAAGGCTTTGTAATTAGACTACGGTCTCCTAACAAGATCCAAAAACTTCCGACTTGGCTGTTGTTTAGGGGACTGTGGCATGTTACAGGGTAAACTGTAGATGAGCAGTGAACACTACTCAGTATGATCTCTATAACGGCTTAGTTATTAGACTACGGTCTCCTAACAGCAATCACTCCAATATTAATCATGGGTCAATTAGCTATTGCTACTTTTAGGATTAAATGCCGTTTTCTCAAAATCTTGTTTAAGGGGGTCACTGACTTCAATTTATCAGAAATGTCTTGTCTTTTATTATGTGTACAGAACTCAAAATGTCATGTTGCCAACTTATTGTTGGTTTTCTCATGCACACTCACATATAGAGCAATAACTGTCAGAAAACAATTTTAAGCACTTACGGTGGAAAACAGATAGCAGAAAATGCATTTTTTGCATGCGCCTTATGTTTCCAATAAAATGTGTGCATACTGGATTGCCTTCTTTGTGTTATATGGTTTAATTTCTATTCCTTTGGCTACTAAAGCAGTATCACGGTGAAATATTTGGTTTTGTGTTTCATGTCACATCAAACTGTATCATCCTCCTGAAATACAGACCCTTGCCTTTCCACAAGTGGGCTTCAAAATGTTACCTACTTTCATTTTGTGAAATGAGACAATAAAAATTATGAAACACTTGACGGAAATAAATCTGATCTCCATTTTGTGTTACATGTCAAACACAACTTTGTACTTTGTTTTCATGTTTCTTGTGTCATCCCTTCCCTGAGCGCGCACCATGCCTCTTTTTCAGTCTATAAATAATCCAAATCACTGACTTTGTGGTTGCCCGGCATTGCTTTGAATGCATAAACTTGTGTTGCAAGGATTGTAAAAGACAAGACTCAGGTAAAATATAGTTTTTATTCGATTGTTCCGACAATCGTTTTTTTTCACTTTTTTTTTCCACACTATTTTCGCTTGTTTATTGGTCCTGTCACCCCTACTATATCTAACAAAATTGTATCGCCCGATTACGTTTATTACAATGCAACTATTTGTAAAAATTCGTTATACTCGTATAATAGTACCGACGGTCTGAAGTTCGAACTGGGGAAAATCTTGGTTGGAGAAACTTTGATGCTGGTTGTTGTCTACATGTGAAATGAGAAGAAAGGGGCCATCTGCGTATTTGAGAAACCGTTCTATGTCTGTAATGATGAATTCCCATGTAATATCAGAGCATGCTACATAAGGGCGTCTGTCGGTAGGTTTTTTAACAGGGGAAACTGGGAGAAAATGACCGTCTTTGTTGTTGATCATTGTCTTTATTTGATGTGGTAATTACAGAGATGTTCTGTTGCTCTGATTAAACCGCTTTTCAGTACATGTGTGTACTCTACTAGCTGGAAATCAAATCTCTTGCTAAAGGTGTACTAACAAAACTAACATCATAGTACGTGGAACCTTTACATAGTTCAGGGGGAAGGAGGCAACGTCACGAATGGCCTGACTTAGGGACAAACCAAGCGCACAGCTCTTATGAAGAGGATAAAACATGTGTTAAATGGTGTGTAAATGCAGAAAATTCTTGATTATGGTCCTTCTATTTAACAATAGAACTTACATTGCATCTCATCACAAGTATCCAAATATCATACGGGTCCCTTACGATTTATCCACCACTACCGTTGTTATTGCGTCCTAAGGTAAACACGATACATGTGTTCAAAAGGATCCAATTGACCCAACCGCTGAGGTTATCGGCAACACGTGAACCATCGGCCGACTGGCTCTCCCCACACAGGGCGTTACATGGACGAGTTCACTCAATCCGGGACAAAGGTTAAGCATTTTGAAAAAAATGCCAAATTTGAGGGTGGAAAGGGAAATCTTTGAAAACCTAGAATGTTTTCCACCTTACATAAATTTCTGTCATGTGTTTACATGGTATGGTCAGTGCAAAGTGAAATAAACATTTGTTGAAAATTGACTGAGATAAATAATAAAGTTTGCAAGCAAATTCCAATGAATAAACGAAGTGTTCTCACCTATCACCAACAACCAAACCACACAATGAGCAGATCATGTCCCCTGCATGATAGTCTTCAACCAAAGGTGTATCTGGATGCTCACGACAAAAAACTTGAGCTGCTTGTCTGTAATTTAGTGTACAAATTAAACAATAGCTGTTGAGTCATGGTTCATAAAAAGTCTTGAAAACAAATTTTAAGGACTTTTTAAGGACCTCCTAAGAACTCACAGTAAACAAATTAAGGACCTGTGTGCCTGTGACCAAGAAATATACAAGAGGTGTGCAGCACTCATCGAAACGGAATGTTTCTGTATCCAGAGTTCAAACATAGAAAACGCACTATGAAAAGTTCAGTTACTTCAAAGTACGAAATATCCAGTCTGCAACTGGAAGATTTGAATCTCAAATGTTTCAACTGAAACAAAAATTTTAAGGACTTTTTAAGGGCTTTGGCATCATTTTCAGAATTTAAGGACTTTTTGAGTACTTATTTTGTGCTTTTATGAAAATTAAGGAGTCTAAGAACATTAAAAGGACCTGTGTGAACCCTGTTGAGTTCATCACATTCTAATTCACCCATAAACAGAAAGATTCATTTGATATTGTTGCTACCTACCAAAAACCCTAGTATTAGATTACATTATTTATTATTTATAAAGGAAGAAGCTTAAGGCCTCCAATGATTGAGGAAGCTCTATAATCGCTGTGCCTTAAATTCTACTTAAACTTAAAGGCCATGTAATCCAAAGAAAGACGTAAAGGTGTACATGAACATACTTTAAAAGGTATTAAAGTTTGCTATATTTTTAATACTTTTGTTGATTTTGAGCCGCAATTGAATCGAACAGAAGAAAGTGTTCTGACATTTTGAGCCAGAAAAAAAAAGACACTGTAAAAAATACTAAATTTTCTTTGAATAGAATTAAACAATGTGACAAGAAATTTCGTTCTACAAATTAATCCAGTTTACATGTTGGTGATCGAACTCAAATTTAATAATCACATCCATGTAGGCTATTCCCCGAGTTATCGGGCCACCTAGAAAGTAGTATCGGCCTATATAAAATGAATAATGAATAATTATAATCTACTAGCCAACCCGCACAAGATATATCTTGCAGATTCTTTGTAGGAAGCCCAAGCGTATTCTAAATCTGGGCTACATTAAAAACAGCGTTTGGATTCGATGCAATGACTATTAGATCTTACGTAGAAATACACAGATGTGATAATGCTGATTTTCAATCACCAAGGTGTAAAGAGATGTCAAGGACGAAATTTCCGATAAGGCAGGTTTCAGAAAATTGGGGGTTCAGATTTCCCTAGAAAGGCACTTCCGTCAGTCAAAACATGTGACCATCGCACATATATAAGCATGGGTAAGGGCATTAGAAAACGTCTCCTAAAAGTATTAAAACAGCATGGTTTGACTTTGTTGAAGCCTTAATCATACTGGGAAGATACTGGGAAAGGCTGCTGATTACATGGATACGGGAAACACGATAAAATCTATCGGTAATAGGTCTTCTATTTTTAATATAAAAACTACAACAAAAAGAAAGGAGTAAAAAACACAGCACTTATCCGTTTTGTTTCGCAGATGCAAACAGATTTTGTATCTCCCGGAAGTGAACCCGGTTGATGTTCAACAACACAAGAACGGAACAGGAAAGATTGCCTCGACGGTCACGTAAATTTGACTGACACGTGCCTCGCGAGATTTACTGTTGGATTTCACACTTTTTTTTAACAAAAACTAAATTTTTTTTTTCTTTCATACGTTTGTTTTATTATTGACTGTGAAATTTGGGACTAAAAATTATTTTTAATTTTAAAAGCAGTTTAGTTACTGTCTGAAGTAAGGCCTAGGTCAATTTTTTGACAGACACGTTGTTGCGGAACATTTGGCAAAATGTAAACCTTATTTCATTTTATTTTGCTTCTGGGGACTTTTTCTAGGGTTTTTATAGTATACACACCAGCAACCATTTTGGCTGCCATTCCATAGCCTGCTCAAAAATAATATTATTACCTGTGCCAAATTGGAAGATACATTGATTCTTTGTTGTCAAGGTAAATTCAGGGAAGTTTTGCATGTCAAATATAATATGACATTCACAATATAAAAAAGTAGAAGAAAAACACACAAACATATGATATATGAACAAATTTATAATTTTTATTTCTTCTGATCATCATCTACGGGCTGAAATCAAAATATTCAAGAAAAACACAATATTTATGAAATTATAAGACACTGAAATCTGAACTGTCTTTGTGAACCTGCCATAATGCTTTTTGATTCTACTTGTTCTACTCCACGAGAATGCGTCTTTATTTTTGCGGCTCCAACAAATCTTAAACAAATAATATTAAAATTAAAGAGTGATTCTAGTCCAAAATGAATGTGTCCATATGTTGGATGAACGACGAGTGGCTAAGTGGTTTAATGTATGGGTTCTACTACTCGATTAGGATACACAGAGTTCTGATGGCAATCTTATTTATTAAAAAAAACAGCCACGAAAAGGCCATCAAAAAGCCCTATAGATAAGCTATAGAAAAAGGCATAGACAAAGCCCTGCAAAAGGTATCACTACCAAAAAGCCTAGCCCAACCAGCCGTGAGCCAAAGTCTCTCCAGGTCCTGTGCTACCGCTTCATACCTTATGGGGTGGGGTGGCGATGGCAAGCCTTGGCAAGCCTCTGAACTACTGTGATACCGGTCTGGGTTCACTGGGCAGGTCAGCTCTTGTCTCCGCGTCTTTGATGGAGTGCATCCCTAACCCCGAACTGGCATCTTAATTCTTATATGATGCTCGTGCGGACGTCTGAGAGAGCTAGTCCAGTTTTGGACTGTAAGTGAAATGCTCGGGCATGGAGTCTGGACCGGAATAATTAGTTAAGGTATTGACAAAAAAGAATTCCCAGCGTGGTTAAAATGGTGCGCACAGAAATCAACCAGATATCCCAGTAAACTGCAGAAATTACTCTATCGTCCCCTCCAGCTATAATTTAATAAATCTGATCCAGTTTGGATTTATCGGTGATAACACGGGTCTAACTCATATTTTACTTTAAATCCGAGACCCTCTTATTAATGATCTCACAAGGATACGTGCATCGAAGTACAATAAAATTGGTACTAATATAAAGTAGGAACTCGCTGCTAAACTTCTAACAGACTACTTTTTACCAGAAAGTTTTAATATAATTTTTCAAAGATGACGGGACTAGCAACATTTGACAAAATCGTGCGGCATTGGGATACTCTATTAATGCGATGTATCTTCGTTGATAACAAACGTTATCATGAGTACCTATATTGTACAGGTAGGGTATTGCCTACTCTTAACCCTCACCCTGCGAGGGGCGGCAATTGTCGGTATTTACTCGCAAGCGCTCATGCCGCACAGGCGGCAAAAGTCGGGAAGGTCAAGCTGACCGCACCACGCGCAAGCCATATTTTCACGCATCAGGTCACTGACCTTTTTGAGACGTAACCACCGTGTTATTGTTCACTGTATCTCTTCTAAATCAACCGCATTGTGACATGGACATGTTAACCAGTGAACCACTGGTCGGAATCACAAAGACTTTAGCTTTCAAAGGCTCTCCCCACACTTTCAAAAGATAACATCGACATGCGAACTGTTGCTCAACAAATTTGCAATATTATCTCATTTTCTCATAAGCTGACCACCATCTGGAGTTGTCTGTATCTAAGAACCAATCAGAAACAAGCTCTGAAATAATCTTTGCCCCAAATGCCCACATTGGTTTATTAGTGTGTCAATCAGGATGAAACCATTTGTGTAGGGCTTGGGAGGGCGTGGCTAGTTATCATGCTTCGTTCTCACGAAAACTACAGCTGTCACTAGTGTCAGTTTGGAATCATAAGTCAGATCATTGGTTAGAGACTGACAGACTAAGGTTTTGCTGGTTAAGTCATTATCAAGAGTGATAAGGCATAGCAGCGAATGTTTTCATACCGATCAATAAAATTTTAAAAACCGAACCATGTGGACAGCGTTTGTGGCCATCGCATAACGGCACGGGTCAGTGACCCCAGATAAGATTCTCCATGAGTAAGGTCACTGACCGTGCAGCGGGCTTTACGGGTAGCGCGCGGGGTATGGGTTAAAAATAAACCCAAGTTCCTGTCTTTCTGACGGTTGATAAGAAAGACCGAGTTGTAAGAAACTTAAAGCCATGATATAAGAGCTGGATGCCCGGTGGTCAACATTTCCAACTGAGACTAGTGAGAGATCAAAACACACGTCTCCTCACCCCCGCCAATGTATTACAAGGGAAATAATCCAATTAATTAATGGTAATCGGCCAAGTGCCCATAAACTACTATGAGTGGCCATCCCTTACTCACGCACCAGCGTTACCATTTTATTATTAAAAATAAAAATCGTTCATCCTCTCACACATACAACTCATCGTCAAAAAGTAAGACAGTAGGCTACACAAAGTTTCAGAATTTTTGGCGAAGTAATCATGAAGTTTTAGATGCTTATAATAATTAATATAGATCTAGATTTAAATCTAGATCTAGATTCTAGATCTAGATCTAATAAGATTATAAGAAAATTGTCTTTCAACTATCCGTGTTTTTCAATGCTGTTTTTGAGGATCAGGGAATCAAAATTCAGCGTGAGATAAACAAATAATAATTTTTACCGCTATTATTAGTATTAAGTAAAGCCCACAGTTTTTAGTTTACACATTGTCACTATTACCAATTTAAACTCACAACACATGGAATGGTCAGATGGACCTGGGGGCGTGAGGGTCTAATCAGTTTGTATCAATGGGCCGTAGTCAGATTGACTACTCAGGCGAAAAGGGGCTGGGGTAGTTGTGTTTTCTTGACTGGCGCGGACGGGCGGAAGACCTTCCTCCAAAGTGCCTTCCTAAAACCTAAAATAGCATAGAAGTTCAGAACTAGACTAGATCTAGATCTAGATCTAGATCTATAGATCTCTAGATCTAGGAAAAAATCCTGAATCCAGTTTTCTCCAGAAAACCAAACTTAAGAAAGGTCTTCCATTGTAAACAGTTAACAGTAAGAAGAGGGTTAGATTCTAGATCTCTTTGAGGAAGACTAGATCTAGAGTCTAGAGATCTAGATCTATATCTAGATTTAGATATCTAGATCTAGATCTACATCCAGCCAGAGATCTAGAAGCAAAGCTATTTACATGCACATTACTAGATGATACTGCCTCTTATTACTAATTTTATGATAATAGATAATTAGGCACAAAAATAAAAGACAGTAGAAATTTTGTGTAATACTCACTGCCGACTACCCGACGCCATGTTGCTTGTAATTGTACTTGGTTTGAAATTAACAGTGGGTGATATCGGTGCTTAATATGAACATCGGCTATCGCCGTTGTAAGGTGCTAATTTTTTCTTTTTTATTTCGATAATGCCCGTCTGCTTTCTCTCACAACCAGCATAACCATCAACGAAAGTGATGTATTGGTAAGGTTTGATGACACCAGCAGGGTAGTCATATTATGCATTATCTCAAAGTATCAATAAAATTCGCCAGACATTCAATTCTTCATTATTCACATTTCAAATTTAGTCTTGAGGCCATACATTATTATTTCAATTTTTAAAATATTATCATTATTTTCATTTGAACTCAATAAAGAATAACACATTAAAAAAAAATTACTATTGATGTAAAGCATTGCTCTCTCTCTCTCTCTCTCTCTCTCTCTCTCTCTCTCTCTCTCTCTCTCTCTCTCTCTCTCTCTCTCTCTCTCTCTCTCTCTCTCTCTCTCTCTCTCTCTCTCTCTCTCCACATCTCACCTTTTGTAACAAGCCCTGCTACAATCCCGCAACGTTTCTTTTCCTGTTGTTTTTTTTTTCAATAAAATGTCACTGTTTGAACTGTGGATTGCCGTATTTTAATCAGATTCAATTTAGTTTAAGGACCTGAAAATGAACCAGTTCTCACTGCAATTAATTAATTCCTGATTGATTAATTCGGTGAGGAAACAACCAATCAACCACACGTGATAATTTAGACCTAGTCCTGTAGGCTAATGCTGAATAATGCCACAGACGGTATACAGTTCTTGTAGTGCATCTTTCGCTAAGGATGTTGTTGTGTGTGTGTGGTGGGGGGGTAGTCTAATTAAAAAGCCAAATAGAAAAAATACTGAATTGTGTTTACTGTTCAGTTGCAGCTTTCTATGTAAAACTATATGTCTCCCAAACAACAGCCTTGGCTAATGCATAGCACCTCATGTTGACTTTTGTGTATATTCATCCATTTCAATAGACAGATATTAACTCGATACCGAAACCACTTCTGCATGCCAGCAGGTGTCTTTATGGTCTTATTGTCACGATACTTGGAAAAACCAACACAGTATACTATTGTTACACTGTGTATCTCTATGGGGAAAACACCAAAACAGTGCGGTGTCCCTTAGGCACAACAGCGCAATAAAGTTTGTTAGCTGTTGTTTTTTTGAGGGGTTGTTTTTACTGACGGCATTGATTGCCCCTTCATTCTTATCCAGCTTAACTTAATAAACGAATCTGCTCACCATTTCATATCCTTTTCATCAATCAAATGTATATATATATTTGTACGAACAAGAAAAATTTCACAAAAATACCACCAGCACAATTTGCTAATTTAGAGAATTATACATGTAGATCTATATAATTTTCAGTGTGTTTTGTTGTTGTTTTTATTGTTGTTGTTGCTATTGATGTTCTGTTTCAGTTTCAGTCTTCGTGCACCCGCTTGTCAGATTTCTTTCCCTTTTTTTTTTTGCACACCGATTTCAATACATGTACACATTATTTTGATAGGCCATGTCTCTAGTAACTTTGTGATGAGTGTTAGTTTTCAGTCACTGCTGCATTAGTCCGCAGATCTGTCATCAGTATACATCAATTATTTAGTGAAGTATTATTGATGTTACATCATTTTTAATTCATTTCTGTCTTTCTTTGGCAATTGTACAGTGTGTCACTCCACCTTATTTTGCATATTGAAATTGCTTAACCATGTGTGGGAAAAAAAAACTCTGTGGAGTGGTAATGGAATTTCCTGTTTCTTTTGAAGCTCACTTTTAAAAAAAATTACAATTTGTGATTCACTATCTCTGAAGTGCGAGAGGATGAACGGTTATTATATATAACGTGCTTGTATTATAGCGCCATATTCAGCATGACAGATCAGATACATTTTTTAAAATTTCTAAAATAACCCCTCCTCCCCCCCACACACACAATCATACACACATGTCTTTTCCATACCAATCACCTGAGGGGGGAGTGCTCTATTGTGTAGACAATTGATGAAAGAAAGCAGGCTTATATGTTAGCAGTGCACATTGTACCCTGTGCGCACTACGACATGTAATGTATTGGTGGGCATGGTTTGAATTACTGAGTGGATTTTTTGCGATTTGAATAAGATATGCTGATTCGAATCACCACCGACCGAATCAGCCAATGAATCAAAAATGATCTGATTCATGATTCAAATCATCTTTGATTATCCTCTTGCTTATTGCGCAAGGGAGCCAGCGGAGCATACTTTGATGAGGGACTGGTATATATATAAGGGAATAATGCATGGATCAGGCTCATCACCCCATGGTAAGAAACAAATCAGTGCTTATCCGTGTTATGACCCATTGGTGACACAGTTCCTGTAGCTACAACCAAGTACAAGGTCGCTGAATGACTCGAATCGTGATTCGCTCATGCCACCAATGGTTTATGGACCGATTTGAATCAAATTATTCTCTCGACCCATTGATCCGAATCAATTTGAGACATCAAAAGAAGAATCATTGTCCATTTATTTTGTGCAGTGTCGACTCAGCATGGATGGCCTAGCTTAGTCAGGAAGCGATAGCATTATTGGCTTCTCTGTTTGTGAAAAATAAAGGATTCGGGTGAAATCAGCGACGCAAGCAAATGCGAAGAAAATACTTCCCCACTATTTCAAGTCTTCAAATTAAAAAAACAACAAAAAACCTTCTGCATGTTGAAAGATAGGCATATTCAAAATTTCATCAAATCTGTGTCGTGTGAGTGGTGACTTTTTTTTTATAATATAGATTTGATGGGTGCCCGAGAACATTCGCAGACTTGTCTTTTTTGTTTTATTTCTAGACCCTTATATCCAAGTGACAATTTTATCGTATTTTTATAATTCTCATGATTGATGTTTGTTATCAGGCCTTGTATCATTTGAGTCTCGGGTCATACATTTGTTCCGCAAAAATTTTCTTTGGTTCATTCTTATTCACCGAATGTACAGCTATTGTTAAGTCCGAGTTGAAAACTGCATCAGTTCCCTCGATGTTCTATTATGTTTCTTCGGTTCATTTCTATCTCGTTTGCAATTTTGAAGGTCAGTGAGTTGAAAGTGTTAAGGAATAAGGATGCCCGGGGGGCTTCCACCTCTTTCCTGTGTTAATTTCGACACCGCTTTCAGTTCACTTAATAATGAATTTATTTTAATATTAGGGATCTTACATGAAGTCATTCTCTAAACTTGTATAGATTTAAAAAAAATAATTAAAATACATGTATGAAAATAAACAAGGGGTGTGGCGGGGGGGGGGGGGTACTGATTTTCATAAGGAATATGTTATTGCAAGAACAGGGATGAAGACACAGGAGAATTTTCGAAAAATAGACATTGATTTTGCTGTCATATTCAACGATGTTATTTGTAATCGAATAAATAAATAGTGTCGATTCCACTTTTCTTGTAGGAAAACTAAGATTGTGTCAAAGGCAAAGGACGATAACCATGTGATGGAGGTAGTCTTTTTTAGAAATAAAAATTATGAAGCTATGCCATATCGAGAGACATTTATCTTACAAAATATTAATAAGCATAAACTGTTGAATTAAAACTAGATGTTTTTAGCAGTGCTGATAAAGGTACTGATTTAGGCTAGGTATATTTGGGCCGAATACGGCCTAAATAGCACAAAACCCTGGTTCCGGGTTATTTCTCCGGGACCACCCAATGCAGAGTTTTTAATAAGATCCCTGAAATTATGCTCTGCTGCGGGACTAGTCTTGGTGAGCCTGGCGGCACCAAGAACTAAAGACCAAAATTCAAATACTCTAGAGCCCTGCTAGGTCCTAATATCTTATTACTTGTTTTAACTGGGGCTCCAGAAGAAAACAGTCAATTAGTGACATGTTATATTGGCTATAAAGGGATCAAACTCCTGAAAGGGACAGTGTCCCAGAACTGCTTCTCTGTCTTCCCCTTTTTCCTGTCTTGTCCTTGCCCTTGCCTTGGCGCATCCCAAAAATTAATAAATAAAAAACCACGAAGAATGAAGACAACAACAGAAAGAAAGAAAAAAAGAACAACCAGCTAACAAGAAAGACCAAAGAGAGAGAAAATCAAGAACAGGGGGCCAACAGCACTATGCTGAGGCCCCCGAGAAACAAAAGAACTCATCCCCATTCCGGGTTATTTGGGCCGATATTATCGGCTTAAATAGCACGCCAGCCCATGTTCATGTTATTTAGGCCGATGCCTCAGATTTAGGCTGTTTGACTGAGACTTTGATCGGCTGGTGAATAGTTTGTTTGTTTTTTTCATTAGCGGTAACTGATATCCAGGTCATACAATTTATGTAGATCTATGGTATGTTATTATTGGGAATGGCAACGGCATGCACGAAAACAAGAAACGGGCTCCATGACTAGATGTGGATCTGCGTCAAAGACCGTACGGTACCCTCGGTGACTAACCTAGTCTGCCGTCTTTCTCTAATTTAAAGTCATATAATACGGTACAGCCAGAAAATCTTAACTTCTTAGAGCTAGATCTAGAACCGGCAAATCGTGTGCTGAAATCTGAATGTTGAAATGGTTTACGTGCTTGTGTCATATGTGTGTGCGTGTGAGTTTGCCTGTAACTGTAAAACCCATCACTCTCTCTAGATTTATCATCTAGATCTATACCATCCTCTTAGTAATCTTAGAAAAACTAGCTCGAGGGCACAGACACACTCAAAGCCAATACAAGGAAGGCCTACAGTAACTGTTCAGTAGTGTTAGACCTACAGTTGAAGCCGAGAACTGTGCGTATTTTTAGTGGACCAGAATGCTGAAACAAAGGATGTTCTGGAACAATGTTACAAATCTTATAATATAGCTAGGTCTCCAATATTAACTATGAATGAGATCGATGAAGAAAACTCATGAATCTTGATGAAGCTAACATGCCTAGTTTCCTCATCTCTTGAATCTTGATTACCTACATTTTAAAGAGTAGTTGTAGGTACTTGTCCAATTAGATTGTGATTATTCTATTTGGATGACTGAGTTTCCGCTTTTGTATTAATACTAATAATATTTAACTGATTAGTGATACACTATGTGCTACTACAACACTGTGCACAACAAACTTTCACGAATCATCAATAAATTTATGTGTATTTTTTATTCATTACTTTTTAATCATAAGGGGTTACATACATGTATCTCTGCAATAGATAAAGGATGCACTGAAGATTACTTTTACTAGACTAAAATACACACAGATTGATGCATGAGTCTAAAATAAACTTTTACCAGGAATCACTAAGGAATTATTATTATTATTGCAGTAACTACATGTACGTGTAATGTATTACATGTCCGTGTATTAGCGTATTACACAAGTTTACGATATAACCATGAGCGGCAATGGAGAACATACCAAGATATATTTATAACTGATGACTTAAATAATTCCTATCAATCATCAAACATTCATGCTGTGTCAAGAAAGCAAATTTATTCAAACTGAGCCAGTCACACAAAAGGCAATTATCTCAGAGTCAAGACAGAAGGGTTGATTTCATTGGATTATAAATGTTTATTTCTATCAATTCGACCTTTTTCACCATAAGCCATGACATCAGGATGAATTAAGGTTACAAATGGTGCAAAATATGTGAGAGTAATTACAGATATAATAAACAGCAATGGAAAGAACAACAAAAAGCAATTACATGTACGTACATGTATAGAATTATACCAAAGCAATATGGATTTGTAGCATTTCTGGGTGGCGATCTATACAACTGCCCACAAAAAAATAAAAGCAAAGAGTTATAAAGCTCTGGCAAAATCAGTCTTAGACCATCTGGTGTAAAAGATAGTAACAATGCAGACAAATTTAAAAATAGATTTGAATACATGCTACATTAAAATAAAACTACATACATACATATTAGTACTAGTACTATTAGATGAGCAATATCTAGACCATCAGTCTTGGTGTGAGAGGATGAACGACTTTTTATTTTTAATGTGCTTTCATGGTAGCTCTAGTGCGTGAGTGAGGGACGGCCACTCATAGTAGTTTATGGGCACTTGGCCGAGCACCATTAATTGGATTATTTCCCTTGTAATACTAGCGCGGGACCCGTTATTCACATCACGGTGAAAAGCGCGCATTTTGATTGGTCAGTTGGAAATGTACCGGGCTTCCAACTCTTATATCATGGCTTTGAGTTTCTTACAACTCGCTCCTTCGTTGTTATCCACCGACAGGAAGACGGGAACCCGAATTCATTGTTGAGAGTAGACCATACCCGATCGGTACAAAATAGGTACTCATGATAACGTTTGTTATCAATGGAGATACGTCGTATTAATGGACGAAAGTATCCCGCACAAAATTGTCGAATGTTGTTAGTCCTGACACTTTGAAAATTTATATTAAAACTATTACCGGGTTTCTGGTATAAGTAGTCAGTTGGAATTGTAGCAGCAAGTTTCTACTTTATAATGGTACCAATTTCGTTGTACTTTGATGCACGTGTCCTATTGAAATGATTAATGAGAGGATCTCGGATTTAAAGTAAACCACGAGTTAGACGCATGTTATCCCCGATAAATCCAACCTGGGTCAAATTTATTCAATTATTGCTGGAGGGGTCGTTAGAGTAATTTCTGCAGTTTACTGGGATACCTAATTGACTTTTGTGTGCACCCTTTTAACCGTACTGTAAATTCGATTGTGTTAGGACCCTAACCGGTTATGTTGTCGGGCTGGACTCCATGTCCGAGCCTTTCACTTGTGCAACACGGGCTACGTAATAGCTCTCTCGGACGTCCGCGCGGGCTAATAAATAAAATGCGGTTCGAGTGGTCAAGACACTCCATCATAGACGCAGAGACAGAGCCGACGCTTGCCATCGCCACCCCGCCCCATAAGGCATGTAGCGGTAGCACAGGACCCGGAGAAACTTTGGGTAAGTTGGAGACTATTATATTAGAAGTGACTTTAATTTGCGCACCCCCCCCCCCTTTTCCTTGGATGCCACGTAGAGAATGCTGATCTACAGAGACTATTATGAGTCCGGCTCAACGGTAATTGCCATTGTCATTGGACGTGTAGGATGCGCTTTGCAGTACAGTGTCTTGATATTGTGACTTTATTGTCAAAGTTAACGTTTGCGGTGCTAGATGATAATGATGGCTCGCTAACCAAGCTATCACGATTTGCTTGTGTGCCTATATATAGTGTATGTGTAGCATTGCCTTGTTGTGGTAGGCAGTGAGGATTTCCTGACATGTTGATGTGGATGGCTTATGTTACAGCGAGCGGCACTATACGCTTGATTGTATTACGGGTATTTGTGTACCTTGCCAGTACCACTATGCTATAGAGAGCAGTGTGATTGTGATTGCGTGTTTAGTGTTTAAGATGTGTAATTAATTACATGTATTGGAGATGTATAATATTAGTTGGGCCTCACGTGGGTGAGCCCCAGGACTGTTCTATGTGCGGCGGTGGATGAACAATGTTTCAGTGAGTCTACACATGTTGCAATGAGTCTCGCCGACATATATATATATATATATCATGTGCATGTATTATAGTTATCCAGATGTATTATGCTTCTATGAGTTTCGTAAGTGTGTGAAGGACAGTTTCATTTTAAGGAATGTACACATTACTTTATGTATCTAGTGGTGTGTCATACACATGTTAGCCTGGCGGCATAGCTCCGCGGCTAAGGTCAAAGGGCATGACCCTTCAGTATCGATTGGGAGGGGAAGTAACCAATACAATAGCCCTGGGGCGGGTTAGTACTAATAATGGGAGTGGGCCTATGAGGATGGCCTGCATTGGGATGCAGCGTCTGTGTTATGGACAGTCAGTGGGCCATGTTGGCCACTGCGTTATTATTTTATGGAATGGCCACTCTGGATGTGCTGTACACCGGCTCAGTGGAGCGAAACTATTGTGTTCTTGCCCCTTCATTTGTTATGTCCTTCATACTTTGATTAGTACATTAATTAGTTTATGTTGCCAGTGTACTAGGAAACTCCTTGTGTATATGATATAGCCTCTTGTAGTTGTTATTCATTAACCTTAGCGCTATTTTATTCCATGCATACATATCCAGTTGGTTATTGCTTAAATTCTATATTATGTTGTTGTTGTTTGATTTAATACTTAATACTATCACTATATATGTCCACCATTGATTGCTTGATTAATGTTGTCATTATATCCTAATCATATTTTTGTCTTTTTCTCTTGTTCCAGCTTATGGCTGGTTGGGCTTCTTTTTTTGGGCTTCTTTTTCGGGGTTTCTTTTTTTGGGCTTTTTTTGTTTGGTAGTGATACCGTTGTTAGGCTTTTTGAATAAATAAGATTGCCAGCAGAACCCTGTGTTTGTTAACCCTGTGTATCCTTAAGGGAGTTACTATTGAACCCACGCAGTAACCACATTAGCCACTCGTAGTTCATCCAACATTTTCTGGTGTCAGAAGTGGGATACACAGAAGGGTTAGTTTGTAGTGTAGAAAGCCCAGCCATGGAAATTTTTAGTTTGAAGCCCAGCCAGCCAGCCAACCCCTGCCCCACCCCATAGGAACCATGGAGCCACGAAGACCAACGCCCTCCAACATCAACTCAAGATTCAGGACCTGTATCCCGTTCCTGTGCACACCGTCCTGTCTGTTCCCCCGCCTCATGGTGGTTACTTTACCATCAGAAACCCAGATGGAGATGCCTCTGCGGTCAACGGAGACCTCTTGCGGTTATTTCACCCCCCAGTGGTCAACACACGTCCACAGCACCCGCCTCCACTGCCTGCGTCGACCGATGTCTGGTACTTCCCGGCTCACCACCCTTGCCAGCCACCTGCAGCCCGACCGGACCCTCAACCTGGGATGACAACTTCCCAGCGCCTACCTCCTGTGCGACGGTCCAGCCGCCCACACAGACAACCCCAGAGATTGGACCTCTGACTCTTATTAGTGATTAACATTAGACATTGACTGTGAGTGCAGAAAGAGCAGGGGAGCGCACCCATCAAGACCCCCCCCGAGTTTCCATCAGGCCAGATGATAGACCACCGAATCCAAGGGAGCTCCGCCTCAAGATTTTAAGTTAGAGAGTATGCCCATGTTGGCTTTCTCCACAGCTTAATTACAATTACTTTTATGCCTATGTTGACCTTACCTTTTTCATTGCCCTAGTGCCCTTATAGCATATTGTATTTTTTTGTACTGTTCGATCCTACGTTAACCCTGATAGTGGTCTGGGACCACCGTTGCAGGTCTGGGACCTGTTGTTTTGTCCATATGATGTAACTTACTACAGCCAGAGCTGAGACTGTTGTGTACATCTTCAGGATGCCAGTAGTAACTTAGCCGGTTCACGCCACCTGTTAGTAGTTATAAAGAGGATGGACCATTGTTGTACTTCGGTTCACTGTGTGTATTTTGCAATTGTTCTACCCTAAGTGATGGTATCATAGCCCCTTAGAGTTTGATTATACCTTCAGTGGTCTTTTGTAAACCTTTGAATTGATGTATGTGTCACGTAAGGGACTACGTGACTTAGCAGGGGAGAATGTGAGAGGATGAACGACTTTTTATTTTTAATGTGCTTTCATGGTAGCTCTAGTGCGTGAGTGAGGGACGGCCACTCATAGTAGTTTATGGGCACTTGGCCGAGCACCATTAATTGGATTATTTCCCTTGTAATACTAGCGCGGGACCCGTTATTCACATCACGGTGAAAAGCGCGCATTTTGATTGGTCAGTTGGAAATGTACCGGGCTTCCAACTCTTATATCATGGCTTTGAGTTTCTTACAACTCGCTCCTTCGTTGTTATCCACCGACAGGAAGACGGGAACCCGAATTCATTGTTGAGAGTAGACCATACCCGATCGGTACAAAATAGGTACTCATGATAACGTTTGTTATCAATGGAGATACGTCGTATTAATGGACGAAAGTATCCCGCACAAAATTGTCGAATGTTGTTAGTCCTGACACTTTGAAAATTTATATTAAAACTATTACCGGGTTTCTGGTATAAGTAGTCAGTTGGAATTGTAGCAGCAAGTTTCTACTTTATAATGGTACCAATTTCGTTGTACTTTGATGCACGTGTCCTATTGAAATGATTAATGAGAGGATCTCGGATTTAAAGTAAACCACGAGTTAGACGCATGTTATCCCCGATAAATCCAACCTGGGTCAAATTTATTCAATTATTGCTGGAGGGGTCGTTAGAGTAATTTCTGCAGTTTACTGGGATACCTAATTGACTTTTGTGTGCACCCTTTTAACCGTACTGTAAATTCGATTGTGTTAGGACCCTAACCGGTTATGTTGTCGGGCTGGACTCCATGTCCGAGCCTTTCACTTGTGCAACACGGGCTACGTAATAGCTCTCTCGGACGTCCGCGCGGGCTAATAAATAAAATGCGGTTCGAGTGGTCAAGACACTCCATCATAGACGCAGAGACAGAGCCGACGCTTGCCATCGCCACCCCGCCCCATAAGGCATGTAGCGGTAGCACAGGACCCGGAGAAACTTTGGGTAAGTTGGAGACTATTATATTAGAAGTGACTTTAATTTGCGCACCCCCCCCCCCCTTTTCCTTGGATGCCACGTAGAGAATGCTGATCTACAGAGACTATTATGAGTCCGGCTCAACGGTAATTGCCATTGTCATTGGACGTGTAGGATGCGCTTTGCAGTACAGTGTCTTGATATTGTGACTTTATTGTCAAAGTTAACGTTTGCGGTGCTAGATGATAATGATGGCTCGCTAACCAAGCTATCACGATTTGCTTGTGTGCCTATATATAGTGTATGTGTAGCATTGCCTTGTTGTGGTAGGCAGTGAGGATTTCCTGACATGTTGATGTGGATGGCTTATGTTACAGCGAGCGGCACTATACGCTTGATTGTATTACGGGTATTTGTGTACCTTGCCAGTACCACTATGCTATAGAGAGCAGTGTGATTGTGATTGCGTGTTTAGTGTTTAAGATGTGTAATTAATTACATGTATTGGAGATGTATAATATTAGTTGGGCCTCACGTGGGTGAGCCCCAGGACTGTTCTATGTGCGGCGGTGGATGAACAATGTTTCAGTGAGTCTACACATGTTGCAATGAGTCTCGCCGACATATATATATATATATATCATGTGCATGTATTATAGTTATCCAGATGTATTATGCTTCTATGAGTTTCGTAAGTGTGTGAAGGACAGTTTCATTTTAAGGAATGTACACATTACTTTATGTATCTAGTGGTGTGTCATACACATGTTAGCCTGGCGGCATAGCTCCGCGGCTAAGGTCAAAGGGCATGACCCTTCAGTATCGATTGGGAGGGGAAGTAACCAATACAATAGCCCTGGGGCGGGTTAGTACTAATAATGGGAGTGGGCCTATGAGGATGGCCTGCATTGGGATGCAGCGTCTGTGTTATGGACAGTCAGTGGGCCATGTTGGCCACTGCGTTATTATTTTATGGAATGGCCACTCTGGATGTGCTGTACACCGGCTCAGTGGAGCGAAACTATTGTGTTCTTGCCCCTTCATTTGTTATGTCCTTCATACTTTGATTAGTACATTAATTAGTTTATGTTGCCAGTGTACTAGGAAACTCCTTGTGTATATGATATAGCCTCTTGTAGTTGTTATTCATTAACCTTAGCGCTATTTTATTCCATGCATACATATCCAGTTGGTTATTGCTTAAATTCTATATTATGTTGTTGTTGTTTGATTTAATACTTAATACTATCACTATATATGTCCACCATTGATTGCTTGATTAATGTTGTCATTATATCCTAATCATATTTTTGTCTTTTTCTCTTGTTCCAGCTTATGGCTGGTTGGGCTTCTTTTTTTGGGCTTCTTTTTCGGGGTTTCTTTTTTTGGGCTTTTTTTGTTTGGTAGTGATACCGTTGTTAGGCTTTTTGAATAAATAAGATTGCCAGCAGAACCCTGTGTTTGTTAACCCTGTGTATCCTTAAGGGAGTTACTATTGAACCCACGCAGTAACCACATTAGCCACTCGTAGTTCATCCAACATTGGTAATAAAATCATGCCCGTTGACAGAAATACCCTTTTAATTACTATTAGATTCAGTCAACTTATCATTGTAAAAAAAAAAAGGTAATTTGTATTAATACATACTGCAAAACATCTTAATTCTGAAAATATGTGACATATTGTTATATATCCATATATAATCAAGGGAAATTATGCATACATGTAATTTACTTAGTTACTGCCCTTGGTTAGACCTACACTTAATTACGTAGTAAGGGAAATAATTTACCTCTTATGCGTTGTGTGATTAATTAACACCACCACTTTACTTACATTACTTTTCATGTTGCATTACTCTCAGTGAGTTGGTAATACATTAGGTCACCTATTCTAAAGTATGAAAGTGTGTGAATGACTTTATCTTTATTGATATTTGGTGACCCTCATTACTCTATGCATTATTATGTACATCTACTGCGATACTGTATATAACTAATGACCTGTAAATATTACCAGAATAAAGTTGCTTATCTTCCCGGCTACAACTGACTTCTCTTTGTTTGTTATCACCTCATAACACATATGATGACAAATTACATTGAATTGTTTCAAATTATGATGTAGTAGTACTATAGATCATAAAAATTCAAAACTTATGAGAAGACAACTTATTCATTTAATATTTATGGATCAACATTTCGCATCGATGTGACTACTGTCGAAAAAGCTTCCCACCCGCTCACTGTAAAGTATTCCTGCAAAAGCCTTTCATCAAAGTGAGTCAAAGATACATGTATATCCTGTGCCATATTTAGCATATAAACATCAATAAGCAAGTCCCCTTTCAAAACAAATGGCACAAGTGAGGAATTGATGATTTGCTTAAGAATATGATCAACACTCTGTGTCCTGTCCGACTGTGTTTTGCGTTTCCTGGCATTTTTTTTCTGAGCAGCAGCTAACTTAGGTCTTCCTCTTTTCTTAACTTTTGTTGGAAGTTTAAAATCCAAATTTTCACTTTCTATTGCACTTGTACTAGTTTGGTTCAAATCAACAGTCTGCATAGTTCTGCTAGATATTGGCACATCATCATCAACATTTACATTCTGCACATGAACATCAACATATGAATCAAGACAGCCACTTTGAACTTCAACATGGAAACCAGCATTCTGATGGCGTGGATTTCCATGAACGACACCAGTATTTTGAGAATATGAATCACATATATCATTCTGAACATCAATGTCATTGTCAACAACACTAGCATTCTGAAAATGGACATTTTCATCATTGAAAACTAGAGCACCAGCAGCATCATTCTCTACACATGATTCATTATTACCATTTTGAGCACTGCCATTCTGAACACCATTGTTGATATTGACAGGCACATTCTCTGGGAACACAGGCCTATTAACATTTGGATAATTTTCATTATCAATGCCTTCAACACTGCTAATGATACTTGTGGTGGGCCGTGCCCTCTCATGTTCATATGCAGCATTTATCTTGCCTCTGCTGCTAAACCATACAACATTTTCTTTTGCCTTCACAGCATTTAAAATTCCCCTAAACATATCTAGATGATAATCAAATTCTTCTTGGCCAAACTGAGACAAAATATCTGCAATTTCATTCAGTTCTTTATGAGCCTTCCTAAACTTTTCATTAGCTGACAAAATCCGATTTTGATATGGTTTTGATATTTGAATAAGGGATCCACCTTGCCTGGTAATCTCTGGATCCTTCAGATAATGGCTTAATTTATGCTGATCAGGAATATCTTCAATGTTAAAAAGGCTCATTCCAATTTCATATCTATATGCAAATAAATGAGCACAAATGAGATTTTGTGCCTCACTGACAAAACAATTACATTTGCCTAAACGAATGTTATAAGTTTTGCCATTAGGATCAGCAACAGTTTCTTGATCTACAAGATAAATTTTGGCACAGAATTTCTCATATTCATTCTTAATAGCCTTTGCAGCATATGGAGAACATGCTCCATAAATCTGAGAAATTATGTCATCATCAGAAGATGAAGTGCCCACTATTGTTTTTTTCTTCAGTTTAAGTGCAGATTTTTTTAGGAGTGATGCAGTATGTTTTCTCTCTGTTAATTTTATTAAGTCCTCAAACAATGTTGGGACCGAAGAATAATGATCTAAAACAAATTTTATTTTATGGTTATGACTCTCCACAAAATTGTTTGTTAAATTTCCAAAAGTGGTTTTTTTCCTGACAAAACATCCAACCCATGAAGACTTGATCTCATCCCAATTCTTCATAAAGTAATTTTCAAACTGTTTATATTTTTGCAACAATACAGATTTCAAATTTTCATATTTTTCTTCATCTGAACAATGCAGCATACCACGAATAATTTCCATGATTTCTGCCTTGTCAGCAACAGAATATCCAGTCAAAGATCTCTGAATTGCTTTATCAACATGCCACCTACATAGCACTAAATCGGCATGTGGAAAAATGTCAGTGATGGCTTTCTGCTCTGAAAAATCCTTATCAATAACGAAAGTCTTTATTTTGGTCTCAACTTGAGGATTACAATTTTTAAAAATTTCCATCACAGAACAAAGAGTATCTGCTTGTTCATTAATAACAAGGGCATATGCTACGACTTGACCCACATGATTTCCATCTACAACTAAAAATGAAAAAAGTGGCATATTTCTATTGTTAACTTTGTACGTTGCATCCAAAAAAATGACTGAAGGGTATTTTGACAATTCCTCTTTCATAATACTTATCTGTATGAAAATCAGTTGTGCATCCTTTGTTTCAGCATTCTGGTCCACTTTTATGACGGCGCCAGGGTCTTTTGCCTTACTTGACATCAAAAGTTCCTTTGTTAAGACATCTTCGTCGGTGTCTGCACTTGCTTTGCGAAATCGCTCTTTGTGATTAAATATGTCTCTTGGTGTCAGTTTTACAGCAAAAGTCTGTTCAAAATAGTCAATAATTTTTGGAATCGTCACTTTAAGCTTTAACAATCTCCTCAACTCATCTGTCTGGGCTGCATTAAGTTGCCGAAATTCTGGATACACCAATGCATCTGAAATAGATAAGTTATATGGAAAGTTTTTACTTTTAAAGTAAGTTGAGTGTGGAGGATATATACACAGGTGTATAAATTCATGCAGAAATGGATGCCATCTATTTTGGTGCGCAACATACCCTGATAAGACAAAGTAGAATAATGGGTGAAATTTTAACATTATTTTGGGAAAAAATGCGTAAACAATGGCCTGCCATCGTAAATATCAGAGCAAATTTTAGTTTATGATAAATGGCTTTCAATTTCAACCTTGCTAAATAAGGAACATTAAAAAAGAAAACGCATTTAGGCAAATTTGAAAATAAGTTTTTCGTTTATTGTATTGTATGATTGACAAGAATTTGGTGTCAGTTTCCTCGAATAAAAAGATCTTGTAAACAGGGATGCTAAAAGACTTTTGCAAAAAAACCTGAAAAATGAACGTGTCATCATGTTTGCATCAAAACAAACATTCTTTTAAGAGTTTTTATACACAAAATACAATTAAATACAAGGAAATATAATGTATAATAATTCTTTTACCATAATAAAACTATGGCTCTGGTGAGCCGCAAGCTACTAGTACAATGAGCAACTTTAATTTGGACTTACCTGAACTGTTCTGAATGGGTGGATGTCCACTGTGTTGAAGATTGACCTCTGTTATCATAAGTCCATTTTTCTGTTTGTTTGCGCTTAGTCGCAGCTTAGCCTGGCAGTTGGTTTTGAAAGTACTGTGAACACATAAACATTCCATATTTAAGTATTACATCTTAATAGCCTAATTTACATTTCACTTAGCATGGTTTCAATTCATCTATCCACTGTACAAATTTCTGTCAGATGTTCTGGATATTTCTTTATGTTAATCTACAAATTCACATCTATTTCATTATTGATGACCCAGTACTTTCCTTGGGGGTGATCCTGTTTAATAATAGTTTTAAAATAAGCCAGACGATACCCTTTCCACCCCACATGACACTACTTTTCATAAAATCCGTTGCAAAGGCTAAAGCTGAATTGTTTTATGTTGTAAATAATGGCTAGTGACCGACACATTCATATGACAAAGTAGTAGACTCAACTGCGCGCTACCTGTAAAGCCCGCTGCCCCGTCAGTGACCTTACTCACGGAGAATCTTATCTGGGGTCACTGACCCCGTGCCGCTAGACGATGACCACATACGCTGTCCACGTGGTTCGGTTTTTATTGATCGGTATGAAAACATTCGCTGCTATGCCTTATCACGCTTGATAATGAATTAAGCAGCAAAACCTTAGTCTGTCAGTCTCTAACCAATGATCTGACTTATGATTCAAAACTGACAGCTGTAGTTTTCGTGAGAACAAAGCATGATGACTAGCCACGCCCTCCTAAGCTCTACACAAATGGTTTCATCCTGATTGACAACTAATAAACCAATGTGGGCATTTGGGGCAGAGATTATTTCAGAGCTTGTTTCTGATTGGTTCTTAGATACAGACAACTCCAGATGGTGGTCAGCTTGTGAGAAAATGAGATAATATTGCAAATTTGTTGAGCAACAGTTCGCATGTCGATGTTACAGCTTTTGAAAGTGTGGGGAGAGCAATTGAAAGCTTAGTCTTTGTGATTCCGACCAGTGGTTCACTGGTTAACATGTCCATGTCACAATGCGTTTGATTTAGAAGAGATACAGTGAACAATAACACGGTGGTTACGTCTCAAAAAGGTCAGTGACCCGACGCCTGAAAATAGGGCTCGCGCGTGGCGCGGTCAGCTTGACCTGGGCGACTTTTGCCGCCCGTGCGGCATGAGCGAGCGCTTGCAAGTCAATACCGACTATTGCCGCCCCGCGCAGGGTGAGGGTTAATTTGGATTACTAAACTTATCCAAAACATGCAATAATTGTAAGTCTGATGTGAATTAAACATTATAATTTCCATGCCTTTACTATGTTTCCAAAACAGGCAGATTTGAGATACTGAATTGATTAGTAAATATTTATAATCTGTAGTTATTTTCACGACACAGGGTTTTGTCTGTATCCCACTACTTCAAAGGCAACTGTAACCGAATGTGAACAATTCACACCATTTATGATGTCTTCCTTTCCTCAGTTCAATAAAAGGCATTAGAATTGAATTTTAGTATGGGAAAAAAGAAAAGTGCCCCTCATTTCACTTCCAACTCCGCAACAAGCGCATCAAATATAAGGGAGGGGTGTTTTCGACCTCCTATTCATATCCAAATTTTCCCCCCAATTTGACAGATTTTTCCTATGTGCTCCGTAAAGACAAGCCTTCTATGCTGTTCTAGAATTTATTAGTGTTGCATTAGCTTAAACTTACATTAATTACAAGAAAATATAGGGGCCTAAAATATTATAATAATTTTATTTGCCCTATTATTATTTTTGTCAATTTACAGACTCAATATGAATACAGTACTCGGTAGGCCTACTGGTTTGATTTAGTCTAGAACAGATTGCAGATCTATCTAGACTAGATCCAGATCTAGAATCTAGATATACAGGAAATCAGCCGTATTCCACTACCCTCCCCCCTTCCCCTTACACAATATAAGCCACAGATCAGCTCCCTTTCACCTTGGTGTGGTAACAAAAAATGAATGTTTTTTCAGACTGTTGACAAACACAGGAATTGTGGGATCCATTGTCAAATTACTGAGAAAACTGCGAATGAAAGAATAATGGCCAAGATGAGGCGCATGGTGGCTGGAATGAGGCTAACTTAATCTTAGATCTGAATCTCCGTAGAAGTAGAATTTAGACGATTTGATTTGGGCCTAGATAGTAGATATCTACTAATCTAGTCTACTTACAGTAGATTTAGGTCCAGATCTATAGTCAATGCACTAGGTGCGGTCAGCAAGTCGGTGCGGTCAATAGGCCCCTATTTGTTTTTCCATACAGTTTCATTTACCGGTGTTTTTGTGACTAATCCACGTTTTGTGACGTTCTTATCAAGAGATCACAACATCACATAGAATATGACTGCTGTCTAAGCTTGTATTTTGCCTTGGACAACTTTCCCAAAGTTTGTGTCCCCACAACTGCCATCCTGAGTTCAAAGGTAGGCCTAAATATGTGACCCTACAGTTTTCTCCATTTAGTGGCACAGCGGTCTGGTGTAAGCTCACAAAAGTGCTCTGGACACTCTTACTTTGGGTGGATTTTCATTGAAAATATGTTTTCTGGGGATTATGAGCGTGATTATGCACATATATGACACTGACTGCACTGACATGCATTCATCTGACACTCTGCATGAGGTGCAGTCACAGGTAATTGCAGTATTTGCAGTGTGACATCAGTGTTGTGTTTGCATCAACTGGGATCACTAGCAGTAGCACCATTTTTATTTATTAATATTATTACTAATAGTAATATGATAACATGATATATTCAAAGCAAGAATACCACGGCACACCAAATAATAGTTAACAACTGACTTTAGGCCTAATGAGAAACAAAGAATAATATTGTGGTTAAATCCAAATACATTATAGGCTATATTTTACTTAGGCATTTTGCAACTTGAAGTTGAATCCTTGATCAAAGAATAGGTCTAGTAAGGCAAAAGAATGGGAAGATTGTTTATCAGATCTATTTTGATATTCATCGCACAGAGAGCATGCACTGATGGCACTTACAAAAGTTACATGCAGGTGACTGCACGACCAGCAACTTGTGACTGCACCACCAGCAGGTGACCGCACAGACATGTAATTGATGCTTGAAAAGTGTTCTGACTAGCACAGATTAAGTGAGAGAGAATTTTAACTAGTGTTCACTGACAAACCCAAAGTTCAGTGGTTAAATTAAGCCAGTCAGAAGTTCGCTGGACTTTGTTTACTTCTGCCATCTGGACATTTACCATTTCCTGCATCGTGAACGCAACCTAGTCTAGTGCATTGACATTGACCAGAGATCTAGAGTCTAGGCCTACAAACTCCATATTTTATTTTATGGATTGTAGATTTCTAGTTCACAGAAACATAAATAAATAAATAAACAGATCTAGATCTAAATAAATGAACAGAATAGATATAAAACGTTGGTTACTTACGTTGTTTCACTTCGTTTCCCTGTGCTCTGCGACACATAAGACCCGAAGTGCTTGCACTCAAAGCTTATGCTTTGGTACTTCCAGGCCGGTGGATAGTGCCGCCCTGGATCCTTAATGTGCGCGTTTGCACTTTCCACTGTTCTGGCGTGTTTTTTTGAAAACACAGAATTTGTGTCCCTACAGTATTGCCTAAACTGTGATTCAAAATCCTCCAAGCACATGCCCTTCTCGAACGCCATTTTGGAATTTGACTGCGGTCAGTAGTCGGGAGGCTAAATGAGTATGACTATGCCAATCCGATCATCCGCCGAGCAGACACTTCGATACTTTTACTTTATGGCCTCTAATTAACGTACAGACAATTTCCAAGCGGTAGACTATTAAGTTTAAATCAATATTCCAACTCAAGATAAAAAGTCTTTCAAGAAGACGAAGCACAAGACATGTCCTTGTCAAATCTAACTGTCTTGAAGAAATCCAATCGCGGCAACAAGATTGTCGAATATGGAGAGATCGTTTTGGAATAAATACAATACCTTCGGCCCAAATAGCACAGAACCGAAGATCCGGGTTGTATAGGCCGCATTCGGCCTAAATATACACTTCCATTGATTTAATATCTGAGTTTATGCATGAGGTCAAACCCATAACGGCAGACAATGTATGAATTCTGTGTCATATAAGACACAGAAAAAACCTAAATTTATTTGTGGTATAGAACAGCCACTTTGGGGAAACCTGGGTGGTCACTGGCTCCTGCTTCCATGTAGCGTCGAGGTCGGCGGTCGAGCAAGGTACTCGCACGGCTGGTACTGCCCAACTAGTCTGTAAAGCTTAGGGTCTGGCGAGATTTCCTCCCTTGAGGCGCAACTGAGGGACTGAGAGTTGGGGTGGACTTTGGTCGGGTGTAGGTCGGACAAAACATACGGATTAGATCTTAAGGGGCAACTGGTACTATATAGTATTATTAGACTTAGGATCGTGATGAGAAAAGTGCTCTCGCAACTACATAGTCACACGGCACATCTGTGCTACGAGGGTAGTGTGTGCTGGAGTCCCCGTGCCACTTTTTTTTTCTTAAAATTTCCCGAGCAGTTTTTTTTTTTTTTCGTTGTTGGCCTTTGTTTTTAACCTTTTATCTTTTTTTTTTTTCGTTTTTGTGGGGGGGGGGGGGGTGGATTTCTCTCTTACGTCGTTAATGACAGTCTCTTGGAAGACAAGACATGGATATTTTAACATTCCCTCAATAAATCTTAAAGAAGGTGTAATGCACTTTTCTTTTTTTTCTCAAGTTAAGGCTGTTAATTGGGAGCAAGTCAATTATGTCTTTTCAATATAATTGATTCGATATCAGAGATGATATTTGGACCGCTCTTGGACAACCACTATAATTAGACTGATTCTAACTATAAATGCCGGGAGACATTAGACGGGACCCAGTCCTGAACAGATTCCAAACTTTTAACCTCTCATACCAAGCATCCCCTTTCTGAGGGCCGGTCGTATTGTCTTGTCCTCGTAATATCCCTATTGAGTGACTCCCATATGAACGCCTCCTTAATTTGCTCTAATCTGAGAAAGATTTCCTTTTGAGACAGGGATGGACTTTAAACTGAAATTCTAACCCTAGTCGCCCAAAATCCAATGCTCAAATGCTATGATAACGATACACATCTGTAGCGACTGACAGTGGATTTTTCCTGGGAATGTATAATAACTGAGCATGCAATGTATTTCAGTCTGTTCAAATTATAGTTTGATCTTGCCATTAGAGAGATTTTAGTTACATATCCCCTTTTTCTCTCTTCTTTCTCTTCGTAGCCCTCTTGAGGTCAGATTTTGTCCAAACTGAGGCGTATAGGCCTATATCACAAACGCAAATCTGTCTTCCGTTTCTTGATGAAATTCCCAACCAATAAAAGACTTGAAAGTTCACGTATTTTAGTCGTGTTTAGTTTCGTTTATTTTGTTCTTGTTCTTTATTCTGCCTTTGTAAAAGACATAATACAGGGTGTCCACGGAAGTTGGAAAGTGGAAAATAGGCCGGATTTTTTACGCGTGGTAGGAAGAATGGGAAACTGATCTGATAAGAACGCGCTTATTCGGAAAATGGAAATTAGGGGGAAAAGTATGCACAAATTAGGCCTACACAAAAGTGCGAAACTAGAAAAGTACGTCCGGAAATGAGAATAATAAACAGAGTACCGGTAGTTCTGGTTACCGCTTCTTTCTTCAAACTTCACGATTTTTAGCATTGTTTCGAGTGGGTTGATGTTCCAGTCTGACAATATGATTGTCTCATTTACAATTTGTAGAACGTGCAGACCTTTTTGCCTCTTCACTTAAGTGCCGACTCCACCTTCCTGCAGTAGGCTACCCGTGACTTCTTAATGTCCCAGGTGAAATGCGGTCAAGGTGAGCAGAGAGTGGGGAGATGTCCATCCCATAATTAGCATAAGGGGTAGGCTAAAGTGCAGTTCAGCCGCCCATTTTTCTCTGTATCCATGTTCCGCTATTCCCAGAGTGAAACCAACTCCCTCCGTAACAGTTCATTTTCCAAACTGCGAGGGCTCACAGATCCCCACAAGGACACGACTTTAGGAGTGGCCGTGCCTGGGAGATCGCAGAGGGGTGAGTTAGTCTTCTACAAGATGTGATTTTTTTTTTTACAGTAAACGCCAGGCTTGGTAATTCCCTGCCTAGAATTCTGGCTAAAGGCACAGGTCATGACTTTTCCTTTTATGGACCGTGTGAAAGTATCAGTTTATTTTTTAATGAAATTGGGAGGCGCACACTTGACCTGCGCAGGAGAAGTTGGGGGGGGGGGGTAAACTGCATTTTTTTACCAGGGTGTGAAATTGTCTTTAACGGCTGGCTCATTTTGGGAGAATTCCTATCAGTTTTTCATTAACATTTATAGCTGTAGCTGCTGACATCTCTGTTCTTTTAAGGAACCTATTACCAGTATGACCCATTATACTAGTCTGGCACGGTCCACCGTTGTCCAGTGGTACTGCTACTTTCATGACTATGTTCCCACCATTTAATCAGTAATCTTTACCACATTGGGGGCCCGGGCCAGGTCGTTGAGATTGACAAGAGCTTGGTGGCGAGGAAGAAGCTGAAAAGGATTAGCTCTGCCTCTACTCTGCTGCCATTAGTTACCCAGAGAATTGCTCCTGGCAACATAATTCATTGTGATGGGTTGCCATCATACAATAATATTGCAACTGTTCCAGTGCAACCTCCTTTTCAGCGCTTGGTGGTATTTCACATCCAGAATTTTGTGGATCCAGTGACGGGTGTTTGCACCAATCACGTGGAATGTTATTGCAAAAACTGTAAGAGACGGGTCAGACACATGTAGCTGGCATGTATCATGCATTTTTCAATACACCTCATTGCATTCCAAAAAATGTTCTTTTAAAAAGACAAGAAGGTTTTTGCCAGTATTCATTAACGCATGACGAGCAACAGCAGAGATATCACTGTCCCATCATGCCTGGACCTCTTGGATCTTTCTCCGAATATTTTTACTAACATACAGTGTGTGTACTTGACTTAATATGCTGGTTGATCTTTATAAGTATGAGTTGAAACCCCCTGGTACTGTTGTAGTTTGGCCACAAGCATGGCAACAAGTGTAGTCATTTCTGCTTTTGGTTGTTTGGTGCTAAAAAAAAGCCTAGCTCAATGAAGGAAAATTGAAGAGTTTTTCAAGTCTCTAATCACTTTGCATGTCTCTGTTTATTCTCGCCGACATACATATGAACAGGAAATAAGAAAAAGTGAACATGTACATGAATTTCATTTAAGGGAAACCATGTTCCATTCTAAATAGGATGAAATAATTTTTCTTCATAGTACTTAAAATTTTTCCACCTGACATTTCACATTCCTCATATCTTCTTGTGCGTGTAGTGATGCAAAAATTTGTTATGCCACATGAATGTCTTGTTTTATTAAGGTAAGAAAACAGTATTAGCGAAAATTATTTGGAAAAGACATATGTGCATCAAATATAATGATAGAATTTTATGTCTCATAAATCTTTGTTAAAAACAATCCCACCCCTCGGTAGTGCTTGATAAGAAGTGTGTCATCTCACAGGTGCCAGAGTGTAGAATCAGCTGGTTTATATGGTGTGTTGCATCCATGAGTGGTGCAGCAGAAATGGCAGGTAAGGTCAGAGGTCACACCCTTGGAAGGGTCGTAATTTGTGCAGCTTGACTTGTCTGAGGATTGCTCAAACCATTGCTCTCTGCAGTCTGTGAAGCCCACACACCTTATAGAAGCACAATTTATTATTGTTCCGTTAAAAATTAAATGTGTAGACACCATCTTCACCATTATACAGACATGATATAACATAATGCTGTTTACATGCATTTTAGTTGAGGATATCTGTACATTTTTAATATCAGAATATTATTTCAATGTATCTTGCTCGTTTTTTCTCAATAACATTTGTTTTTTTTGAAGTGTAAAATTTAAAATTGTAATCTTGTACCAGCCCCATAAGTGAAGAATTTTGTATGCTGTTGACATTAAAAACGTGCTAGGGGACTACAGATATTGGAGCAAAGCAGTTTTACCATTGGATGATTGCCTGGCATTCTCAACAATGAATAGTTTGCTAATGGACACTGACCTGTGGCATTTCAATCAGTTTGTCCACTCTGAATATTTCACCGTTTTTTTCAGCAAGCAATAAGGCACTAATTATACTGAAGTATGACATAATCTAAGACACAGAGCGTTTGAGCAATTGCTATTAAATTTACCGTTTGAAAACCGTTCTTGTCCCGGTGGCCCTTTCATGAATGATATCATTCATGCAGTAAGGCTGACCACTAGGACATGCTGAAGGTTTTCCTAGAATTATTTCCAAAGCTCCACATGGTTGTCCAGTTGCATAATCCCCACACTGGACACATTGCCTGGGAACTAAATTATGTGAAAGGTTAACTCCATTATCATAAATGTAAAGACCATATATTTCACATAAACTGATACAGGAATATTTCCAGGACTCAGAAAATTAAAAAAAGGAAAAAATAAGAGGGAAAAGGAGGGGGGGGGGGAATTCAAAGCATGAATCAGGAATAAATTCACAATTCAATACTTAAAAACAAATCGCAATATTATGGGTCGAATCACAATATATAGAAAATGCAACTCTTTAACAAAATATGAACGGAAATTGCGATTCATGAATCAATTCTTAAGCCGCTTGCATATATCTGTACAAATGGAGTGCACGTGAAATACTATCAACAAGATGAGTAGAATGATACAATAATAATGCAGTTATGTAACGCCGAAAGGTACAGAGTGTTCCTTGTACACTCTTGCAACACACACAGTATAATTCACAAAAGTTATGCAACCATGACCTTGATTTCACCTCAGTATACTATGATTGCATGGCCGTGACGTTTCGTATTCAAATAGTGTCATTTGCTGAATATTTTATCAAAAGAATGTTCCCACCAACAATTAAATCACGCAGTATCTCACAAACCTATGCCATTGGTGTTTTCCATAAAAGACCACGTGTAATACTTCCCTTTCCAACATGCCATTAAATGCAACATAATCCTGTGATTTTTTTTTTTGTTCTACTCCCATGTCTGGACTGACCTGAGTCAAAGCAGTTTAGTTGAACAGAAATTTAAGGGACCGATAAGTGTATTTTGTATGAACAATTTGGATAAGAGAAGCTGGTTTAAATTTAAAATCGTAATTTTCATTGTCTTAGAAACAAGCATTACAAGACACTGGTTATTTTACATTATTACCTTTCTTGATGTGCTAAACCAGCAATGTTTCTTTTTGGGTGTATTGAGATGAGTATACGTATGGTACCGTAGCCTAAAAGAATCACCAAAACAGTGGATGGTGATCGACTCGTTGTAGCCGATATAATGTATTTGAAGTGCTTGACGAGTAGAGTTAGTGGATTTTTGTAGTCGATATTAAACGATTGACAAATTCATGACAAGATGTGAAGACGAGTTGGTGTCTGGCCGCTCAGGGTGCCGCTCTGTCTGCTATCTCCACGGGGTAGTTTAGTGACATCATCTTGTCTGCCCTCCTCCTCCATCTCTTTCCCCCCCCCCCCCCCCCCGCAAACCCACTTAGTAGGCCTGCATAGTCGGGCATAAAATATACATTATCGGAGTGTTTCCTTTCGCCATGAAGGAAATGCAATTTTAAGATTGCATCATCACTCAACTGAGTAAAGTAGAGAGAATGTTTCGGTTAAAACTAAGAAGGATTTTCGTCATTTCCTTTAACATAAAAAGCATAAACGTACAAGAAATACAGAAGGATTACATAGAGACCATGAAAATCTTTCAGATAAAGGGGATTTTCGCAAAAACCAGCTTCGGCTTAACCAACTTACTGTATTGACTTCTAATCTCTAGCTGACTCCAGCCTTCCACAGAAATGAATAGCATTTGTAATTTGCCAAAGTGACAGTGGACAGTGAATGATGAGATTCAATGTAACCAGTAAAAACACAAACAGCATAGCAAGAAGAATCCATCTATTATTCTGTACCTGCTGGTGCTGGTACTGTTGTACTTGCATCCTCAGTAGTTTGTGCATCAGTGGTGGCAGAAGGTAATGATAGTTTATTGGTTTCAGTTGAAGACATAATGGCAGTGTGACTGCCAGGTGCTGATGTGATGGCTGGGAGAGCTGAAATATGGGCAATCAGAATGTCCACCACACAAGCATGTATAACATTCAAGGTGACTATTATTTCATCCATCAGGAATGGGAGTGATGTTAGGGGTATATGTTATAGTAGTACTGATCTATATGTACTAGTATATATTTTAGTGTGCATTGTTTTCTTCTCAGCGCATTTTTTAACATCGCATCTTACAAAGTTGAGACCTGATAATAAGCCCTAGAAGAATTAGTACAATTCACCCTACTGCAATTGTGATATAATGTGTACACATTATACTTGCCACGGCCAGAACACCAAGTTCCCCAGTAAAGCAACTTCCTGTCTTCATATTATAATGTAGAAACACATCGAAACGAGAACTGAAAGATAATCACTGGAAAACTTTTGATAGCATTCTCATATTATCTGACACCATCATTTTTAGCAGAGCATAGTGTAGCCTATGTGTATAATTTTTCAACAGCTTAGCAGTACATGAAAATCTTTAGTTTCAATTCCTGTTGTGCTTTTGAGTTTGACTGCAGTGAAGTGCAATTCTGAGATTGTGATTCCTATATTTTAAGTCTAAATTTTTCCTGAAGTTGGTGTTTTTCAATTCTTAATTACTGTATTATAAAAAAAGATTGCTGGGTCAGGCAAGTGTTCAGAATGGCAAGCTGTAATGTTTATACACATAAGTAAAAGTTAATCCTACCACCAAAAAAAAAACAACAAAAAAACAAACGCCGACCGGCGCTGACTGTGGCAACGACGTGTCTGCTCCAGTTGTAGGTGGGCTGCAGTGACACTAAAGGTTTCCACACACTGCAACCAGTTTCAGTTCGCACACCTCTCAGCATTGGGTGATGAGAGGTAAGCAAAACGGATGCAACACATTTTACATTCGATTCGTTTACCTCTCGATAATCACAAATGTGGCGGGGAAATAAATCATACGCCTACCTAACCCTATGACCCTCTCACTGTCTTGTCTGTCACCTTATGTTCCAGCCGGGGTCCTAACTGGGAAAGGGGGGGGGGGCGCTACTCCCCCTAGGTCTAATCAGTAGAGCTGTCCTTGTCTCACATGGCCGTAATAGACCCTCCGAAATGAAAATACTAAAAAATAAATAAAATAAATTCACCACCAATGCCCAACTTATCTCCAATTTCCTCCCACTTTATGTAAACTCTGTTCGAGTAGATCTAATTGTCTTCGGTTTTATTGTACAACGCTGGCCTTTTCTGCAGAGCCGTATTCGTTTCATTGAAACTTGTTGATTCTCTCTTGCACTGACGGTTCTATACATGCACTCTGTGTGTACTCCTACTGTCTGCTATGACACACCAAGCCCACACCTGAGAGACAATCGAGAGAAGTATTTTAGTGCTGTGCTAAGATGCTTCCTATACAAAAATGTATAGAGATATCCTCGGTTATCGTACAACGAGTTCACCGGGGTCATGTGCTGATACCGAGTTGTATGCGGATTGAAAATGGTTGCACTGTGTGCGTACCTTAAGGCAAATTTCCCAAATGGGCTTAAAGAAGTACGCAACATACAAAAATATAACTATTACCCTCGTACTGAGTCATATTCACAAGGTCTTTAGGTTTGGTTGGCTGTACAGCTTTGTTACACCAGTCGTCATGGGAATTTCCCACTGTTTGACAGCAATAGTCGCATTCTTTGGGTATCGTGCCTTTCCAAGTAAAAGGGTCAATACTATCAGACATACACTCAGACCTCCATCGTGTGGAATCCCACCATGATGTTTGGCAGTCTTGAACACTTGAACATCTACATGAGAATTAATAATTTTCAAAAGAATTCATTGTGAGAGCTGTGCAATTAGCTATCATGGTAGACTGTGCTTCCTCTTAATTTCTGCCTGTCCCTTGCCAGCTTCTGGTCTACACTTTCGAAAATGTGGTCCATGACTTTTTCAATTTGCATTCCATAGGCCTACTGCAAAAATAACTTTAAGAAAACTTTTTTTTTTTTTTTGGAAATGAGTCTCATTTACTTTCTCGTGCTAATATTGAGTGAAATCTGCCATTTTTCACTCAAAACTATCGAAGAGTAATCATTAACATTTGCAAGTACGTTGTTGTTGTTTTTCCTTCTCTTTTTTCTTAGCGTGATTTTTCTAACAATTATGTGAAAAGAAACAAAAAAACTCTTGATCTTTACCGCTTCTCTATCAGATGATCCCCCCTGCCATTATAATGAAAGGAGGTCATGCAGAGTGGGGTGTCTCCTGAGCAAATAGTTGACTGATTCTCACAGCGTGAAGAGTTCGTTGTTAGACTGCACAATGAGCATCTCATTGACTTTGTATGTCCTGTGAATATAGTTAGACATTATCATAAAATTCCAATATCTAGTATGAAATTATACACCATCTAAAATCATTGCCTTATATGGCAACAAAGTGCATAGTGGAATCGCGTAATTCTTTCTGTTGAGTTATGCACAGTAATTCTTGACGAGAAAGGTTAATATTGATGGTTTACTAAACTTCTCCTGGCTTCAACATTATTCCCAACATATAGAACATCACACTATTTTGAACATCTGTCGTGACATTAGAATTGTTGAAAAATTTTTTAACTTAGAATATATTCCTAAACTACAGCATGGATCGCTTTCTTTCGTCATACGCCTGTTTCCAAGGATAAAAAAAGTTCCTTCAACCTGTTTTTTGGAACGTCAAAGAACCAATGAAAACAACCACAAACTGAGAGGCATCAATATTTTGTGCAAAATTCTTGATCATCACAACAACACAGATTCTCTTTGCTCACATACAAACTCATACTTGGGACCGCACAATGATGTCAATGTGCTGTATAACTGTATGAGCCATGCCTTTTGATGCCTAAAATGCATTAATTCAGTCCCACAACTGTCACAAAAAGCCACCCATGCAGTAGAAAAGTTCGCGTTTGGCTTTTTTGTTTTTTGTTTTGGTAGGGCTAATATAACAACTCATTTTGTAGAAAAAAACTAAAACAAATAATGTCACTTTTTAATTTGTTATCATTCATAATTGAAAAGTATACATATTATATGCTGCCCAGAAACCACTCTTCCCCAGTACGTTTTTTCATGTTGGAGGTACCCCTCCGCCACATTTCAGAGCACACAGATGGCCCCAGGTACTTGATCCAAGTGCAAGAGGTTCCATTTTCGAATCCCCATCCTCTCTGTCTATTTCAGGCACTCATACACTGGCACCCTAATGGAGACCCAAGTCTCCCTTGAGACAGCCTTTTTTTTCATAAGTTACTCCAAAAACCTTTCCAGTTTGTACCAAAATTAAAGCCCATTTGATCTCATCACTGGGGCTCACTTCAATTTGTTTTAAAAAAGATAGACCAATATAAGTAAACTAATGGTGTTTCCTGTGGCTGTTCTAAAAACTGAGCTCTGAGCATAATTTGCTGGATCAGCTGCTTCGATTTCAATGAAATGTGGCACTTTGAAAAGTCTTTCTTCACTAAAGTATCCAAAGACTACGCAATATAAGAGTAACAAAGACACCATCTGTGAAACTTACATGTCACTTTGCTGGTTAGATGCTTCAGTTGCCGATGGTGCACAATTTTTCTGTGTGTGTGTGTGTGTTTGTGTGTTGTGAGAACACAAGATGTCTTCATGTGATTAAAAAAAAAAGGAACTATAGGTACTATCCTCTTTCCCTCTAAACCAAAAGAAAATTCTAGTACTTTATGAACCTAAACTGCACCTGTCGATACTTGCATTGTTGTCCCTGTGGTAACAGTGCTTCTGTCTTCGGATGTGGTTGCTGTTGTTGCATCAGAGGAGGACGTAGGACTTGACGGTATTTCACTTGTACCATCAGTGACATTGAATGGAGATGATGAAATTCCCATTACACCTGAAAGTACATGAACAGCAAACGTTCGTGTAAAATCACCTAATGTCTTTTCAATAAATTGCTTTTGTAAATTGTAAATTTTGTTTTTCTGGGGTCTGATTCAATTTTTTAAGAGGTGTAACAGGGCGACAGACAGGCAAGGTATAGCTAGCGTGGGAAGATAGCTAACGGCGGGGAGACAGAGTTATTGTAGGCCAGAGGGGGAAAGTAGCCGATGCAACTGAAGCGCTTTGACACCCGAAAAGGGTAGTGTTTACTTGACCGCCGTACTTGCCGATCAGATCACCTGGGAATTGCTTGGGGGGTAGAGCTGTTTCAATAGTATTTGACGTGGAGTCGACGGGGGTGGCTATTAGGATAACTAATGTACACTCGGTGAGCGTCTTGGGACGCTACCTGACTGGGTATAAATCCCCGAACGCTCCTTCCAACTTCAGACCGCTGAGAGCACTCACCAGCTTCGTGCCGAAGAGGAGACCACAACTGCAACTGTAACTTTGTACTAGTCTTGTGAGTGGGGAAGGTCAGGGAACCCGCAAACATCCTTTGTCAGAGCGTGGTATCTTTGGTATCTTGTCGGCATTTGAGCTGTTGCTGAGTGGTAAGTTAATTGTACGATGTATGTGTATTTTACTTAATGTTCATGATTGTAGAACCTAAATCTAGTGGGTTTACTTTGGTATAACTACTGCCTCTGAGAGAGTCACGGAAACGCCGTTATATATATGTTACGAAACCTTATAGGATGGGGTCCGTTAGAGAGAGCGTTATTCCTCGTGGGGAACGTGTAAATATCATTAAAACTGTATTGATCGTTTATTCTATTGCCTATATGGGAGCCTATGGAGTATGGGAGCTGCAGCCTGACTTATAACAGTGTCAGCGGTTAAAAGTGTTAATGATGAATATCCGTCATGGAGTAAGTATGGAAGTCATGCCTTCCAGCAGTAGATTAGGACTTTGCGATTGTTTTTCTACAGAGGAGGAAGAACAACACCTTCTTGGTCTCAACTTCTTGTACTTTGATTAACGACATCGTGGCTTCTTGGCTTCCCGACCTATTGGTACCTGCCGATACCTGTTGATCTAACTGCGCAGTCAAGCCAGGGTAGAGAGGAAGAACCAGTGCCCAGATAGCGCCATACACCCCTAAAGGAGAGGTTTCCTTATGCTGAATGTTCCCATGTGTTTTATAAAATGTGCTAGAAATTGAATATTACGAAGCCATTTAATTAGCATGTACTGATTTGCATCAACTTCATTCCATCGAAATTCACATGAAATTGTATGACCTATGTTCCTATTATTATTGAATGAATTAATAATTATTGTATATATGTAAGCAATACAGATATCGTTTGTTATAACTTATAGAAGAGAGATAGTCGATTATTTAGTGTGTTTGTGCCGTGCCCATCACGGCTGGTGTCAGAAGAAAGTTAGTGAGAGAAAGTGGAAACATCACAATGGTGTCAGAAGTGGGATCCTGCTAGTAAATAACATTTAATTTTGATCTGGGTCGTGTCAAGGGGCTATTGTGTGATTGTGTGGACAGGTCATCTGCCCTGAGGCGAGTGAGAGAGATTGACATTTAGTGCCTGCGACATGCTCTGATTTTACCTGTGCATTGACTGTTCAATTTTATCTTTTGTCACAGAGAAAATTGTTGTTTGCTATTGCAGGAATATTGTTGTTAACTTCACAGTTACGATCCACGCTTTATTGTTAGCTTTGTTTACAGGTCAATTGCTGATGGACTATCTGGGCGCACTGAAGCTTGCCAGACAAGAAGGCATTAGTGATGAGGAATTCAAAATTAGGTGGGACGAAGAGAAAGCCCAAAACCGAGAACAAAGGGCTATCGAACGAGAAGAAAAGGAGCGCGAACGAGAAGAAAAGGAGAAGGAAAGACAATTTGAAAGGGAGAGAATGGAATACGAACGGGAACTAGCCAAAAACGGGTGTCACAATGGTAAAGGGAATGGAAAATCTGCTGCCCCGAAGGTACCTAAAATTGCCATTTTTGATGACTCGCGCGAGGATCTCGACTCGTATTTGAAAAGATTTGAAAGGCTCGCGCAGGCAAATGATTGGGAAGAAGACACCTGGGCAGACATGTTAGGGGCATTGTTAACTGGCAGGGCGTTAGATGTTTATTCCGGTCTCAGCGATGAAGACAGTAGGGATTACGAGAAGGTAAAGAAGGTGTTGTTCAAGAAGTATCACCTCACGGCAGAGGGTTATAGGCGTAAGTTTAGGGAGAGTCGTCTAGATAAGGACGAAACTTATACGCAGCTGTCCGTGAGATTGCAGAGATATTTTGAGAGGTGGGTAGACCTCTCAGAGGCAGAGAGAACTATGGAAGGGATTACGGATCTGTTAGTCAGGGAGCAGATGTTGAAGATTGTCGACTGTAATCTTTCCATATATTTGAAAGAGAGGGACCCCAAGTCCGTGCATGAGTTAGTTGAGATGGCGGACTTGTATAGTGAGGCTCATCAGTCGAAGCGAGGGCTGGAGCAACAGCAGAAGTAGGTAATGTATTTCAGTGGGCGTTCCATAAAATTTGAGTTTGTGGCAAGGAGCTTTGTGGTTTTGTTTTTCGGGGGGGGGGGGTCTTATTAGGACACAAATGTATCCAGGAGATTAAAAGAAAATGACACTACCAAAAATATGACAAAGCAATAACAACAACAACAAAAAAGTGCAAATAATTTATGGGTTAATAATAAGATAATTTATCTTGCACTGTACCTTTTGTCCCTGTGCTTATAGCTTTAGATGTCGTTGCTGTGTTTGGATTGAAGGAAGACATAGGATGTGATGATGTTTCACTTTGAGATGTACTATCAGTGATAGTGACAGGAGTTGCCGAAATACCCATCATTCCTGAAATGCAAGGTTTCATATGAGCCATTCTCAGAATGTCAGCACAAAAATGTTGCAATGTACTCAAATTTCAAAGTCAGGAATGTTTAAGTTTTTTTTAATTTTATGCAATCTTTGTTGAGTCCTTTATTGCTTTGTTTATGTTAAGAAGATAATTGAGCATGGTGTTTGTTAATAAAATTGATTTACAGTGAATGGTCTCTTTTGTCTCGTATTTAACTGGTGACACACACACTTACCAACTGTGAAGTATGATGAGACACAGTGTTGGTTTAATTGCCTCTGCGAGACTGTTTAATGGTTATTAAAATGAGATAAAACAAAAAACATGTACAAGTTTAAGAAATTATTCATTGTTTCATATATTTGTGTGTGTCACCGTTACATACGAGGTGAACAGCAGCCTTTCGGTTTCCATGGGAATAAAAGGCAGGCACCTTCTTGACAATGTTGCAGTGGAATTTGTAGTAGTGGTTCACTGTAGAGAAGAACTATTTACTTAATTCTTCACTGCTGTGTCTTTCTAATTCTTCTGAACATGAAGAAAAGAAGGCTTGCATGTGTCTATGACCCACCAGACCTAAGTTACTACACTCAGAATCCTTTACATTATCTATAATGATTACTAACTTTTAAGGCACATTGCCACAAGTCCCTAATTCCAATAACTACATTCGTTGTCAGCACATTCTGCATCGTGCACTGTCTTGCATGTAACATTTGGTGAAACGCAGCTTGCGCGCTCGCATGTAATTAATGACCCACATTTCGTGCGTTAGGCTTAAATCTAGTCATTACCAGCGACATATTCCCCTAATGTAAACGATTGAGGCTTGTTTATAGGACTATCTTTGATTTTCTGTCACAAAAGCTGGCAGAAAAAACTTCCAGCCAAGAAAAAATCAGTGGTCTTGTATGTAACATTCCCTGCTGACCCACATGTTTGCTCTAAAAATCTTAGCTTGTGTTTGATAATGTTATATATTTGTTTTCCGAACAATCGATAGTGCGCCTGGTGTAGTTCCATCCACGGTGTACGCGAGCATGTGAAATGAATTTGGAATGGCTGCAGAGGGGAAGACTTGTATGTAACAAATGAGCCACGCACACATTGGTGCCGCAATCTGGTCGTTTGCACAACACTGCAGCCCTGGAAAGCTTTCTTAATCATGATATATATTCACAGAACTGCTACAATCAAAGTCTGTATGCTTTTTTTAATACTAATTCTAGGCAGCTGAGCTGGTTCATGCTACATCACGATGCAACAAAAAATAAGGATGATAAACAAGGCATTTTCATATATCTTTATCTCTGTTAATTATGTGGAGTTCGGTCTTTTTTCCTGTCTCTCACTATCTATTTGGTCATATCTGAGTCCTACAAACCTGGTTTCATACAATTTCCTTGTTTTTGCCAGTTCTCAGTGTTGAACAAAAAGAACCATTACGCCTAGGCCCACCTTTTGAGAATGGCTCACAATTCACATAATTGATTATTTCATTAGTATATATATATGCTTTTAGCTTGCTCTCTCTCTCTCTCTCTCTCTCTCTTCTCTCTCTCTCTCCTCTCTCTCTCTCTCTCTCTCTCTCCATTTCCTCTCTCTCTCTCTCTCTCTCTATATATATATATATATATATATATATATATATCAAGGACTACTATATCACAGGACGCGCACGGCCGATCTTCTGACTTAGCTAGCGAAGGCCATTTGATTATTGACACCTACAGCCTTATTATGACACCTAAGACTAACCAATTGTAACCAATGTTGCATCCAAACATAATCTCATTAAATAAAGCAGTTTTACCACAGTTAATGACGATACCATACAGTAGAACCTCTGGCATAAGACCTCAGTATGTAATAACACATGCAATTTGACCTTGAAATCAACCTTTTCTATTGGATTTTTTTAACCACCTTAATTATAGCCCATTCCATGAATCAGGACCATTTCTGTAGTCTTATAGCAATGGTTCCTCTGTATGTACAGAAACGAAAAATAACTCACCATGTTGCAGCCCAAATTAGTCAGCGAGCCGTGCCTTCTTGATGGAGGTCTGGTACAGAGCTGAATTTCTTTGATGGTCCTTTTCCAAATTATGAATCCCATGCAGAAGAACATTTGCCAGGCGTCGCAGCAGACGTTTAGAAAATAATCCAAAACTATAGTAGGTGTTCATGGTGAGAAGAATGTTGACAAGTCTTTGACGGCAGCTTGCTTTATGTTTGGATTTCTTCACAAAGCACAAACCAGTCCTTACGAACTCATATGTGCACACATGCGGGACAGTCAAACAACACCTTGAAACTTCTTGGATGAAGTCTTTTACTTCGCTTGACAATAAACACTTCAGCAAGTGAACTGAATCGTACAACAAATACCAAGCTCGCTGATCATTCAAAGGATGTACAGTCTCAAGGTCAGTTCTTCTTGTGAATAATTTGCAGTATTGCTGATTGATTTTATGATTGTCAGTCATGGACCCTAAAACAATCCCACCTGTCTTCTCAACAACAGCAGCAGCTTCCTTGACAACAGTGAATTGGTAGGCAGCTGTTAGGTTGTGAACAGGGGTAACAGATACCATAACACTAGGTCCACCATGCAAACATTTCATCATGACATAACATAGAGCTTGCCTTGGAGTCTGGGTCATTTTTTGACATGGCATTGAGAACACCCCCTGAAAAGGCGACTCTTTGGCGAATTTTCACTTCATCGACTAACAAAAAACAATGTTTCTGCTGAGCATTCTTTGCTTTCTGAAATGTTTTCTCCAGTACTTGGTCAACATCTGTAGAAGAGATCATAGACTGCAGCTTTCGTCTACTTGGGAGAACAAGAAAGTCACGCAGTTGATGGTAATTACAGTGAGGGAAAGATCCAATTGCAAAGCAGTAATCTGCCATCGAGAATGCCTTGTCATATAATATATGAGTTGAAGCTGTCTTGTAAGAAATTTGAGTTTCTTGCCTTTGGCAGCTTCAAGCGACTCTTAGGCTTGAACTTGTTGAAGAGTCGTTGCCACTTTTTTAACAACACCATCCACAGGAAGGCCATAGTTAATCGCTGAGTGCACAGCCTCAAAGAATTGTGTGTAGGATGACAGACCAGTGTTTGGACTTAAGATTTTACCCAAAGGCACGTTAATCCCATCCTTGTGAACAATTACTGACAAGAAACTCTCTCTGTAATCTTTCACCATGAAAATACACACAAATTTGTCTTCTGGACGAGATATGAGAAGATTTTCATACTTTTTTAACAACTCTTTGTCAGGAGAAAACTCAGAAAACGAAGTGATTCTGTCTTTCTTGATGAAATAGTTCAGCTGTTGATCCTCAGCTTTAGGCTCGCGTGCTGCTGGTTTTGGTGTTGGCAAACAAGAAGAAGAAACATTAAAAATACTTGGTGGCAACACAGGCCGAGTATGTCCACCTGGTATCTTGACCATAGGTGTATCCGCTGGCCAATGTCTCTCACATATAAAAAATTTTGTTGGGTCGACAACGAAATCCTCATGTGGGGGGAGAACGTTCAACCATTTCTGTTTTTCTTGTTCGTCTTTAGGTAGTTTAAACACACGGCATTTGTTAGATTCGTTGTATTTGCCTTTGCAGTTCACAACACCACACTTGTTTGGCATTTTGAAAGAATATAAATCCCACAACTTGCAAAAAATATCCACCAGTATCACATTGTTTCACATGTCTGTTTCAATGTTTATATTTTCCCACACAACCAAAGCACTTGTTCCGGTAACGTAAACATCCGGGAGAAAAAGAGTGCAAGCTTTCTGCACTAGATCTAGGCCTAAAAATAAAAGTTTTGGCGTGTTGGATATTCACTAGGTAAATTAATGCCAACAGATCGTATGGAAAATGTGTTTACTTACTAACTGACATTAGCTTCATCGCATCTTATTAGTCTAGATTACTACGCTAAAGCGCACTATTACGTTCGGTCTAAAAGTAGACTATTCATCAGAAACTGGGTCAATGCAATGGCCTTCGCTAGCTAAGTCAGAAGATCGGCCGTGCGCGTCCTGTGATATAGTAGTCCTTGATATATATATTTACACATATAAATTAATTTTTTTCTTGAGAATGATTAAGTGATTTTTTTTTCTTCTTGCAAGGCGATTGATGTTGTAACAGAAGTTGTGGGTTCAACCCCAGCCTTGGTCACTTGTTGTTCTTCTATATTATATATTCACTCCTGCTTTTCAATGTAAACGTTAACCGTACTAACCACTTACTAGGATTGGGATTGTAGGTGGTTGATTGCGTCAAATACAAACTTTCCAGAACTTAGCTCTCCAAACAGTTTCAACAAAAGTGAACAGCTAATGCATACCTGTTGTTGTTTCTTCTGTTGAAGACATTTCTGCATTAGTGGTTGAAATAGACTGGACAGATGAGAGGGATGTTGCTGGGACTGAAAAAGAAATTAAAATAGAAACATGTTGACAGAAAACGAAAATCCAGGAAGTTGGACAAGGAGATGTAACATACAAGGTGTAAAAACTGATGACTGAAAACAGCAAAGTGACAGTTTGCGGCAATTTCCCTGATGATTTGTTTTTCTTTCTTTTTTCTGTGACTTGTCTTTCAGGAAAACATGTGAGGCACTATCTGTGCTTTTATTTCTGATATGTCAAAGCAGGTGCATGTTTTTATTTAGAAAGGAAACATTATTGAACAGCAATGAGTGCATGTAAAACCACAGAATATCTTTTCTGTTGACAGCCCGACTTAGTTGATGAATCATCATCATACAATACAAAACCTGCAAAATAGTAGGAAGATGACACAGTCACACAGTCATCCATCTGGCTCTAAATCTCAGTGACAAACTAATAATGAGTATGTTGAGTTAAAACTACCGTAACAGTCACAATTCCACAAGATCACATTGCCAATGTACAAAGATGGTGAGATATTTACTTGTAATGTGTGGATATGACATCAGCGTTTCAGGGGCTGGCAAAATGTCTTTATTGCAGTATGCATTATGGGCCACAGTTGTTTGACAACAAAATGAACAGCTTGCTCCTATAGGCAGAGTAACTCCACCATTGCCCACAAGATTTTCTCTCTTGCAGAGACTGTTCTGACTTGTGTCCAACCACCAGTCATTGATACAGGTTGGTCTTGTAGTGCAGCTGTGGACACAATTCAGTAGGTCGATGTAAGAATATTTCCCATACTTTGTGCATAATCTTCTGCAAATTACAGTTTTAACTGCAGACTTACGGGGGATTATGACTAATGGAAAGAGTTTTCACACTTTTCATGAGCTCAAACATTAGAATGCAGGAGTCAACAACAGGATATTCCCAAGCAACTGTTTACAGAAAAATATGGAGTGTCATGATGTCCCATACCCTGATGTGGCGATTTGAAGAAGCAGAAGACAATGGAGAAAACGGCTTTTTTTTTCTGTAGTATGATTCATTCTGATTTGTCTTTATTTCCAGCGGCTCACCCACAGATGTCATACATGATGGAGATTAGACACGAAAATTTCACTTCTTTAATTAATCTGGATATTGTAAATACCGGTGTAACAGGCCAAAATATACCCCCCGCCCAGAATATACCCGGGGTTAAACTGGCCTAGCCCAGAATATCCCCCGGGGTATATTCTGGGCTAGGCCAGTTTATACCCCGAGGTTACTTTGGGCTAGGCCAGACTATACCCCCCCAGTCCAGATTATACCCCCTGCTTTTTCTTTAAAAACAAGTCAAGACCACAGTTTATTTCAGCCTGTTCTTCATCACTGTCATCAGATATCATATTAAGACATACATGAACACATTCTTGACACCAACAAGTCATAATGCAATTTAGAGAAAATAATAATAATAGTTTATTTCAGCCTTAGTTAACTTTGGTGTACATACATAGGCCTACATTCTCGACTCCTGTAAATCATGATACATTTTAGAAGGAACAAACATGCATTAAAATGCATTGATATACAAAAGAGTTGAGTATCCATTCAAACTGACATGATCAGACTTCAGCATTAATTTCACTCGTGAGTGTTGATGATATTATTATTATTATTATTATTTTGATAATTAGTTGGCCATGAGTAAAACATGCGTTGTATTTTTTGTTATAATGATGTAGAGAGAAAAGGCCAGAAAAGAACACACAGAAAAAAAATAACAATGATAATCCAACTGATAGATAGTGCAATTGCATCATCCAGCAGATATAAAACTAAATAGGCACTTAATGTTTGCGACTGATGAACTCCACCTGTCCAGATCCACTTGAAACGTTACAGAATGCTAACCAGTAATAATGATAACAATAAGAACACGAAATCATGTTATTTACTCTTGAAAATATAGAGAAATATCAATATCAGAATCATCATCATCATCTTGGAAATTGCAAAGATATGAGAGGGAGTGTAAAAATGACAGCGTGTGCTTACAAATCATTCTAGAATTTATAAGCAGCAATGTATGTGTATCAACTATATATAAAAAACGTGTTAAATCTTTTCACATATTCAAGTAGAACTGGACAGAAAGCTTTAGTGAAATACTAAATAGCCTTGACAGTTGTGTAGGCCGACAGAGTAAGTCCACTGAGACAAAAGTAGTGCATTATAAAAGGTAATAAGATCTATAGCATGTTGAGGCAAAATTCAATGGATCATGTTACATTAACAGTATTTCTTGTTAGTGAGTATCATTCTTTGATAGGTTATTTGTAGAAAGGTATACATTTCATGTACATTACGGTTTAAGACACTGGATTAGTTTGCAAGGTATTTGAAAGATTGAACTTATGTGTTATAACTTATAGTGAGTAAGGGAATGTCACTCGCGAGTGAAATGAAATAAAAAAAAAAAAAAGAAAAGACCTTGTCCGTCTTTACCTTCCTAAGCTTAACACGTCCCTTGCCAAGGGATTTAACAACTGTGTATTTGTACACAAAAAAATATTTAAAATGACTTCATTTTTATGAGTCCGTTAATTATTTCATCCATTGGGACTAAGTGTATGTCAGTGCCAAACAAACAGTACCGTGCAAATTTTACTCAATGGCAACCAACTACAGAAACAACTACAATAATAATAAATAATAATAATATATTGCATTTATATAGCGCCCAACCCCGTCGATGACAAGCTCTGGGCGCTTTAACAAACTCTTACACACACACACACACACGCATACACAAAAGAAATTCAAAAATATTTACTATTGTTGCTGCCGAAAAACACCTAGCCTAGTTTGTCTGAAAGAAATGGGTCTTCAGATGGCGTTTGAAAGAACCAATGTCATTAATTTCCCTGGTTGTCTTTGGAAGAGTGTTCCAGATGGTAGGGCCAAGAAATGAAAAGGACTTTTCTCCTACAGTGGACAGATTCATTTTAGGTACTTTCAATTTTGTAGTGTCAGATGATGATCTTAGTTGACGAGATGGAACATAGTAATCAGTTAAATCAACTAGGTACGATGGAGCAGTATTATTGACACATTTGTGACAAATGGATGACAATTTGTACATTATTCTTTTCTCGACTGGCAGCCAGTGCAAACTCTGCAGAAGTGGCAGTGCTGGATCTCTTTTCTTTTTCTTCAAAACAAGTCTCGCTGCATTGTTTTGAGCAATTTGGAGTTTTCTAATATTTTTTTGTGAAATTCCAGCCAAAAGGGAGTTGCAATAGTCAAGCTTTGAAAGTACAAAAGAATTTACTAAAACAGCCGCAGTTTCAGTTGAAATAAGATGTCTGATTTTACCAATTTTCCAGATTTCCATGTATAGAATACGAATGAGGTGACTAACCTGAGATGACATAGAAAGATTTGAATCAATGTAAACCCCTAGGTTTTTTACTTTTTTTGAAATTTCTGTTGAATTAGTGCCAATTATCATCCCAGTTCTGTCCACTTCTTGCAGAACCCGCTCACGGCCTAATAAAATAACCTCAGTTTTATCCTCATTTAGTGCCAGTTTGTTTTGGTTCATCCAGCTTTTAATTTCTGTTATACAGTTTCCAGCCTGCTGCAGAAGGCTGTCAACATCGCATGGCAAGGCAGAACTGTAGAGCTGGGTATCATCAGCATAGAAATGATATTGTAAATTAAATTTCTTTATTTCATGTACAAGTGGAATAGTATAGATAGTAAACAAAATAGGACCAAGCACTGAGCCTTGTGGTACGCCATACTGGAGCGCATAAGAAAAAGATCTTATTTTGTTGGTTACAACAAATTGGTGGCGATTTGACAGGTAAGATTCGACCCATTTAAGGGCGACCCCTCTGATTCCAACGATGTTTCTAGCCTTCTGAGCAGGATTTCGTGATCGATGGTGTCGAACGCTGCTGATAGATCCAACAAATTTAGCAGAGTAATATTTCCAGAATCTGCCTTTACTAATATGTCATTCATGATTCTTAATAGTGCAGTTTCAGTACTGTGGTTACTTCTGTAAGCAGATTGAAATGGTTCCAACAGGTCATTATTTCTCAAATGACACATTAGTTGTTGTAATATCACCTTTTCAAGGATTTTTGAAAGAAAAGGAAGGTTTGAGACGGGTCTATAATTTTTCAACATGTTTTGATCAAGAGTCGTTTTTTTCAAAAGTGGTGTTACCCAGGCTGTTTTAAAATAATCAGGGACAGACCCACTTAAAATAGAGTTGTTTATTATTTTTGTAATAGTTGGAACCAGTTCACCAATACAAGATCTAACCAAAAATGTAGGAATAGGATCGAGGTCACAACATTTTGATGGCGATGCCATGATGATAGATTTTACAACATGCCAACGAACGTGAGTGACACTAATCCAGTGCCTTAAACCATGAGCTACATAAAATGTATACATTTCTACAAACACGCTATCAAAGAATTTACTAACAAGACATGTTCATGCAACATGATCCATCGAATTTTTGCCATAACATACTATAATTACTTTCTGCAAAGCACTGTTGTCTCAGTGCATTTAATCTGTCATTTTACATGACTATCAAAGCTACTTCGCTAAAGCTTTCAGTCCAGTTCTACTTGAATAGTTGAAAAGATTTAACACATTATTTTTTACATGTACTTGGTACATATACACATATGTTATTGCTGCTTATAGATTCTAGAATGATGTGTAGGTCATTTTTATATTCCCTCTTATCTTTGTATTATTCCAAGATGATGGTGATTCTGATATTGATTATATTCTCTTTATTTTCAAGAGTAAATAAGATGATTTGGTGTTCTTATTGTTATTATTGTATATTACTGGTTAGCATTCTGTAACGTTTCAAGTGGATGTGGACCCATTTAAATTCATTATGTGAAACAATTTTAGTATGTAGGCCTATTTAGTTTTGTGTGAAGTATTTAATGTCTGCTGGATGATGGAATTGCACCATCTGCCAGTCCAGTTGTTAAAATGCTGTTGTTGTTTTTTTCTCTATGTATTCTTTTCTGGCCTTTCTCTCTGCATCAGTGTAACTTTATATATAGAAATCTAGATCTAGTTGTTCCGACATATCAAGCACATTTCTGATTTTCAAAAATTATAATAAGATTTAGATAACTTTACACTTATGAGTCTTATAATTAGTTCATACCTTGCCACTAAGTATATGTTAGTGGTGCCAAACAAAAAAATTACAATACATGTTTAACTCACGGACAACTAATTATAAAAAAACCAAAACAATAATAATACCAACGGACACAAGTAAAATTAGTGTTAAAGTTTAATCATATCAGTTTCAATTGATTTTCAATCCTTTTGTATACCAATGCTTTTTAAGCATGTTTATGTCCTTTTAAATGTATCATAATTTACAAGAGACAAAAATGTATGCTTCAATATGATATCTGATGACAGTGATAATGAACAATTCAAACTAAAGTTGAAATAAACTGCGGTCTTGACTTGTTTTTAAAAAAAAGTAGGGGGTATAATCTGGACTGGGGGGGTATAGTCTGGCCTAGCCCAAAGTAAACCCCGGGGTATAAACTGGCCTAGCCCAGTACCACCGGTACCAGACTATGTCCAAGGAAGAAAGTATGGTTGGTTGTCCCATGTGCAAAATCTTTCTTATTCCTAAGATTTTAAATACATGTTCATAAAGCAGCTTGTCTTAACCAAAAATAAAACTGTTCAGCTCCTTGATACAAACAATTATACCTTAAGGGTTGTCATTTATCTCTTTATGTATGAAATGAGTTACCTCAAGAAACAAAATAATGATTTGAAAAATAAAAAAAAGATGAAGAGGGATCATGTAAGGGAGAACTGGGAAAAACTTTGTGACACTGACAGTAACAATGAACATAGTTGTGTAGTTCGGGAGTTGGTTATCATCTGACTCTTGAAACATAATACATGTACATGTAAGTTTAAACATGCACTTGACACAGACTGGAAAAACTCTCTCAGCTTATTTTACTATGTATAGTTCACATTATATTTGACAGACTGAAACTCATATTTATAGTTCAATGTGTACATTTAGCAAACAGTAATAAAAACATGTTAAACTTTACTACACCATAGAAAGACCAACAGAGACCAGAAAGACAATAATAAAACAAGAAACAAACCACCTGCACTAATGCGAGTCTTATATTTCACATACCCTTTTGTGACTCTCAAACCAGCTTGTGTCATCGTGTATCTGGTAAGACAATGATTGTATTCATCCCGGCAGATATCAAATTTCTTGTCATCTTGTGTGCAGTTGTCACGATAGGTGGAATTGTGTGAGTCACATATTTCACACATTGTTGCTTTAACAAATTGGGAATGAGGAAATTATGTTAAAAAATAGTCATGATAAACACAGCCTGCGTTAATGAACTGAAGTCGTTTAGTTTTAAGTTTTAATAAATTAAAAAGAAATTCATTTCCATTTTAATTCTTAGTCTGTGCAAATTGGCCATCTGGAAAAACTAAATGTGAAAAAGTGATTATTTCTGAAAATCAAAAGGTCTCATATGTGAGGAATTATTAAATTAAGGAAATTAAATTAAAATAAGGAGCCCGAAAATATTAAAATCTGATTTACAATACGCCTTAATACTTTGGCGCTTTGCTTTGCAATCCATGGTCTTTGTAATTCCCACTATGAGTCAAAGTCACAATTCCCACTATAACTTCTTACAAATTTGGAGAAACACAAGACATAGAAAACACAGAGTCTCACCACGAACAACAGATCAACAATGGACAAGAAATGTTGTATGTTCTCTATAACTTGAATTATTCTTTGAGTAGATATAAGTTACTCAAGAGCGGCTAGAGAGTGACCTACAAGAATCAATAAGTTAATGAATTAATGTAACTCTGAACAAGTGGGCATGGCCAATGTACGAAAACTGGCTGGACGTCGAAGTGAAATGGTTAAGAATAAACTTCAGGCACAAATGGATATTTTAACGAATTTTCGGTGTATCCTTTCCTGGATCCATCATTTACCCTGAAGTAATACAATTAATTACCCTTCATTTCATAGTACTGTCCTGGTGCTGTTGACATTAACACTGTAGCTATTTGTGGCTGTGTTGATAGCCCATTCGTAGTCGTCTCCAGAGATGCTGATGTTGAAACACAACAAAAGTTTGCAGTTAATCAATTACTCCAGAGGGCATTTTGCATGGGGATTCAATTATTGTTTGCTACAAGTACTTGTTCTTCAGACAACTCATGCATGATGATTATTCATTATATACACTGTAGTTCTAGCATTGATTTCATGCCCTGTCTGAAATTGGCATGTATGCTTGATCGTCCGAAGAGTATTTAAATGCTGGCTATAGCCTTCCACAGAAATCAATACCATTTGTAGCTGCCAAAGTGACAAGACAGTGAACAAAATTAATGAATTCGGCGAAACCAGTAAAGACACAAAGACCATAACATAAGAAACCTGCGGGTGCTGGTACTGCTGCTGTTGTCTTTTTATCCTCAGTGGTTTGTGCATCAGTGGTGGCAGAAGGTGATGATGGTGTATCAGTTTCAGCTGATGACATAATGTCAGTATGAGTGCCAGGCACTGACGTGATTGCCGGGAGAGCTGAAATATAGGCAATCAGAATGTCCACGCACATGTACTGCATTCGAAGTTCCTGTCATTCCATCCATCAAGATGGAAATGGTGAGAAATGTGTGGTATACATAGGAATGACCTACTACTTGCGTTTCAGTACGAATCGTTTACTTCTCAATACATTTTTCAACATCCCACCTCATAAAGTTGACACCTATAATAAGACCTAGGAGAATTAGTACGTGTGACAGGATGAAGGATTTTTTATTTGTACTTGTCATTGTGACGATAGTTTGTGTGACTAGGGGTGGCTGAGTGGTATCGGAGCATCCTAGTACTTTTGAGCGGTGTGAATCTCTTTAAAGATACTAGATTGATAAGATTAGACACTCCTTTCTTCCGGCCTCTTAAAATACCGTTTATAATCCGTCCCGTGCACCACCCAATCTCGGCGCGCAGAGCCAGAGCTTCGAACAATGGGTTTGCATAGAAACTAAAACGCAACACCGATCGGTTTCGCTTCCAGGGGCAATTTCACCGTGAAAACATTCAAGAAATATATATTATCTAATTAATAATGAATTTTTCTATAAAGCAAAGCACAAAATGGGCGGATGAAGGAAGGAAAAACAGAGAGAAACAGATTTTTACAAGATTGCACAGGCATAGATATAATAATGAGCATGTGGCTTCCCCGGCCTCGATAGCGACAAGTTATTTTTAGACTACCGACAGCATTTGGGACTCCACTGCTAGTGTTTGTGTTGCTATGCGATTCTGATGCAACGGTTGATGTGTTTATAGACGGTGGTGTATTACTATTTTTCGTGAATTTGGAGAAGAAAAGGAAGGGGAGGAAGAACGAGAAGAAGAAAAATCAAAGGTTAGCCTGTTATTGTTAAAGGAAAGTTCTTAAAAGTTTTCAAAACCCTTCACAGTTCTCACTGTTGTTTACTTCCTTACTTCCATTTGCTGCTGGGAGACATGGCGCACAAGTTACGTCATAAACGGAAAATCTAGACTCGATCCCATGTTATTCCAAAAATATTCTAGATCTATCTTCGATATGACGGTAAATTAATAAAACGATTGTGACATTGTTACCACATTTAAAAAGAAAAAAAAATACCCAGAGGTTACCAACAGCGAATTACGGTAGTTTATAGTTAAAAAGTAAGCGACTTCCAGCAAGGTTTAATTAAAGTAAGAGCTGAACACTGAGCAAAACTCGGCATTTTCTCTATTCGGCTTTGTAAAAAGCGCTGTTTTTTACATCTCAAGCTTACGCCACTAGGAGGTGCCACGAAACCAGTGCACACGAAAACCCCGAGCTCTCTCATATTATCGTTTCTAGTATCTTTGATCTCTCCTCTAGGCATGTAGCAATGACGTGGGCCAGTTACCTCCCTTGTGTGCGGTTGCGCAGTTAACCGTTGGCATTTCTGTGGGAAAGTGGGTTTGGACTGGTCAGTTGGGAGTTGTGACCCGCGGGCATCCAGCTTCTAAATCATACCTAAAATTAAAAATGTATGTTTTCTTCCTTATCAACCGTTAGAAAGACAGAAACTCGGGTTCATTTGACGAACATCCAATGCCCTTCCCGCAAAATTTAAGTGTTCATGATAACGACGTGTCACTTTGCTAAAATACCCCGCACGAGTTCGTCGATTTTTAGTAGTTTACTTATCCCGTTACCTTTCAAAAATTATTTTAAAACTACTACTAAGTTTCTGGAAATATTAGCCTGTCATAATTTTAGTAGGAAGTCCCTACTTTATATTGATACCAATTTTATTACACTTCAATGCACGTTTCCTAGTGATATTGTCAAGAATAGGGTCTCGGATTTTAAATAAATGAAAAAGATAAACACGTTTCATTACCGATCCATCCAACCTGGGTCCAGCTTATTAAATTGTAGCTCGATAGAACAGTAGGCTAGAGTATCTTCTGCAGTTTATCGTGACATCTGGTTGATTTCTGTGCATGCAGTATTAGCCACGTTCGGATATTCTTTTTTATGTTGGTACACTGACAGATGCCGATGCCAGAATGTTCGAAATGCTGACGTGCTTTCTTGCACGTCCCAGCAGCAGTGTAAATAGATGCCAAATCTGGGTTGGATGCATTCTTCATCAGACACTGCGGACTACTACCGCGGCAGAACAAGAGACCTTGGCTGCCGAGATCAGCTTGCCGCCGCCTTTGATCGCAAGACATGAAGACCATTAGTCCATGACCAGGAGAAACTTTAGCTCACGCCTGGTTGGGTTTTTTGTTCTTCATCATCATCATCATTGCCTTTCTCACCCTGGATCAGGGTATAGGCCACCAACAAACACTTTCCATCCCTCTCTATCATGGGCCAGCCTCTTTACATTATTCCAAGTCTTTCCGCTTCGTTGCACATCATTTTCTCTGGCTCTTCTCCACGTTCCGCGCGGCCTTCCTCTTGATCTCTTGCCCTGGGGATTCCAATCCAATACCTTCTTCGCGATGCTGTTTCCTGGCCTCCTGAGAGTGTGGCCGATCCATCTCCATCGCCTCCTACCAATTTCCTCTCTGACTGGGCTCTGTCTTGTTCTTTTCCAAACAATTTCATTGCTGACCTTGTCTGTCCATCTGATCTTAAGTAGCTTCCTCAAACATCTGTTGATGAAAACTTGGATTCTCTTTATGCAGGCCTGGGACGCATTCCAAGTCTCACATCCATACAACAGGACTGACTTCACGTTCGAGTTGAATATCCTCAGCTTTGTTTTTAGAGATATATCCTTGGTTTTCCAAATCTTGCTTAAGGACGTGAAAGCTGCCTGTGCCTTTCCAATTCGTTTTTTTTTGTTCTTGGTCTAGTTTTACCATGTAAATAGACAGAAGCATCAACTAGGACCACGAGTTGTCGGTCGTGTATCCTTTTAAAGAAATCAGAACCCACTGCACATCCATCCATTAGCCACTCCTTCGTCCTACATACAATTCACCTATCTGGAATTGTGACATGTATACGGTACACATGTGAACTTGAAAAAGCAAGAACGACGTGTCGCAGTAAATAAGTCAAATAATTTCTTGTTTTCAGATTATCCTGTAGAAATACTTCAAAATGACACAAATAATCATTGCAGAGTTTATAAATTCTCATATTAATTAATATGTGATACCATTAATTTATTAAAGCACATGTATTAATATCTTCATTATCTGTCGAAGCAGGAAAATCTACAAATTCACATTGTACTTCTGAGTTTGACTGCGGTGAAAGTGAAATGCATTTCTGAGATTGCGCCTAATTTTTTTATATTATTATATTTGGTATCATTTTTCCTAAAGTTGATGTTAGTTTTGAATTCTTATAATAAAAGAGAATTTTGAGTCAGGAAAGTGTTCAGAATGGCATATTGCAATGTATACGCATGTATAATATTTACCAATCTATCATGAGATTTTAATAGTCTTCCACTTTAAATCATGATTCGACTGTTGGATCTCTTTCTACCTTCACCTGCTTACTTCTCTTAGCGAAAAAGTGACGCATCCTTCCACATACTGGTTAAATTGCACACAAAAAAATTAATAATTTATGTCCCCGTTAGGGGGACTATGAGATTCAAATGTTACACGGCCTTCTCTTCAATTTGCTCTTGCTCTGACCTGAGTGGACCAAAGACCCATGTGCAGGCCCTCATGCTATACTGCATAAACAGTGGCTTTTGATAATCCAAATGCAGGTAAACCGTAAAACTGTTACTTGAAAAACTTAAAGGCACTTGACCCCACCCCGGAGGGAGAGGTTTCAAATTCAAATCTCTCTCGAAGCATGTCTAACCTACTATTTCCTTCCTTTCCACTATGTTTTTCAGATACTAGCCTGTCAATGGTCTCTAGAGGACCCAGGCTTTTTTTTTTCCTTTTTGACTTTAATGCAAGAATCTATCTTCTCTCTACACCTCACATAAACCACGTTTGTTTCTTATTTCTGGGACTCATTTACTTTTTTCTTTTAATAAACCAGCTCTCCAAACAGCATTAACAATCATGAGTGATTGGTCATACCTGTGGTTGTTTGTTCTGTTGTGGACAGTTCTGCCTTAAAGGTTGATATAGACAGGACAGATGGAAGGGATGTTGCGGGGGCTAAAAAACAAAAAAAAATTAAAATAGAAACGTGTTGACAGATAACGAAAATCCAGGAGGTTGGACAATTAGATGTAAAAATAAGATGAGAGAACTGACAGGACAAAGAGCAGCAATGTGACAGTTTATATAATTTTACTGCCAATCAAGGACTACTATATGAAAGGACGCGCACGGCCGATCTTCTGACTTCGCTAGCGAAGGCCATTGCATTGACCCAGTTTCTGATGAATAGTCTATTTTTAGACCGAACGTAATAGTGTGCTTTAGCGTAGTAATCTAGACTAATAAGATGCGATGAAGTTTATGTCAGTTGAGTATGTAAACACATTTTCCATACGATTTGTTGGCATTAATTTACTTAGTGAATATCCAACACGCCAAAACTTTTATTTTTAGGCCTAGATCTAGTGCAGAAAGCTTGCACTCTTTTTCTCCCGGATGTTTACATTACCGGAACAAGTGCTTTGGTTGTGTGGGAAAATATAAACATTGAAACAGACATGTGAAACAATGTGATACTGGTGGATATTTTTTGCAAGTTGTGGGATTTATATTCTTTCAAAATGCCAAACAAGTGTGGTGTTGTGAACTGCAAAGGCATCTACAACGAATCTAACAAATGCCGTGTGTTTAAATTGCCTAAAGACGAACAAGAAAAACAGAAATGGTTGAACGTTCTCCCCCTACGTGAGGATTTCGTTGTCGACCCAACAAAATTTTTTATATGTGAGAGACATTGGCCAGCGGATACACCTATGGTCAAGATACCAGGTGGACATACTTGGCCTGTGTTGCCACCAAGTATTTTTAATGTTTCTTCTTCTTGTTTGCCAACACCAAAACCAGCAGCACGCGAGCCTAAAGCTGAGGATCAACAGCTGAACTATTTCATCAAGAAAGACAGAATCACTTCGTTTTCTGAGTTTTCTCCTGACAAAGAGTTGTTAAAAAAGTATGAAAATCTTCTCATATCTCGTCCAGAAGACAAATTTGTGTGTATTTTCATGGTGAAAGATTACAGAGAGAGTTTCTTGTCAGTAATTGTTCACAACAAATCTTACTTTGTGTTCACCTCTTACTCTTTCTGCTTTCAAGAATGGGATTAACGTGCCTTTGGGTAAAATCTTAAGTCCAAACACTGGTCTGTCATCCTACTCACAATTCTTTGAGGCTGTGCACTCAGCGATTAACTATGGCCTTCCTGTGGATGGTGTTGTTAAAAAAGTGGCGACGACTCTTCAACAAGTTCAAGCCTAAGAGTCGCTTGATGCTGCCAAAGGCAAGAAACTCAAGGGGTTTATTGCTGTGTGCAGATATTTGTTCACCGTTCAAACTCCCTGTCTCATTCCTGTAGTGGGGTTGATTTTGAAGATGCACCTGCCATTAAAAGTTGTGTATCTGAAGTGACCCTTTCTGGCACAGAAGATAATGCTGCTGCGTACGTGGCGGGATGGCTGGAGAAGAAATGTGGGAATGACTTGGCTTTTCATGAGGATGACTCTTTATTGTCAAGCGAAGTAAAAGACTTCATCCAAGAAGTTTCAAGGGGTTGTTTGACTGTCCCGCATGTGTGCACATATGAGTTCGTAAGGACTGGTTTGTGCTTTGTGAAGAAATCCAAACATAAAGCATGCTGCCGTCAAAGACTTGTCAACATTCTTCTCACCATGAACACCTACTATGGTTTTGGATTATTTTCTAAACAGCTGCTGCGACGCCTGGCAAATGTTCTTCTGCATGGGATTCATAATTTGGAAAAGGACCATCAAAAAATTCAGCTCTGTACCAGACCTCCATCAAGAAGGCACGGCTCGCTGACTAATTTGGGCTGCAACATGGTGAGTTATTTTTCGTTTCTGTACATACAGAGAAACCATTGCTATAAGACTACAGAAATGGTCCTGATTAATGGAATGGGCTATAATTAAGGTGGTTAAAAAAAATCCAATAGAAAATGTTGATTTCAAGGTCAAATTGCATGTGTTATTACATACTGAGGTCTTATGCCAGAGGTTCTACTGTATGGTATTGTCATGAACTGTGGTAAAACTGCTTTATTTAATGCGATTATGTTTGGATGCAACATTGGTTACAATTGGTTAGTCTTAGGTGTCAATAATAAGGCTGTAGGTGTCAATAATCAAATGGCCTTCGCTAGCGAAGTCAGAAGATCGGCCGTGCGCGTCCTTTCATATAGTAGTCCTTGCTGCCAATCTATTTTTTATTTGACTGGTCTGTCATTTCAGCAAAACATGCAATGGATAATATGTGCTTCTTTTTCCGATATTTCAAACCAGGTACATTTTATTCAGGGGAATTTATTCAACAAAGAGTGCACATGTATACTCACATAATATCTTGACTGTTGAAAGAAAAAAGACTGCTGGATTTAGTTGATGACTCATTATACAAACCATGAAATTACTAAAACGCTGATATAAATTAGAATATCAATCATCTAGTCCTAAACCTCAGTGGCAAATTATATTGGGTACGCTAGTAGAACAAGCAGTAACAATGCCACATTGCTAATGTACAAAGATGGTGAAACATTTACTTGTAATGTGTGGATACGACATCAGCGTTTCAGGGGCTGGCAAAATGTCTTTATTGCAGTATGCATTATGGGCCACAGTTGTTTGACAACAAAATGAACAGCTTGCTCCTATAGGCAGAGTAACTCCACCATTGCCCACAAGATTTTCTCTCTTGCAGAGACTGTTCTGACTTGTGTCCAACCACCAGTCATTGATACAGGTTGGTCTTGTAGTGCAACTGTGGACAGAAATATTTAAATATGCTTCAAAGGTAAAGCCAGGTCAATGTGTGAATATTTCCCATACTCTATGCATAATCTACTGCACAGTATGCTACAATTTAAATGCAGACCTCTAAGGAATGATGACTAATCAAATTGATTCATTGTCTTTCATGAGTTTTCAAAACAGTTAAGTGCAGGAATCAACAGCAGCACATTCTCAAGCCACTGTTGAGTATCAAGATGCCCTGCTGGCACTCAACATGGCGTGGCTACTTTAAGTAGTAGAAGGAGGAAGAGAAACACTGACTTGTTTTCTGCTGTGGTTTATTTCGACACCAGGCGCCGTCTTACTTCCTGCAGCTCAACCGCAGATATCGCACAAGGTGCGATACCAGAAAGCTGCATCTCTTTAATTAAGCTGAACATTTTGAATACCTAGCTATGTCTAAGAAAGAAAGTATGGCTGGCTATCCAAGATGCAAGTTCTTTTTCATTCCTATGGTCCTAAATGTCACAAAGTGGCACATATTAATAAAAAGCTAAAGTTGTTGGACTACTTGATACAGCCATTTCTACTTCTTTGGGACTGATTTGTATCTCTATGTATAAAAGGAGCCAAATGGATGAAATTTGAAATATGAAAGGTGAAAAAGAATCAGGAATGGGGGAAGTGAGGAAAAACTTATAATAGCAATGTATACATAATGGATTGTATACACATAGTTGAAGTGCTGGTGGTCATTAACTGAAAAACGAAATTATTCCAATTTGTGTTTTATGCAATCATGACAAAAAGGGTAAAGCTCAACTTTACATGTCCAGCTCACATACTTGATAAACAGAAACTTGTATATCAACGTGTACCTTAGCCGTTGTAATGGAGTCAAATCATAGAAAGACCAACAGAGATCAGAAAGACAATAATAAAACAAGAAACAAACCACCTGTAATAACGCGAGTCTTGTATTTCACTTACCCTTTGGTGACTCTCAAACCAGCTTGTGTCATCGTGTATCTAGTAAGACAATGATTGTATTCATCCCGGCATATATCAAATTTCTTGTCATCTTGTGTGCAGTTGTCATGATAGGTGGAATTGTGTGAGTCACATATTTCACACATTGTTGCTTTAACAAATTGGGAATGAGGAAATAATGCCAAAAATTAGACATCATGAGTACAGCCTGTTTTAATGTATACATGCATTCGGTTTTGTTTAAGAAAGAAAGTAAACACCGTGCCTTTTTTTGAACTACGAATCTACGCGAACCTATTACCCGAATAGTTTTAATTTGTAAAATTAAAAAACGGAATGTTTAACAAAAATCGAGCCCCCGCACATGTCAGCGCATTACATATTAAACCGAATTAAGATCTCCGAAACCATTACACTCTGATTTATAAATATACTTTTAGAATATTCTTTTACAAAAGACATTTCGATATTGTTTTGAGCATTTTCCTCTTGTCCCCCCAAAACCTAGCTAAAAATGGCCTGTTTGCCTCATGCCTAGGTATCCCGAGTTGTGGTTAACGTCAGGCACACATTCATCCACATAGCCATGATAATGAGTGTCCACACCCATCGTAAACTTAATTTCTGTCCATAGCGACAGTTCACTTTCTTGACTCCACTCTAAAATAGTACAGTTAATTACCCTTCATCGTGTAGTGTTGCCCTTTTGTTGTCATCTCCAGAGGTGTTGATCCTGGAACAGATACAAAAACACAAAAACTTATTGTTATCAAATAACCCAAATGACCTCTTATGTGGGCACTCATTTTTTTTTTGCTACAAATATATTCAGACGACTCAAGAGATTCACAACACAATCCTTCTGTGCTAACATTGATTTCATATCTGAAATTGGAATGCACTTGAAGAGTATCAACAATGTTCTGCAGTTTGTTCGCCTGTTTGTTGTAATCTCAGCTTATATTCTCCAAGCAGAAAACTAAGAGAGGCCAGGAAAAGTTGTCATGAAATTTTTGTTTGGCAAACTGTATAAAAATAAACGTTAGCCCATGCAGAGTGTCAGTGTACACATGTTTGTGAACAATAATCTAAACAATTCCAGGAGAATATTATCTCACGTTCTTTTATGACAGTGTCCTCAACTGGTGTCAAAGAATATTTCTAATTATCTCCTTAACTTTGAATACCGTTTCCTGCTTGTTTTTATCTAATGAGTTGCTCCTTACTTATCAAGAGAAACACAAACACACACACACACACACACCTGTTAGTGGTTGGTCAGACGGTACTGAAGTTCGAAGATGTGAGGTTGTACTGGTCACTCGCAAAGGTGTCTGTGTTGTTGAATGTTCTGTCGTGGATTGTCCGGACGAATCATTTGGAACTGTAATAATAATATACAACAGAAAAGGTAAGCCATGAGAATTTTACTATGGCTTTAAACATACCATGATACAGTCTAGATGAAAGTATGCTGCTGTCTGTAAACAAGGACCGCAACTAGGTTGTTTTTCTTTTTACAAAAAGTTCATACTTTCACATTTCGGGTCATGCAAATAGTCCATTTACGTAATCCTTTCTCTCCGTGCAATTGTAGCCTATACAAAGAATTGTCATTTTTAATTACTAGTGGAGATTCAAACATGATGGAGTCAAACAAACGCCGCAGGAGCAGAAATGCAACAGAATTTCATGAGAAGAAAATGTGGGGGCATGAACATTGTTCAAGAAGTGGAACTTACCGACAATTTGAGGAAATGAGACTAATGTTTCCGGAGCTGGGAAAGCATAATTATTACAACGCAAGTGCGACAAGTCAATTGCCTGACAGCAAAATGAGCAAGTAGTACCGATAGGCAAAGTTGATCCACCACTACCAACAAGGTTGTCTTTCTTACACAGATCATTTTGACTGGTGTTCAACCACCATTTGTTGATACATGTTGTATTTGAGGCACAGCTGCAGAAAAAAGGAAAACAACCAGTTCCAAAATTATGACAAGAGCAAGAGTGTGAGAAAGTCGTCTGATGTTTCTGAGAATTCAATTGCTCTTACAGTAGGCAAACACATACGCAGTGGCGTAACGTGGGCGGGGCCGCAGGGATGGTTGCCCTTGGTGCAAATTTCTTAGGGGCTCAAAATTTCAAAAAGCTAAAAACAAAGAATAACGCAGTAATTATAAATAAAAAATACTGTCCCGCCCTCTACATACATAGAAAATCTCCCAATGTTCGAACATTCTGCTCATTTTTCAACATGGCGGGGCAAATAAACATTCCCGTTTAACCATTTTAAAGTATTTCCCCCCACTAATTAAAGACATGTCCGTATGTAATTGTTGAATTACATAACGCCTGTTAACAGCGAGATTTCCCGTTTGAATATACCGGTGTAACAGGCCAGAATATACCTCCCGCCCAGACTATACCCGGGGTTAAACTGGCCTAGCCCAGAATATACCCCGGGGTATATTCTGGGATAGGCCAGTTTATACCCCCGGTATACTTTGGGCTAGGCCAGACTATACCACCCCCCCCCCCCCCAAGTCCAGATTATACCCCCTACTTTTTTTTTAGAAATAAGTCAAGACCACAGTTTATTTCAGCCTGTTCTTTATCACTGTCATCGGATACACTTAATACATACATGAACACATTTTTGACATCCATAAATCATAATACAATTTAGAGGAAATAATTATAACAATTTATTTCAGCCTCAGTTTAAATTGATGTACATACATACATTCTTGACTCCTGTTAATCACGATACATTTTAGAGGAAACAAACATGCATTAAATTACATTGATATATACAAAAGGGTAGAGTATCCATTCAAACTGATATGTTTAAGATAAGATAAGATAAGATAAGATAAATTTTATTCGTCCTTGTACAAGGAAATTTGTTTTGATCATTGAATACATAACAATACAGTTACAGAAGCAGAAAGTATGATACATAGCGCGCACACACACATATATACACACACACTGATAAATTAACTAAATTAACAAAATTAACAGTGCACACAATATGCTTCCCTAACTAAAACACATTGACCTGACACGCAGGACATAATTCAACTGTGCACAGATTACGATCAAGATGACGACATTATTGTAACATCCTAGTTGATGATGGAATAAACGATTTAAAGTAGCGCTCAGTTTTAGTTTTCTTTGACAACAGCCTTAAACTTCTTACAGATCTTATATATTCCTTGTTCAGGGGATGTTGGGGGTCATTTATAATAATATTAGCTTTTTTAATACAAGCACCAGTGTACAGCTCGTCAAAATATGGCAGATCACAGATACAAATTTTGGATGCTTTTTTAATTAAATTATTGATCTTATTTTTATCTTTTTGTAAGATGTTTCCTCCCCAACAGACAACTCCATACATCAAAACGCTCTGAATAGCCATGGTGTAAAATATTTTCAGAATGCTTTTGCTAACTTTTAAAAAGCGGAGCTTTCTGAGGAAATACATGCGCTGGTTGGCTTTCTTGTATACATATGTTACATGCGCATGCCAGTTAAGCAATGAATCAATAGTAATGCCAAGATATTTGGCCTCTCTGACAATTTCAACCTCTTCATTGTTGATAGTAAGAGGGCAAACAGGATCGTTGTTATTTTTCCTAAAGTCAAAAACAAGCTCTTTTGTTTTCTTAACATTCAGTAGAAGATAGTTGTTATTACACCAACAATGACTTCAGCATTAATTTCACTTGTGTCTGTTGATATTATTGTTAGTATTATTATTATTATTCCGGTTTTTATTATTTTGATAATTGGTTGGCCATGAATAAAACATGCATTGTATATTTTTTGTTACAATGATGCAGAGAGAAAAGGCCGAAAAAGAACACACATAGAAAACAAAATAAAACCAATTAATAAGAACCCAACTGACAGATGGTGCAATTCCATCATCCAGCAGACATTAAATACTTCACATAAAACTAAATAGGCACTAAATTTTTTCGCCTGATGAACTCCACTTGTCCAAATCCACTTGAAACGTTACAGAATGCTAACCAGTAATGTATAATAATAACAATAAGAACACCAAATCATCTTAAATTTACTCTTGAAAATAAAGAGAAATATCAATATCAGAATCATCATCTTGGAATAATACAAAGATATAAGAGGGAGTGTAAAAACAGTATTGTAGGCCTACAAACTATTCTGGAATCTATAAGCAGAAAGATGTGTGTATCAACTAAATATAAAAAATATGTTAAGGCTTTTCAACTATTCAAGTACCGTAGAACTGGACAGAAAGCTTTAGTGAAATAGCCTTGACAGTTGTGTAGACCGACACAGTAAGTCGACTGAGACAAAAGTAGTGCATTGTAAAAAGTAACTAGATCTAGATCTATAGCATGTTACGGCAAAATTCGATGGATCATGTGGTGTTAACAGAATTTCTTGTTAGTGAATATTATTCTTTGATGGCTTATTTGTAGAAATATATACATTTCATGTACTTTATGGTTCAAGACACTGGATTAGTTTGCAAGGCATTTGAAAGACTGAACATGTGTTATAGTGAATAAGGGTACAATTCGTATGTCTCTCGAGTGAAATAAAAAAAAAAAAATAAAGACCTTGTCCGTCTTTACCTTCCCAGGCTTGTCACATCCCTTGCCAAGGGATTTAACAACTGTGTATTTGCACATAAAACGTATATAAAATGAATTCATTTTTATGAGTCTGTAATTATTTCATCCATTGCGACTAAGTGTATGTCAGTGCCAAACAAACGATACAGTGCAAATTTTACTTATGGGCAACCAACTGCAAAAACAACTGCAACATGACAATGAACGTGAGTAAAATGAGGGTTAAAGTTGAATCATATCAGTTTGAATGGATATTCACCCCATAGCGATAGCATATCAATGCATAATAATGCATGTTTTTTCCTCTGAATTGTATTATGATTTAAGGAAGACGAGAATGTATGTATGTATGTATTACTATGATTCCTGATGACAGTGATAAAAAAACGAATTAAACTATGATTGGAATAAACTGTGGTCTTTCCTTGTTTGATATACATGTGTAGCCATAGTGGTATGTTTGTCTTATTGTCCACCCCATCTTATTTCTCTCATGCGCTGACCTAATTATATTGGCAACGTGGTAATATGTAAATTACATCTAAATTTCTTTGTCTACACCTGGGCTTTGTACTATCCCTTTGTTAGTCCCAAACAGAGACGCTGCACGTGGACTATGCCCACGCTGGCGTTGGTACCGTCATTGTTTGGGCGGTGCATCCTCTCCCCGGGTCAGCTGACCACTGGCGCGAATATAAGTTTGTCCAGTCTGACCACTTAGTCATATAGGGGGCCAACAGCACTATGCTGAGGCCCCCGAGAAACAAAAGAACTCATCCCACTTAGTCATGGGGCCAACAGCACTATGCTGAGGCCCCCGAGAAACAAAAGAACTCATCCCACTTAGACATTTTTCATATCTGACGGCGAGGGGCACAGACAATATTGAAAGTTAGTAGTAGTTCAAGTTCCATTTCATAAATTGGCCTGAGCCGCTGTGTTGGTTTTCTTGGTTTTCTGTTGGGTTACTGTTCCCTTTTTTTTTTCTGTGCTCTGAAATAAACGATAATACGTTTACGACCCCTATATATATATGTCAGGCCAGAGTTTTCTGCTATTGTATGACAGTACACAATACAGCCTGCTACTGTCACCCCCACTGTCTTGTGGGTCATCTCGGGAGAGAGGAAGACTAGGGGAAGGTAACCCTGAATACAAATACCACACTGCCTTGTGTGTTGCTATGATAGCAAAGGCTATGGGAGTAAACCCAGACAGAAAATCAGGAGTGGAGACCCGAAGGTGGTTGTCAGGGAGAACTGCATCAAACTGGCTTCCAGCATCTCCTGCAGCCGGACTAGTTCCAAATGTATTGACCTGGTCTCTCCCTTGGGTTTAACTAGAATGGCAGAGAGAGGGGTGGTGCCTCTGGGCAAAGCACCATCTCTTAAAAATAGCCCAGGCAAGGCAGCAAAACGAGGAGGCGTTTGCTCGGGCTTGGCAAGCGTCTGTCTCTCCTCTATAAGCCCACCCATTTCCGATTTGGAGAGGACACTCCAGCCATCCGTTATGGATGGGCACAACACGGGAGGTGGCAGTTACCGGTGATAAGCTCAATCCATTTGGCGTACGGATGAGCGCCAGGGGTCCCCTCTGTCGGTGGGAGCGGCTTTTCAGCTGCATTGATCAACTACCGCCCGCCGTAACCTGGGCAGCCCCCAGGCAGTTGGGTGTTGTTCCGCCACGTCAGCCTGCTTCATAAGGTGGTTGGAGCTAGACCAAAAGTCAAAAAGCTGACGTAAAGTGTGCACCTGGCAAAAACAGAAAAATACTAAAACTTGGTACCTGGAACGTCAGAACAATGCGCCCAGGCTTGCAACAGCAAGATCTCACTGATATTGACTCCATCAGGAAATCCCAAATTATTGATCGAGAACTTCAGCTACTAAACATCGACATCGCTGCCCTTCAAGAAACTCGACTTCCCGACTCCGGGTCAGTCAAAGAAGAAAACTACACCTTCTTCTGGCAGGGCCTTAGCAGCGAACAGCCGAGAATCCACGGCGTGGGCTTCGCCGTAAAAAACTCCCTTATCAATTCGATCGCAACTCCAATTGGAGTGTCAGAACGCATCATGACACTCAGACTGAACACCCGGTCTGGTTTTACCAACATTATCTGTGTCTATGCCCCAACACTTACCTCCTCTGACGAAACCAAAGACATTTTCTACGAGGCATTGCAGAGGACTCTCCACAACATCCCTTTCACCGAAGGCCTGCTAATTCTGGGTGACTTTAACGCTCGAGTGGGAGCAGATCACTCCGCATGGCCAAAGTGCATTGGGCACTTCGGCATTGGCAACATCAACGAAAACGGGCAGCGCCTTCTGGAGCTATGCTCCGTAAACTCATTATGTGTTACAAACACGTACTTTGACCTTAAGAGATGCCAAAGAACATCATGGCGCCATCCCAGGTCTGGCCATTGGCATCAATTAGATCTTATTCTCTCAAGGAGGAAGAGTTTGGGCTGTATAAAAATAACTCGTTCCCTCCACAGTGCTGACTGTGACACCGACCATGCACTGGTAGTCAGCAAAATCAAAATTTCGGCCAAGAAAATATACAGATCAAAAGCCCCTTCAATCCCTAAGATCAATGTAACAGCAATCAGAGATGAATCAAATAGAAAGTCATTTGAAAAGTTATTTGCTGAAAGCATGGATAATGTCACCCAATGTGACTCGGTAGATGAAACATGGAACACTCTCAGTTCAAAAATTCATGACTGTGCCATCAAGTCTTTTGGACAGCATAAAGTTTCAAACAACGACTGGGTAGCCCAGAACAGCGAAATTCTCCTACCTCTCATTGAGCAAAAGAAATCTGCTTTCAATGAGTATAACAAAAATTGCAATCAGAGTACAAAAACTTGTTTGAAAAATGCAAAAGCTAAACTTCAGCTGGAGGTAAGACGTTGCGCCAACAAATACTGGACAGACTTGTGTAACAGCATACAAGAGGCAAATGAAAAGGGAGATATGAAAACCGCCTTTAGTCAGATGAAAGTAGCTCTTGGGCCAATCATCACCAAAAGCGCCCCACTTAAGTCTGTAAATGGTGAACCCATCACAGATAAAAATGAACAACTGAATAGGTGGGTAGAGCATTACTCTCTGTTGTATTCAACTGAGAAAAATATTCCACCAGATTTTGAGGAACACCTCCAAAAACTGCCAATAATGGCCGAACTTGACGCTGAACCTTCCTTAGTCGAGCTTTCCAATGCAATCGACCACCTGTCTGCTGGAAAAGCCACAGGAAGTGACAACATTCCTGCAGAGGTATTAAAAGACCTAAAAGGCCCACTATTACCACACCTGTATAATCTGTTACTGCAGTGTTGGAAAGAAGGCGTGATACCACATGATATGAGAGACGCCAAAATTGTCACACTTTACAAGAACAAAGGAGACAAAGGCGACTGCAACAACTATCGAGGCATATCCCTCCTCAGCATTACTGGAAAGGCTTTTGCTCGCGTCATCCTCTGCCGCCTTCAACAACTGGCGGAAAAAGTCTTACCAGAAACACAATGTGGCTTTCGAAGCAAACGATCAACTATTGACATGATATTTGCACTTCGGCAAATCCAAGAAAAATGTAAAGAACAAAACAGGCCACTTATAACATGCTTTGTGGACCTAACAAAGGCTTTCGACACCGTAAGCCGATCTGGCCTGTATGCAGTCCTTAAATCCATAGGCTGTCCACCAACATTGCTAAAACTTATTGCATCCTTCCACACTGACATGAGGGCATGTGTCAACTTTGAGGGCTGCACATCCAATTCATTTGCTGTAAACAGCGGTGTGAAGCAGGGATGTGTTCTTGCTCCTACCTTATTTGGTATATATTTTGCAGCCCTACTCAAGAATGCCTTTGGTCAATGTTCAGGTGGAGTACTTATTAACACCAGAGTGGACGGCTCCATTTTTAATGTTGCCAGACTAAAAGCAAAATCTCGTACAGAGCATATTATGTTACAAGAGCTCCTCTTCGCAGATGATGCTGCAATCGTGGCCCACGATGAAACCACGCTCCAGGCTCTCATCAATAGCCTTGCCAAAGCCTGTGACAAATTCATGCTAAGGATCAGTGTCTCAAAAACTGTAGTTTTGACACAAGGCTTGAGAAACCCCAACCCAATCATGCTGAATGGCTCTCCTCTGGAGCAAGTGGGAAAATTCTGCTACCTAGGCTCAACCATCAGTGGTAGCACAGACATAACAACTGAAATAAATGCCAGAATAGGAAAGGCGGCCACAGCTTTTGGCAAACTCTCAAAAAGGGTGTGGAACAATAGCAAGCTGACCATCAAAACAAAGGTACTCGTGTACCAAACTTGCGTCCTAAGCACCCTGCTGTATGGCTCAGAGACATGGACCACCTACTCCAAACATGAAAGATCCCTCAACTCCTTCCACCTGCGCTGCCTACGCAAAATTCTCAAGATCAAGTGGCAAGACAGGATCTCAAATATCGAAGTTCTGAGCCGAGCCAACATTCCATCAACTCAGGCTCTCCTAGGCAAAAAAAGACTGCGGTGGCTTGGACATCTCCACCGTATGGAAAATGATCGCATCCCCAGACAAATTCTCTACGGGGAACTTGCTACTGGCAACCGACCCAGAGGTAGGCCACATCTGCGATTCAAAGACACTTGCAAGGTCACGATGAAAGCATTCAACATCGACCCCAATGAATGGGAGAACCTTGCAAATGATCGAAGCAGATGGAGACAAAAATTGCGCAGTGGCACGCTCGCAATAGACTTCAAGGCAAAAGAAACATACCTGACAAAACGACAGAGGCGGAATGAAAACATTCGCCAAAGTGAACCCAAAAGACTGACCTGCAATCACTGCCATCGCACTCTCGGGTCAAACATTGGTAGAATAAGCCACGAGAGAAGCTGTCAGTCAAAGTGAAAGTGAATATTCTAGCTGCTAAGACCGTCTGTAAAGACGCTAAAGGCCATATATATATATAGCAGAGTTATTTATTTTGTTTTTGTCACGACGACCACCCATCATCGTCGTCTGCTAACACATGTAATATACTCTGGCCTGCTACACTGGGGTTAAAGTGGCTTAGTCTATTTTGTGCCCCAGGTATATTCTGGGCTAGGCCAGTTTATATCCGGGCTATACTTTGGGCTAGGCCAAACTATATTCCTCCAGTCCAGATTATACTCCCATATTCGGGCAAAATATTCAAGGATACAACATTAAATTTTAAAAATTTTATTTCATCCGCAAATGACATGCCTTTATTCACTATATCACATAACTGCCATCCTTCAAATGCCCTGCAAACTAATCCAGTACCTTCAACCATGAGATAAATGAAATGTATACCTTTCTACAAATAAACTATCAAAGAATTTACTAACAAGGAATGATCCATCGAATTTTTGCTGTGACATACAGCAATTACTTTCTACAAGGCACTGTTGTCTCAGTGGATTTAATCTGTCACTTTACAGGACTATCAAAGCTACTTTACTAAAGCTTTCTGTCCAGTTCTACTTGAATAGTTGAACAGATTTAACAGTAATTTATACATATAGTTGGTACACACACATTGCTCTTTTAGATTCTAGAATGACGTGTAGGTCATTTTTATATTCCCTCTGATTTTTATGTTATTCCAAGATGATGATGATAATGATTCTGATATTGATATTTCTCTTATTTTCAAAAGTAAATAAGATGATTTGGTGTTCTTATTGTTATTATTGCATATTAATGGCTAGCATTCAAGTGGATCTGGACAGGTTAAGTTCATCATGTGAAAAATTTTTAGTATGTATTTAGTTTTATGTGAAGTATTTAATTTCTGCTGGATGATGGAATTGCACCATCTGTCACTTGGGCTATTAAAATGTTGTTGTTGTTTTTTTCTCCGTGTGTTCTTTCCCGGTGTAACAGGCCAAAATATACCCCTCACCCAGACTATACCCGGCTTATTTTTCTTGACTTACCTGAGGGGAGAGAGCATGTGATAGAAGGAGTGAGAATGTGATGGGAAGAGAGAGAGAGGGGGGTGGGGAGAGGGAGTGTGGGAGAGAGAGGAATGAGTTTTTATTACTTGTAAAGCGCATTGAGCATTTATTGGAAATGCGCTATATAAATGTAATTTATTATTATTATTATTATTATACCCCCCTAGTCCAGATTATACCCCCTACTTTTTCCTTTAAAACAAGTCAAGACCACAGTTTATTTCAGTCTGTTCTTTATCACTGTCATCAGATATCATGTTAATACATACAAGAACACATTCTTGACACCATAAATCATAATACAGTTTAGAGGAAATAATAATAACAGTTTATTTCAGCCTTAGTTTAAATTGGTGTACATGAATACAGTCTTGACTCCTGTTAATCATGATACATTTCAGAGGGAACAAACATGCATTAAAATGCATTTATATACAAAAGGGTTGAGCATCCATCCAGACTGATATGATTAGACTTAAGCATTAATTTCACTCGTGTCTGTTGATATTATTATTATTATTATTTTATTCTTTTGATAATTGGTTGGCCAGGCCATGTATAGTATTTGTTTTACAATGATGCAGAGAGAAAAGGCCGGAAAACAACACACATAGAAAAAAAAACAACAACATATTAATAACCCAGCTGACAGATGGTGCAATTCCATCATCCACTTCACATAAAACTAAATAGGCACTAAATTTTTTCGCCTGATGAACTCCACCTGTCCAGATCCATTTGAAACGTTACCGAATGCTTGCTAGTAATATAAATTAATAACAATAAGAACACGAAATCATCTTATTTACTCTTGAAAATAAAGAGGAATATCAATATCAGAATCATCATCATCAGCTTGGAATAATACAAAGATATAAGAGGGAGTGTAAAAATGGCAATATAGGCCTACAAATCATCCTAGAATCAGTATAAGCAGCAATATGTGTGTATCAAGTACATATATATAAAATGTGTTAAATCTTTTCAACTATTCAAGTCGAACTGGACAGAAACCTTTAGTGAAATAGCCTTGACAATTGTATAGACCGACGGAGTAAGTCCACTGAGACAAAAGTAGTGCATTGTAAAAAGTAATTAGATCTATAGTCTGTTAAGGCAAAATTCGATGGATCATGTTGCATTAACAGTATTTCTTGTTTGTGAATATTATTCTTTGATAGCTTATTTGTAGAAAGATATACATTTCATGTACCTTATGGTTTAAACTTTAAGACACTGGATTAGTTTGCAAGGCATTTGAAAGATTGAACTTACATGTTATAGTGAATAAGGGTTTGTCACTGGTGAGTGAAATAATAATAATAATAATAAAAGACCTTGTCCGTCTTTACCTTCCTAAGCTTAACACGTCCCTTGCCAAGGGATTTAACAACTGTGTATTTGTACACAAAAAAAATATTTAAAATGACTTCATTTTTATGAGTCCGTTAATTCTTTCATCCATTGGGACTAAGTGTATGTCAGTGCCAAACAAACAGTACCGTGCAAATTTTACTCAATGGCAACCAACTACAAAAACAACTACAACATGCCAACGAACGTGAGTGAAACTAATCCAGTGCCTTAAACCATGAGCTACATAAAATGTATACATTTCGACAAATACGCTATCAAAGAATTTACTAACAAGACATGTTCATGCAACATGATCCATCGAATTTTTGCCATAACATACTGTAATTACTTTCTGCAATGCACTATTGTCTCAGTGGATTTAATCTGTCATTTTACATGACTATCAAAGCTACTTCGCTAAAGCTTTCAGTCCAGATTTAACACTTTTTTTTTTACATGTACTTGGTACAGACACACATATATTATTGCTGCTTATAGATTCTAGAATGATGTGTAGGTCATTTTTATATTCCCTCTTATCTTTGTATTATTCCAAGATGATGGTGATTCTGATATTGATTATATTCTCTTTATTTTCAAGAGTAAATAAGATGATTTGGTGTTCTTATTGTTATTATTGTATATTACAAGTTAGCTTTCTGCAATGTCTCAAGTGGATCTGGACAGGTTAAATTCATTATGTGAAACAATTTTAGTATGTATTTACTTTTGTGTGAAGTATTTAATGTCTGCTGGATGATGGAATTGCACCATCTGCCAGTTCAGTTGTTAAAATGTTGTTGTTGTTTTTTTCTCTATGTATTCTTTCCTGGCTTTTCTCTCTGCATCAGTGTAACTTTGTATGTAGATCTAATGGTTCCGACATATCAAACACATTTCTGATTTTCAAAAGTTAAAATAAGATTCAGATAACTTTACACTTATGAGTCTTATAATAAGTGCATACCTTGCCACTAAGTATATGTTAGTGGTGCCAAACAAAAAAATTACAATACATGTTTAACTCATGGACAACTAATTACAAAAAAACCAAAACAATAATAATACCAACGGACACAAGTAAAATTAGTGTTAAAGTTTAATCGTACATGTATCAGTTTCAATGGATTTTCAATCCTTTTGTATATCAATGCTTTTTAAGCATGTTTATTTCCATTTAAATGTATCATAATTTACAATACAAGAGTCAAAAATGTATGCTTCAATATGATATCTGATGACAGTGATAATGGACAATTCAAACTAAAGTTGAAATAAACTGCGGTCTTGACTTGTTTTTAAAAAAAAGTAGGGGGTATAATCTGGACTGGTGGGGTATAGTCTGGCCTAGCCCAAAGTAAACCCCGGGTATAGTCTGGCGGGGGTATAATCTGGCCTGCTACACCGGCCTTTTCTCTCTGCATTGTTTTAACTTCGTATATAGATCTAATTTTTCTGACATATCAAGCACATTTCTGATTTTCAAAAATTAAAATAAAATTCAGATATCTTTACACTTATGAGTCTTATAATTATTTTCTACCTTACCACCAAGTATATAATGTCAATGGTGCCAAACAAAAAAATACAATACATGGTTAACTCATGGACTACTAATCATAAAAAAAACACAAAACAATAATAATACCACTGGAGACAAATAGAATTAGTGTTAAAGTCTAATCATATCAATTTGAATGAATTTTCAATCCTTTTGTATATCAATGCTTTTTACTGCATGTTTATCTCCTCTTAAATGTATCATAATTTACAAGAGTCAAGAATGTATGCTTCAATATGATACCTGATGACAGTGATAATGAACAATTTAAACTAAAGTTGAAATAAACTGTGTTTTTTAAAAGAAAAGTAGGGGGTATAATCTGGACCGGTGGGGGGGGGGTATATTCTGGCCTAGCCCAAAGTATACCCCGGGGTATAAACTGGCCTAGCCCAGAATATACCCCGGAGTATATTCTGGGCTAGGCCAGTTTAACCCCGGTGTAGCAGGCCAGATTATACCCCGCCAGACTATACCTGGTGTAACAGGCCAAAATATACCCCCCGCCCAGACTATACCCGGGGTTAAACTAGCCTAGCCCAGAATATACCCCGGGGTATATTCTGGGCTAGGCCAGTTTATACCCCGGGGTTACTTTGGGCTAGGCCAGACTATACCCCCCCAGTACAGATTATACCCCCTACTTTTTTTTTTGAAAACAAGTCAAGACCACAGTTTATTTCAGCCTGTTCTTTATCACTGTCATGAGATATCATATTAATCCATACACGAACACATTCTTGACACCCATAAATCATAATACAATTTAGAGGAAATAATAACAATTTATTTCAGCCTTTAAATTGGTGTACATACATACATTCATGACTCCTGTTAATCATAATACATTTCAGAGGAAAAAAACATGCATTAAAATGCATTGATATACAGAAGGGTTGAGTATCCATTCAAACTGATATGATTAGACTTCAGCATTAATTGCACTCGTGTCTGTTGATATCATTATTATCATTATTATCATTATTATTTTGATAATTGGTTGGCCATGAGTAAAACATGCATTGTATTTTTTGTTACAACCATGCAGAGAGAAAAGGCCGGGAAACAATACACATAGAAAAAAATAATAAAAACATAATTAGTAACCCAACTGACACTGACAGATGGTGCAAGACCACCATCCACTTCACATAAAACTAAGGCACTAAATGTTTTCGCCTGATGAATTCCACTTGTCCAGATCCACTTGAAACGTTACCGAATGCTAGCCAGTAATATACATTAATAACAATAAGAACACGAAATCATCTTATTTACTCTTGAAAATAAAGAGAAATATAAATATAAGAATCATCATCATTACCTTGGAATAATACAAAGATATAAGAGGGAGTGTAGAAACGGCAGCAATATGTGTGTGTATCACCTATGTACATGTATATGAAATGTGTTAAATTTTTTCAACTATTCATGTAGAACTGGACAGAAAGCTTTAGTGAAATAGCCTTGACAGTTGAGTAGACCGACAGAGTAAGTCCACTGAGACAAAAGTAGTGCATTGTAATAAGTAAGATCTATAGCATGTTAAGGCAAAATTCGATGGATCATGATGCAGTAACAGAATTTCTTGTTAGTGAATATTATTCTTTGATAGCTTATGTGTAGAAAGATATACATTTCATGTACCCTATGGTTTAAGACACTGATTAGTTTGCAAGGCATTTGAAAGAATGAACTTACGTGTTATAGTAAATAAGGGTTTATCACATGCGAGTGAAATAAAATTTTAAAAAAAAAGACCTCGTCCGTCTTCACCTTCCTAAGCTTGACACGTTCCTTGCCAGAGGATTTAACAACTGTGTATTCGCACACAAAAATACTCTAAAATGACTTCATTTTTATGAGTGTGTTAATTATTTCATCCATTGCGACTAAGTGTATGTCAGTGCCAAACAAAAAATACAGTGCAAGTTTTACTCATGGGCAACTAACTATAACAACAACTGCAACTTGACAACGAACGTGAATGAAATAGGGGTTAAAGTTGAATCATATCAGTTTGAATGGATATACACCCCATAGCGATAGCATATCAATGCATAATAATGCATGTTTTTTCCTCTGAATTGCATTATGATTTACTATATGGAAGTCTAGAATGTATGTATGTATGTATGTATTACTATGGTGCCGTTAACAGTGATAAAAAAATGAATTAAACTATGATTGAAATAAACTGTGGTGTTTAGGCCAAACTATATACCACCAGTCAAGTTTATACTCCCATATTCAGGCAAAAATATTCAAGGATACAACATTAAGTTTCTAAAATTTTATTTCACCCGCAAGTGACATGCCTTTATTCACCCTAACACATAATTGCAATCTTTCAAATGCCCTGCAAACTAATCCACTGCCTTAAACCATCAGCTACATGAAATGTACACCTTTCTACATATAAGCTATCAAAGAATTTATTAACAAGAAATATTAACGTAACATGATCCTCGAATTTTTGCCGTGACATACTGTAATTACTTTCTACAATGCACTGTTGTCTCGGTGGATTTAATCTGTCAGTTTTCACGACGATCAAAGCTACTTTACTAAAGCATTCTGTTCAGTTCTACTTGAATAGGTGAAAAGATTTAACACATTTTTTACATATACATGTACTTGGTACACACACATTGCTGCTTATAGATAATAATAATAATAATAATAGTAATAATAATGGATGGCATTTATATAGCGCATATCCATTTAAAATGCTCTATGCGCTTTACAGAAACAACATGGCAACCACAGAGCAGAATGGAGCGCATGCGAAGCGCTCAACACACTACACTGCTTCTTTCTCTCTCCCTGTCTCGCTCACTTTCTCTCTACCTCTCTCTATCTCAGAGCAAATTGTAACGCAGCCTGTTAGGCGCAGTTACAACCCACAACAGTTCACAACCCACAACTCAAATAATATTTGAATATTTATGAATAATAATATTTATTTAATAATGAATAATAAATTTTGTTGTTGCTAGTGGGGGAATGATATGGATAAATTTTAATCTATTAATTTCAATTTTGCCCGGGCAGCGGCCTGTTCGGCCTGCTGTTTACGATTTCCAACTGCCAAGGTATCTTTAACTTTCGCAACGTGCACACGGGCCCACCGCATTTTTCGTCCTTATCCGAGAAGACTAGGTACTCGATCCTACGCCCCAATAGGATCAGGGACTTGAAAATATGAGAAAAATCCCAATTTCCAACATGCCTGCACTGCCCAGGTTTTGAACCCGGTGTAACAGGCCAAAATATACCCCCCGCCCAGAATATACCCGGGGTTAAACTGTTTATACCCCGGGGTTACTTTGGGCTAGGCCAGACTATACCCCCCCCCCCCCAGTCCAGATTATACCCCCTACTTTTTTTTAAAAAACAAGTCAAGACCACAGTTTATTTCAGCCTGTTCTTCATCACTGTCATCAGATATCATATTAATACAAACATGAACACATTCTTGACACCAACAAGTCATAATGCAATTTAGAGAAAATAATAATAACAGTTTATTTCAGCCTGACTTTAAATTGCTATACATACATACATTCTTGACTCCTGTAAATCATGATACATTTTAGAAGGAACAAACATGCATTAAAATGCATTGATATACAAAAGAGTTGAGTATCCATTAGACTTCAGCATTTAATTTCACTCGTGTGTGTTGATGATATTATTATTATTATTATTATTATTTTGATAGTTCGTTGGCCACGAGTAAAACATGCATTGTATTTTTTGTTACAATGATGTAGAGAGAAAAGGCCAGAAAAGAACACACAGAAAAAAATAAAAACAATGATAATCCAACTGACAGATAGTGCAATTCCATCATCCAGCAGACATAAAACTAAATAGGCACTAAATGTTTGCGACTGATGAACTCCACCTGTCCAGATCCACTTGAAACGTTACAGAATGCTAACCAGTAATAATGATAACAATAAGAACACGAAATCATGTTATTTACTCTTGAAAATATAGAGAAATATCAATATCAGAATCATCATCATCATATTGGAAATTGCAAAGATATGAGAGGGAGTGTAAAAATGGCAGCGTATGCCTACAAATCATTCTATACTTCCTGTATGTGTATCAACTATATATAAAAAACTTGTTAAATCTTTTTAAATATTCAAGTAAAACTGGACAGAAAGCTTTAGTGAAATAGCCTTGACAGTTGTGTAGGCCGACAGAGTAAGTCCACTGAGACAAAAGTAGTGCATTGTAAAAGGTAATTAGATCTATAGCATGTTGAGGTAAAATTCAATGGATCATGTTACATTAACAGTATTTCTTGTTAGTGAGTATAATTCTTTGATGGGTTATTTGTAGAAAGATATAAATTTCATGTACATTACGGTTTAAGACACTAGATTAGTTTGCAAGGCTTTTCAAAGATGGAACCTATGTGTTATAGTGAATAAGGGTATGTCACTCGCGAGTGAAATAATAATAATTTAAAAAAAAAGACCTTGTCCGTCTTTACCTTCCTAGGCTTAACACGTCCCTAACTGTGTATTTGTACACAAAAAAATATTTTAAATGACTTCATTTTTATGAGTCCATTAATTAAATTATTTCATCCACTGGGACTAAGTATATGTCAGTGCCAAACAAACAGTACCGTGCAAATTTTACTCAATGGCAACCAACTACAAAAACAACTACAACATGCCAAAGAACGTGAGTGAAACTAATCCAGTGCCTTAAACCATGAGCTACATAAAATGTATACATTTCTACAAATACGCTATCAAAGAATTTACTAACAAGACATGTTCATGCAACATGATCCATCGAATTTATGCCATAACATACTGTAATTACTTTCTGCAATGCACTGTTGTCTCAGTGGATTTAATCTGTCATTTTACATGATTATCAAAGCTACTTCGCTAAAGCTTTCAGTCCAGTTCTACTTGAATAGTTGAAAAGATTTAACACATTTTTTTTTACATGTACTTGGTACATACACACATATATTATTACTGCTTATAGATTCTAGAATGATATGTAGGTAATTTTTGTATTCCCTCTTATTTTTGTATTATTCCAAGATGATGGTGATTCTGATATTGATTATATTCTCTTTATTTTCAAGAGTAAATAAGATGATTTGGTATTCTTATTTTTATTATTGTATATTACTGGATGGCTTTCTGTAACGTTTCAAGTGGATCTGGACAGGTTAAATTCATTATGTGAAACAATTTTAGTATGTATTTAGTTTTGTGTGAAGTATTTAATGTCTGCTGGATGATGGAATTGCACCATCTGCCAGTTCAGTTGTTAAAATGTTGTTGTTGTTTTTTTCTCTATGTATTCTTTCCTGGCTTTTCTCTCTGCATCAGTGTAACTTTGTATGTAGATCTAATTGTTCCGACATATCAAGCACATTTCTGATTTTCAAAAATTATAATAAGATTCAGATAACTTTACACTTATGAGTCTTATAATTAGTTCATACCTTGCCACTAAGTATATGTTTGTGGTGCCAAACAAAAAAATTACAATACATGTTTAACTCATGGACAACTAATTATTAAAAAAACCAAAACAATAATAATACCAACGGACACAAGTATAATTAGTGTTAAAATTTAATCATATCAATTTCAATGGATTTTCAATCCTTTTGTATATCAATCCTTTTAAGCATGTTCATTTCTTTTTAAATGTACCATAATTTACAAGAGTCAAAATGGTATGCTTCAATATGATATCTGATGACAGTGATAATGGACAATTCAAACTAAAGTTGAAATAAACTGCGGTCTTGACTTGTTTTTAAAAAAAAGTAGGGGGTATAATCTGGACTGAGGGGGTATAGTCTGGCCTAGCCCAAAGTAAACCCCGGGGAATAAAGTGGCCTAGCCCAGAATATACCCCGGGGGATATTCTGGGCTAGGCCAGTTTAACCCCGGGTATAGTCTGGCGGGGGTATAGTCTGGCGGGGGTATAATCTGGCCTGCTACACCGGGACCCTTGGCATGAGAGGCGAGCACCTTGCCTCTAGACCACCTTGTCCCCCACTTTCTAGAATGATGTGTAGGTCATTTTTACATTCCTTCTTATTTTAATAATATTCCAAGATGATGATGATGATTCTGATATTGATTAGATTCTCTTTATTTTCAAGAGTAAATAAGATGATTTCGAGTTCTTATTTTTTTTACTGTATATTACTGGTTAGCACTCTGTAACGTCTCAAGTGGATCAGGACAGGTTAAGTTCATATGTGAAAAATTTTTTAGTATGTGTTTAGTTTTGTGTGAAGTATTTAACGTCTGCTTGATGATGGAATTGCACCATCTGTCAGTAGTTGGGTTATTAAAATGTTGTTGTTGTTGTTTTCTCTGTGTGTTCTTTCCCGGCCTTTTCTCTCTGCATTAGTGTAAGTTTATATGTAGATCTAATTGTTCTGACATATCAAGCACATTTCTGATTTTCAAAAATTAAAATAAAATTCGGATAACTTTACACTTATGAGTCTTATAATTAGTTCATACCTTGCCACTAAGTATATGTCAGTGGTGCCAAACAAAAAAAAAATACAATATATGTTTATCTCATGGACAATCAATTATAAAAAAAAAAAAAAGAAACGATAATAATACCAACGGACACAAGTAAAATTAGTGTTAAAGTCTAATCATATTAATTTGAATGGATTTTCAAACCTTTGTATATGCTTTCTACCGCATCTTTATCTTCTCCTTAATGCATCATCCATACTAATAAAAGAGAAACTTTACGACATTGCGCGCGCCTCTGTCGCTACTCCTCCGTTAATGTTGATTCTATGGCCTTCAAATTTTACACAGTGCTTAGTATAGTCTGTGGTCGTGTCGCCGGCACATAAAATTTAAATATATTTGAGAAATAACAGAACGTTTGTTTCCGTTTTGTGTTGCGACACATCAAATTTGCGGCAATTTTTTGTCATCGATTATAGTATTCTGTGCGCAAATTGCTTGAGCGATTACAGTCGCCGATTTTGTTGAATCGCCTCGAAATATAGCCGATTGTGCTAAACGGCCTCGGAATAGACCCCCAAATTACATGTCTTATCATGAGGACGCAGATCTACATGTCTTATCATGAGGACGCAGATCTAATGATTTGCGTGCACTGTACCTTCAAGAATGCATTTTCTCATAATATTTCATCGACTGAAGTAATCAGACCTATTTAACTCATGATGTTTTACGCCAACGATTACCGCCAACTTCCGCCGTCACACATTTTAAAACAGTGCACAACTGTGGTTAAGTTTCAACTTTGTTCTGATTAGTTTACATCTAGACTAGGTCTATATATCTGTGTTTTAGAATGTGTTTTCAATAGCCTATGCCTACATTCTAGACTAGATCTAGGAAAGGAAAGATTCTGGATTAGGTCGACTATTAGCTAACGCTACTCTAGACCCATTAATCCATAAGTATCCATAAGTAAGTAAGTAAGAGATTGACGCCACAGTACAGGGCCAACGTTTCAAGCGGCAACGATTGTTGTACGTGGGTGGCCATCACACATTTTAATTGTTTCAGCGCCCAACAGCAGGACTTTCATTTCGTTGCTCAACAGCAAACCTTTTTGGCTTTAGTTAGGTTTCAGCTTTGTTCTAAATAGTCTAGACCAGATCTAAGCTTTTAATATTCCTAGGAAAAGGAAAGGGTCTGGATTAGGGAGATTGACGCCGGTATGTCACAATAGTTAACCCATTGTCATCATCTGTCACTGTCACACTACCTTTTCTTTCCTTCCTATTCCGTTCGTAGAACGGGTAATCAGGCTTGTAATTTATAACAGTCAAGAATGAATGCTTCAATATGGTACCTGATGACAGTGATAATGAACAATTTAAACTAAAGTTGAAATAAAATGTGGTCTTGGCGTTTTTTTTTTTAAAGTAGGGGGTATAATCTGGACTGGGGAGGTATAATCTGGCCTAGCCCAAAGTATACCCCGGGGTATAAACTGGCCTAGCCCAGAATATACCCCGGGTATATTCTGGGCTAGGCCAGTTTAACCCCGGGTATAGTCTAACGGGGGTATAATCTGGCCTGTTACACCGGGCTTAAACTGGCCTAGCCCAGAATATACCCCAGGACATATTCTGGGCTAGGCCACTTTATACCCCGGGGTTTACTTTGGGCTGGGCCAGACTATACCCCCCCCCCCCAGTCCAGATTATACCCCCTACTTTTTTTTAAAAACAAGTCAAGACCGCAGTTTATTTCAAGTTTAATTTGAATTGTCCATTATCACTGTCATCAGATATCATATTGAAGCATACATTTTTGACTCTTGTAAATTATGATACATTTAAAAGGAAATAAACATGCTTAAAAAGCATTGATATACAAAAGGATTGAAAATCCATTGAAACTGATATGATTAAACTTTAATACTAATTTTACTTGTGTCCGTTGGTATTATTATTGTTTTGGTTTTTTTATAATTAGTTGTCCATGAGTTAAACATGTATTGTAATTTTTTTGTTTGGCACCACTGACATACACTTAGTGGCAAGGTATGAACTAATTATAAGATTCATAAGTGTAGAGTTATCTGAATCTTATTTTAATTTTTGAAAATCAGAAATGTGCTTGATATGTCGGAACAATTAGATCTACATACAAAGTTACACTGATGCAGAGAGAAAGGCCAGGAAAGAATACATAGAGAAAAAAACAACAACAACATTTTAACAACTGAACTGGCAGATGGTGCAATTCCATCATCCAGCAGACATTAAATACTTCACACAAAACTAAATACATACTAAAATTGTTTCACATAATGAATTTAACCTGTCCAGATCCACTTGAAACGTTACAGAAAGCCATCCAGTAATATACAATAATAAAAATAAGAATACCAAATCATCTTATTTACTCTTGAAAATAAAGAGAATATAATCAATATCAGAATCACCATCATCTTGGAATAATACAAAAATAAGAGGGAATATAAAAATTACCTACATATCATTCTAGAATCTATAAGCAGTAATAATATATGTGTGTATGTACCAAGTACATGTAAAAAAAAAAATGTGTTAAATCTTTTCAACTATTCAAGTAGAACTGGACTGAAAGCTTTAGCGAAGTAGCTTTGATAGTCATGTAAAATGACAGATTAAATCCACTGAGACAACAGTGCATTGCAGAAAGTAATTACAGTATGTTATGGCAAAAACTCGATGGATCATGTTGCATGAACATGTCTTGTTATTAAATTCTTTGATAGCGTATTTGTAGAAATGTATACATTTTATGTAGCTTATGGTTTAAGGCACTGAATTAGTTTCACTCACGTTCGTTGGCATGTTGTAGCTGTTTTTGTAGTTGGTTGCCATTGAGTAAGATTTGCACGGTACTGTTTGTTTGGCACTGACATACACTTGGTCCCTATGGATGAAATAACTAACGGACTCATAAAAATGAACCCATTTTAAATATTTTTTTGTGTACAAATACACAGTTGTTAAATCCCTTGGCAAGGGACGTGTTAAGCTTAGGAAGGTAAAGACGGACAAGGTCTTTTTTTTTAATTATTATTATTTCACTCGCAAGTGACATACCCTTATTCACTATAATACATAGGTTCAATCTTTCAAAAGCCTTGCAAACTAATCCAGTGTCTTAAACCGTAATGTACATGAAATGTATATCTTTCTACAAATAACCTATCAAAGAATGATACTCACTAACAAGAAATACTGTTAATGTAACATGATCCATTGAATTTTGCCTCAACATGCTATAGATCTAATTACCTTTTACAATGCACTACTTTTGTCTCAGTGGACTTACTCTGTCGGCCTACACAACTGTCAAGGCTATTTCACTAAAGCTTTCTGTCCAGTTTTACTTGAATATTTGAAAAGATTTAACACTTTTTTTATATATAGTTGATACACATACATTGCTGCTTATAAATTCTAGAATAATTTTAGGCATACGCTGCCATTTTTACACTCCCTCTCATATCTTTGCAATTTCCAATATGATGATGATGATTCTGATATTGATATTTCTCTATATTTTCAAGAGTAAATAACATGATTTCGTGTTCTTATTGTTATCATTATTACTGGTTAGCATTCTGTAACGTTTCAAGTGGATCTGGACAGGTGGAGTTCATCAGTCGCAAACATTTAGTGCCTATTTAGTTTTATGTCTGCTGGATGATGGAATTGCACTATCTGTCAGTTGGGTTATCATTATGTTTTTATTTATTTTTTTCTGTATGTTCTTTTCTGGCCTTTTCTCTCTACATCATTGTAACAAAAAATACAATGCATGTTTTAGTCATGGCCAACCAACTATCAAAATAATAATAATAATAATAATAATATCATCAACACACACGAGTGGAATTAATGCTGAAGTCTAATCATGTCAGTTTGAATGGATACTCAACTCTTTTGTATATCAATGCATTTTAATGCATGTTTGTTCCTTCTAAAATGTATCATGATTTACAGGAGTCGAGAATGTATGTATGTACACCAAAGTAAACTAAGGCTGAAATAAACTGTTATTATTATTTTCTCTAAACTGCATTATGACTTGTTGGTGTCAAGAATGTGTTCATGTATGTCTTAATATGATATCTGATGACAGTGATGAAGAACAGGCTGAAATAAACTGTGGTCTTGACTTGTTTTTAAAGAAAAAGTAGGGGGTATAATCTGGACTGGGGGGGAGGGGGGAGTATAGTCTGGCCTAGCCCAAAGTAACCTCGGGGTATAAACTGGCCTAGCCCAGAATATACCCCGGGGTATATTCTGGTCTAGGCCAGTTTAACCCCGGGTATATTCTGGGAGGGGGGTATATTTTGTCCTGTTACACCGGATATAGTCTGGCGGGGGTATAATCTGGCCTGCTACACCGGATATAGTCTGGCGGGGGTAAAATCTGGCCTGCTACATCGGTACCCTTATCCACATAACTGCAATCTTTCAAATGCCCTTCGAAAAAACTAATCCAGTACCTTAAACCATGAGCCACATGAAATGTATACCTTTCTACAAATAAGCTATCAAAGAATTTACTAACAAGAAATATTGTTAAGGCAACATGCTCCACCGTATTTTTGCCGCAACATACAATAATTACCTTATACAATGCACTGTTGTCTCAGTGGATTTAATCTGTCAGTTTACACAACTACCAAGGCTACTTTACTAAAGCTCTCTGTCCAATTCTTCTTAACTACTTGAAAAGCTTTAACACATTTTTTACATATAGTTCAGACTATACCCCCGCTTGTTGCTTATAAATTCAAGAATGTTGGCAGGAACTTGAGAAGTGCTAATAATCCACGGGGGTGCATTGCTTGCCTTGTCCCTGGCGCTAACAAACCACGCTAAACCACAGCGTGTGCGTCTAAAGAATAGTGATAAACTGATATATTATGGTTCCTTATCATTTTTCTATGACAACTCACTACATCAGTCTGAGTTGGTTTCTGTCCGCTCTGATCTCTCCCAGCTTAATTTACCAACAAAATGACACTCACATAGAGCCAAATGACTGTGAGTGACCACGCGTAACATCCATTGTGGGTGTTCCTTTTTTGCGGACATTTCGCGCAACGGAAATATCACCGTCAAAGGTTATAGACCTTGTGTAGGTCAATGTATTGATCCTTGAATTTGACTTTCATATGCACCACTTTTGAGAACTTTGATGCCACAACCTATAAAAGTATCAACAAATATCTACACATTACCAAGCTACAAATAAAAGAGAGAAAAAATTCACAGTAAAATTACCCCTTAGAAATCCTCATTCCGGTCGGTGTCATTGTATAGCTGGTAATACAATTCTTGCTCTCACCAATGCACATGACAAAATCCTTGTTAAGTTGTGAACAGGTGTCAGCATATGAAGAATTGTGCGAGTCACAGCGCTCACACATATTTGCTGTAAAAAAAAAAAAAAGGGGGGGGCGGTGTATGGAGGGACAAGGGGGAAAGGAGGAAAGTACTGGTATACAAAATAATGCTTTATGTTTCTCAAAAGGTGAATTAAAAAACATAATAGTCCTTTACTTGTAACGAATGTCTAGAACATCTTTTCAGTTGTGTTGCACTCGAACTAGATTGATGGTCTATGCTCTTGAATGATTAACAGTCTGACAAAGTTGTGTTGAAAGTCCATTAGATCCATAATCCACAAAAGTATGTATTTCAGCTCAAGGATTTCTCCTCGTTTTCTCCTTTCGCTATTGCCCACAAAGGAATTCCCTATGTTTTTTTTTTAACATCAGATGCACATTCGCTTCGAGAAACAGAATTGTTCTGATTTTGAGCAGAACAACTTAAAACGGCTTTGATTAACTTTCACGTTCATTTTTCTTATCCTCTACGTGATTCTACTGCGACTTCAAGAGTTAAAGTCGCAGAATAAATGATTAACACTCACCCTGCGCGCTACCCGTAAAGCCCGCTGCCCGGTCAGTGACCTTACTCACGGAGAATCTTATCTGGGGTCACTGACCCGTGCCGCTAGACGATGACCACATACGCTGTCCACGTGGTTCGGTTTTTATTGATCGGTATGAAAACATTCGCTGCTATGCCTTATCACGCTTGATAATGAATTAACCAGTAAAACCTTAGTCTGTCAGTCTCTAATCAATGATCTGACTTATGATTCCAAACTGACAGCTGTAGTTTTCGTGAGAACGAAGCATGATAACTAGCCACGCCCTCCCAAGCCCTACACAAATGGTTTCATCCTGATTGACACATACTAATAAACCAATGTGGGCATTTGGGGCAAAGATTATTTCAGAGCTTGGTTCTGATTGGTTCTTAGATACAGACAACTCCAGATGGTGGTCAGCTTGTGAGAAAATGAGATAATATTGCAAATTTGTTGAGCAACAGTTCGCATGTCGATGTTACATCTTTTGAAAGTGTGGGGAGAGCCTTTGAAAGCTTAGTCTTTGTGATTCCGACCAGTGGTTCACTGGTTAACATGTCCATGCCACAATGCGTTTGATTTAGAAGAGATACAGTGAACAATAACACGGTGGTTACGTCTCAAAAAGGTCAGTGACCCGACGCCTGAAAATAGAGCTTGCGCGTGGCGCGGTCAGCTTGACCTGGGCGACTTTTGCCGCCCGTACGGCGTGAGCGCTTGCAAGTCAAAACCGACGATTGCCGCCCCGCGCAGGGTTTAAGAACACTAGAGCACTCCATGTATTGAAAAGAGATGAAGCAATTCTCAGCGGCCATGTGGATTTATCTAAATAAGAGGACACACTCTATCAGCTCCTCAATAGCGGCCTTGTCACTTACTAAATTGTAAGCGAAAACTACTTCATGCGATCCAGATTGAATGCCGTGGCATCTTTATGTTTTCTACTTGCTTTTGTTTGCTTTTTAAAATTTTTTAATTTCAAATTCATCATAGTTCTAGACTATTTTTTGTAAGCAATCTGCTTGCAGATTTATTTGTGAAGAGTTGCTGTTTCGTTATTTGGCGTTAGGGATGGATCGGGACGAGAAAGGACAATTTGCTGAATTAAAACCCTCAAGGACGAAAATCTGATGAAAACAAAAATTAGACTGCATAAGTGCATGTCTCCGAGTGGAGCAGAGTGGCATGTGATAAAAGCACCTTTCAAAGACCTTTTTTGGGGTGTGTGTGGTGGTGGTGGTGGTGGTGGGGGGGGGGGGGGTTGGGCTTAAAACAATACACGTGTGATCGGAAAGATAAAATTTAATGTTCTGGGTCTATATCAGCCGGAGTATGTCATACTTTATGGATTTTTCACTGTTCCATTGTCACAGCATTCATATTGAAAGTGGGAAGTTACAGGTCACCCATGTAGCCTACCAATTTTGTTTATTATTGATCTTTTCTGTTTTCTTTCTCTTTCTTTGTGACTTGTCCATGTATTTTTAAAACTTTTTATTTATTTGTTTCCTAGATTATTTACACCCAACTGCCAGACAGTATATGGACTGATCAGTGACAATGTGGCGTGGATTCTGAGTACGTCTTAGACTTCTTCTCAAACTGTTTCATGAAAGACAAAGTGATGACTTTGGATCTTTCCAACTGACTGAAGACGAAGAAAACTAGAGTTGAGAGGGGGACGCATGGGTCAAAACATTAACGTCTAAAACACATTTCAGTATCGGAAAATTTTTATACGTGTATATCGTTACTCCGACATATCTTTATCAAACACCAGTCTCTCTGATTCAGTCTACATCTCAATCTACTCAGAGAAGGTAACCTCTAGATATCCATATTATATGATGGGGTCCAGGAAGACTGAGTGAATGAGTTGCTTACTCGCAGAGAAGGGATGGACAGGTGATCTCGGGACAGATGAAGTTTGTGACATGTATAGCCTATTTGTGACTGAATCATTCGTCAGCAATCATATCTATCCATCCAATATTGTGTAACATAAAGGCCCAAACACCAATTAAGCCAAGGACCCGCAACACATTGGAACGGCGAGCCACCGTGTCATTATGATAGGCTCGTTGAGAAGGAAGGATATCACATTTTGATAAAAGCCTCAAGAGTACCGATAATGAAAGATTTCTTTGAAGAGTCTGGTTAAGCTTCGTAATCAATGCCGTCCATAAACGTTGTTGTTTTTTGTGAAAGATCAAAAAAATGGAATGTTTATTTCGCAGTTTTGAGTCGGATTTGGTACACAGAAGCTTAATGGATATTAGAAATCACTGTTGTTCTGACTTGCCCACAATATCTTGAATGTTGTTATCACGTCTGTATTCTTACGTTTTACTGCTCTACACAAGTGATATAAGTTACTATTATAAGAGTCATCTGTAATCTGAAATGCCGAAATGTAATCACACAGAGAGACACATTATTTTGTGTGTTTCACATCAAATTAAATACTCTATTTCACTTTGGGAAAATTGGTGTCCATTGTTTACATCTTTTCCCACATCGAAACATTAGAAATGATCCTTGAGTGGACACCGATTAAGAGCAGTAAGGCACTCAGTTCATGTCGCATTTCGCCATTCTATTCCTTCACTCCCTTTCATGAGGATTTCTCGCACTTGTTGAGCATTACATTGACAATGTGAAAACGTTTAAAATTAGATTTAAAGTTAAATAGTGGTGGGCGAAAATCGGTAACGTTCGGGTTGGCTGCTGAGGTCCTTACCCTTTAGTGTCATAGGCCACACTTCTCCTGGTCCTGTGGAAGGAAAGAGAAGAAAATAATTACTGTCTTCTTCTTTATCCACTCTCAGCAACTGTCTGTCCTAAGGCAAACCAAGTGATTTCAACAATCGCGGTAAATGTGTTCCTAATGTTAGCAGACGACAATGATGGGTTGGTGGTCGTCGTGACAAAAACAAAATAACTAACTCTGCTATATATAGAGGGGTCGTAAACGTATTATCGTTTATTTCAGAGCACAAAAAAAAGGAACAGAAACCAAACAGAAAACCAAGAAACCAAGCAAACCAAAGCAAACCCAACAAAACCCAAGCGAACCAACAAAACCCAAGCGAACCAACACAGCGGCTCAGGCTGTAGGGACAAAAGAATAAAGCATCATAAGCCCACGTCATAACATTATATATTATAGAGCATGAACACGTTGCATACAGAAAATAATGAACACCCAGGGCTTAATAAAAATAAAAATAACAAATAGCAAGGGAACGTGGAAGGAGTTCCGTACTCGAGCGCCAAAGACCAGAAACTAACTAAACACAACTACCCCAGCCCCTTTTCGCCTGATTAGTCAATCTGACTACCGCCCATTGATACAAACTGACTAGACCCTCACGCCCCCAGGTCCATCTGACCATTCCATGTGTTTAAATTGATAACAGTGAAAGTGGCGCTCGAGTAAGGTACTCCTCCCGAATCTATAAGCCCATCGTTAATCATCAAAACCAATACAAGGTTCCAGAACTAGAATATAATCAATAAATGCAAGAATTTACTCAGATTGTAAGAAAATACACCAAAGTATCTATGATCATGTGGAGGCCCATAGATCTCAAGCCAGAGACAATGGATCCGAAGTCCAACATAACTAATGTATGTATTATAAACTGGATACCCCAACACCATGGCAACAATGCCATTGCCACGTGGACGATATAGCTAAATCAAACAGCTTGATCATAATTACTGTAAAAGCATACATAAAAACCTACAAACACATGTGCATAAATAACTGTAAATTAATACATACATGTATATATACAGCCCAAGAGCACAGAACCAAACCATACGAAGCAATTAAAGTGGCTAAGTCCGCTTGATAGCCTACAGCAATCGATAAATAATAATCGAAGCACGGACCTTACAGGTATTAAACAGGGTGGACGACCATCCCACCCTAGAGGTTACGTAGAATCTAGGTAGCTAGTACATGGCCAAATCCAATGATGATGCCAAGCAGACCATAGCTGCAGCTTAACCTAAACAAAGGGGTAGTCACGTGGATTTAGTGACTAGATCAAGGCGGGTCCAAGGGCATGAACAGTGTCCAAAATGATATTAAATGGGAACACATCATACAGTAATGAAAGCTTATTTATGGGGACTCCAATCCAATAGTATTACACGGTATGGACCTAGGCTTAAGGCTGGCTAAATTAGGCAATTACTATGTACCAGGCAACTGGACAATCACTTTGGTATGACGCTAGTTTGAAATGCATTTTATAAAAGAGCGCGTGGCACGACACGTGCACGCAAACAGATACAGATGATAAAACCTGCACAGAACAGCATTATAGCTTAACTGGACTGGGAGGAATGCATGGCACTAAAATAAAGCTAGGCCTGGCTCAGAATACTAAATTGAAACGCATTATTAATGGTAAATATACGCGGACACACAATAGGCCTTTACCGGAATTACACGATACTTCCACTCTGTGATCAGTGCACAAGGTCACAAAATAATTTAGTAGTTTTAGTACAGCATCTACACATGAAACGATATCTCAACTTAAACTACAACAATGAAAAGCACATAAAATTACTAAGTACTACCTATAGAATCCTTATGCCAACTTACCCAATATGTGAAATGGATCTTTAACTACTACTGGCTTTCAATATGTCTGTGCCCCCTCGCCGTCAGATAGGAATATGACTAAGTGATTTGAGGTCTTTATTTTAGGAGGTTCGCTGCCCTTGGCATTTACACCTCACTTTACTTGTTTTATTGTGAGAGGATGAACGACTTTTTATTTTTAATGTGCTTTCATGGTAACTTTAGTGCGTGAGTGAGGAACGGCCACTCATAGTAGTTTAGGGACACTTGGCCGAGTACCATTAATTGGATTATTTCCCTTGTAATACTAGCGCGGGACCCGTTATTCACATCACGGTGAAAGGCGCGCATTTTGATTGGTCAGTTGGAAATGTTGACCACCGGGCTTCCAACTCTTATATCATGGCTTCAAGTTTCTTACAACTCGCTCCTTCGTTGTTATCCACCGACAGAAAGACGGGAACCCGAATTCATTTTTGAGAGTAGACAATACCCTATCGGTACAAAATAGGTACTCATGATAACGTTTGTTATCAATGGAGATACGTCGTATTGATGGACGAAAGTATCCCGCACAAAATTGTCGAATGTTGTTAGTCCTGACACTTTGAAAATTTATATTAAAACTATTACCGGGTTTCTGGTATAAGTAGTCAGTTAGAATTGTAGCAGCAAGTTTCTACTTTATAATGGTACCAATTTCGTTGTGCTTTGATGCACAGGTCCTATTGAAATGATTAATAAGAGGATCTCGGATCTAGAGTAAACCACGAGTTAGACGCATGTTATCCCCGATAAATCCAACCTGGGTCAAATTTATTCAATTATTGCTGGAGGGGACGTTAGAGTAATTTCTGCAGTTTACTGGGATACCTAATTGACTTTTGTGTGCACCCTTTTAACCGTACTGTAAATTCGATTGTGTTAGGACCCTAACCGGTTATGTTGTTCGGCTGGACTCAATGTCCGAGCCTTTCACTTGTGCAACACGGGCTACGTAATAGCTCTCCCGGACGTCCGCGCGGGCTCATAAATAAGATGCGAGTTCGAGTGGTCAACACACTCCATCATAGACGCAGAGACAAGAGCTGACAGCACAGTGAACCCAGCCCAGCAACCCGGGCCCGTAGCAGCTCAGAGGCTTGCCGACGCTTGCCATCGCCACCCCGCCCCATAAGGCATGTAGCGGTAGCACAGGACCCGGAGAAACTTTGGGTAAGTTGTAGACTATTATATTAGAAGTGACTTTAATTTGCGCACCCCCCCCCCCTTTCGGGGATGCCACGTAGAGAATGCTGATCTACAGAGACCATTACGAGTCCGGCTCAACGGTAATTGCCATTGTCATTAGACGTGTAAGATGCGCGATGCGGTGCAGTGTCTTGATATTGTGACTTTATTGTCAAAGTTAACGTTTGCGGTGCTAGATGATAATGATGGCTCGCTAACCAAGCTATCACAATTTGCTTGTGTGCATATATATAGTGTGTGTGTAGCATTGCCTTGTTGTGGTAGGCAGTGAGGATTTCCTGACATGTTGATGTGGATGACTTATGTTATAGCGAGCGGCACTACACACTTGATTGTATTACGGGTATTTGTGTACCTTGCCAGTACCACTATGCTATAGAGAGCAGTGTGATTGTGATTGTGTGTTTAATGTTTAAGATGTGTAATTAATTACATGTAGGCCTATTGGAGATGTATAATATTAGTTGGGCCTCACATGTGTGAGCCCCAGGATTGTTCTATGTGCGGCGGTGGATGAACAATGTTTCAGTGAGTCTACACATGTTGCAATGAGTCTCGCCGACATATATATATATATATCATGTGCATGCATTATAGTTATCCAGATGTATTATGCTTCGATGAGTTTCGTAAGTGTGTGAAGGACAGTTTCATTTTAAGGAATGTACACATTACTTTATGTATCTAGTGGTGTGTCATACACATGTTAGCCTGGCGGCATAGCTCCGCGGCTAAGGTCAAAGGGCATGACCCTTCAGTATCGATTGGGAAGGGAAGTAACCAATACAATAGCCCTGGGGCGGGTTAGTACTAATAATGGGAGTGGGCCTATGAGGATGGCCTGCATTGGGATGCAGCGTCTGTGTTATGGACGGTCAGTGGGCCATGTTGGCCACTGCGTTATTATTTTATGGAATGGCCACTCTGGATGTGCTGTGCACCGGCTCAGTGGAGCGAAACTATTGTGTTCTTGCCCCTTCATTTGTTATGTCCTTCATACTTTGATTAGTACATTAATTAGTTTATGTTGCCCGTGTACTAGGAAACTCCTTGTGTATATGATATAGCCACTTGTAGTTGTTATTCATTAACCGTAGCGCTATTTTATTCCATGCATACATATCCAGTTGGTTATTGCTTAAATTCTATATTATGTTGTTGTTGCTTGATTTAATACTTAATACTATTAATATGTATGTCCACCATTGATTGCCTGATTAATGTTGTCATTATATCCTAATCATGTTTTTGTCTTTTTCTCTTGTTCCAGCTTATGGCTGGTTGGGCTTTTTTTGTTTGGTAGTGATACCTTTGTTAGGCTTTTGAATAAATAAGATTGCCAGCAGAACCCTGTGTTTGTTAATCCTGTGTATCCTTAAGGGAGTTACTATTGAACCCACGCAGTAACCACATTAGCCACTCGTAGTTCATCCAACATTTTCTGGTGTCAGAAGTGGGATACACAGAAGGGTTAGTTTGTAGTGTAGAAAACCCAGCCATGGAAATTTTTAGTTTGAAGCCCGGCCAGCCAGCCAACCCCTGCCCCACCCCATAGGAACCAGGGAGCCACGAAGACCAACGCCCTCCAACATCAACTCAAGATTCAGGACTTGTATCCCAGTCCTGTGTACACCACCCATCCCACTGCAGTCAACGGAGACCTCTTGCGGTTGTTTCACCCCCCAGTGGTCAACACACGTCCACAGCACCCGCCTCCACTGCCTGCGTCGACCGATGTCTGGTACTTCCCGGCTCACCACCCTTGCCAGCCACCTGCAGCCCGACCGGACCCTCAACCTGGGATGACAACTTCCCAGCGCCTACCTCCTGTGCGACGGTCCAGCCGCCCACACAGACAACCCCAGAGATTGGACCTCTGACTCTTATTAGTGATTAACATTAGACATTGACTGTGAGTGCAGAAAGAGCAGGGGAGCGCACCCATCAAGACCCCCCCCCCCGAGTTTCCATCAGGCCAGATGATAGACCACCGAATCCAAGGGAGCTCCGCCTCAAGATTTTAAGTTAGAGAGTATGCCCATGTTGGCTTTCTCCACAGCTTAGTTACAATGACTTTTAATGCCTATGTTGACCTTACCTTTTTCATTGCACTAGTGCCCTTATAGCATATTGTCTTTTTTTGTACTGTTCGATCCTACGTTAACCCTGATAGTGGTCTGGGACCACCGTTGCAGGTCTGGGACCTGTTGTTTTGTCCATATGATGTAACTTACTACAGCCAGAGCTGAGACTGTTGTGTACATCTTCAGGATGCCAGTAGTAACTTAGCCGGTTCACGCCACCTGTTAGTAGTTATAAAGAGGATGGACCATTGTTGTACTTCGGTTCACTGTGTGTAATTTGCGATTGTTCTACTCTAAGTGATGGTATCATAGCCCCTTAGAGTTTGATTATACCTTCAGTGGTCTTTTGTAAACCTTTGAATTGATGTATGTGTCACGTAAGGGACTACGTGACTTAGCAGGGGAGAATGTGAGAGGATGAACGACTTTTTATTTTTAATGTGCTTTCATGGTAACTCTAGTGCGTGAGTGAGGGACGGCCACTCATAGTAGTTTAGGGACACTTGGCCGAGTACCATTAATTGGATTATTTCCCTTGTAATACTAGCGCGGGACCCGTTATTCACATCACGGTGAAAGGCGCGCATTTTGATTGGTCAGTTGGAAATGTTGACCACCGGGCTTCCAACTCTTATATCATGGCTTCAAGTTTCTTACAACTCGCTCCTTCGTTGTTATCCACCGACAGAAAGACGGGAACCCGAATTCATTTTTGAGAGTAGACAATACCCTATCGGTACAAAATAGGTACTCATGATAACGTTTGTTATCAATGGAGATACGTCGTATTGATGGACGAAAGTATCCCGCACAAAATTGTCGAATGTTGTTAGTCCTGACACTTTGAAAATTTATATTAAAACTATTACCGGGTTTCTGGTATAAGTAGTCAGTTAGAATTGTAGCAGCAAGTTTCTACTTTATAATGGTACCAATTTCGTTGTGCTTTGATGCACAGGTCCTATTGAAATGATTAATAAGAGGATCTCGGATCTAGAGTAAACCACGAGTTAGACGCATGTTATCCCCGATAAATCCAACCTGGGTCAAATTTATTCAATTATTGCTGGAGGGGACGTTAGAGTAATTTCTGCAGTTTACTGGGATACCTAATTGACTTTTGTGTGCACCCTTTTAACCGTACTGTAAATTCGATTGTGTTAGGACCCTAACCGGTTATGTTGTTCGGCTGGACTCAATGTCCGAGCCTTTCACTTGTGCAACACGGGCTACGTAATAGCTCTCCCGGACGTCCGCGCGGGCTCATAAATAAGATGCGAGTTCGAGTGGTCAACACACTCCATCATAGACGCAGAGACAAGAGCCGACAGCACAGTGAACCCAGCCCAGCAACCCGGGCCCGTAGCAGCTCAGAGGCTTGCCGACGCTTGCCATCGCCACCCCGCCCCATAAGGCATGTAGCGGTAGCACAGGACCCGGAGAAACTTTGGGTAAGTTGTAGACTATTATATTAGAAGTGACTTTAATTTGCGCACCCCCCCCCCCCTTTCGGGGATGCCACGTAGAGAATGCTGATCTACAGAGACCATTACGAGTCCGGCTCAACGGTAATTGCCATTGTCATTAGACGTGTAAGATGCGCGATGCGGTGCAGTGTCTTGATATTGTGACTTTATTGTCAAAGTTAACGTTTGCGGTGCTAGATGATAATGATGGCTCGCTAACCAAGCTATCACAATTTGCTTGTGTGCATATATATAGTGTGTGTGTAGCATTGCCTTGTTGTGGTAGGCAGTGAGGATTTCCTGACATGTTGATGTGGATGACTTATGTTATAGCGAGCGGCACTACACACTTGATTGTATTACGGGTATTTGTGTACCTTGCCAGTACCACTATGCTATAGAGAGCAGTGTGATTGTGATTGTGTGTTTAATGTTTAAGATGTGTAATTAATTACATGTAGGCCTATTGGAGATGTATAATATTAGTTGGGCCTCACATGTGTGAGCCCCAGGATTGTTCTATGTGCGGCGGTGGATGAACAATGTTTCAGTGAGTCTACACATGTTGCAATGAGTCTCGCCGACATATATATATATATATCATGTGCATGCATTATAGTTATCCAGATGTATTATGCTTCGATGAGTTTCGTAAGTGTGTGAAGGACAGTTTCATTTTAAGGAATGTACACATTACTTTATGTATCTAGTGGTGTGTCATACACATGTTAGCCTGGCGGCATAGCTCCGCGGCTAAGGTCAAAGGGCATGACCCTTCAGTATCGATTGGGAAGGGAAGTAACCAATACAATAGCCCTGGGGCGGGTTAGTACTAATAATGGGAGTGGGCCTATGAGGATGGCCTGCATTGGGATGCAGCGTCTGTGTTATGGACGGTCAGTGGGCCATGTTGGCCACTGCGTTATTATTTTATGGAATGGCCACTCTGGATGTGCTGTGCACCGGCTCAGTGGAGCGAAGCTATTGTGTTCTTGCCCCTTCATTTGTTATGTCCTTCATACTTTGATTAGTACATTAATTAGTTTATGTTGCCCGTGTACTAGGAAACTCCTTGTGTATATGATATAGCCACTTGTAGTTGTTATTCATTAACCGTAGCGCTATTTTATTCCATGCATACATATCCAGTTGGTTATTGCTTAAATTCTATATTATGTTGTTGTTGCTTGATTTAATACTTAATACTATTAATATGTATGTCCACCATTGATTGCCTGATTAATGTTGTCATTATATCCTAATCATGTTTTTGTCTTTTTCTCTTGTTCCAGCTTATGGCTGGTTGGGCTTTTTTTGTTTGGTAGTGATACCTTTGTTAGGCTTTTGAATAAATAAGACTGCCAGCAGAACCCTGTGTTTGTTAATCCTGTGTATCCTTAAGGGAGTTACTATTGAACCCACGCAGTAACCACATTAGCCACTCGTAGTTCATCCAACATTATTATTTCTTGTTCTGGCGGGGGGGGGGGGGGGGAGATGATATGGATAAATTTTAATCTATTAATTTCAATTTTGCCCGGGCAGCGGCCTTTCGGCCTGCTCTTTACGATTTCCAACTGCCAAGGTATCTTTAACGTGCACACGGGCCCTCCGAATTTTTTCGTCCTTATCCGAGAAGACTAGGTACTCGATCCTACCCCCCAATAGGACCAGGGACTTGAAAATATGAGAAAAATCCAATTTCCAAGAACTACTCGATCCTACCCCCCAATAGGACCAGGGACTTGAAAATATGAGAAAAATTCACTTTCCAACATGCCTGCACTGCCCGGGTTTAGAACCCGGGACCCTTGGCATGAGAGGCGAGCACCTTGCCTCTAGACCACCTTGTCCCCCATATGACTAAGTGGTCAGACTGGACAAACTTATATTCGCGCCAGTGGTCAGCTAACCCGCGGAGGGAATGCATCGCCCAGACAAAGACGGTATCAATGCCAGCGTGGGCATAGTCCACGTGCAGCGTCTCTGTTTGGGACTAACAAAGGGATAGTACAAAGCCCAGGTGTAGACAAAGAAATTTAGATGTAATTTACATATAACCACGTTGCCAATATAACTAGGTCAGCGCATGAGAGAAATAAGATGGGGTGGACAATAAGACAAACATACCACTATGGCTACACTAACAACAACAAGGAAACAGGATGCACCAGCAGCCTATCTTGACACGTAGCACTCGTCAGCTCTTCAATCTGCTTCGGTTTGTCTAACCCATGGGATTTAAAAAAAAAAAATTATTTGAACGTCATCTTTGGTGTGTGACATGAAGCCTATTAAGAACACATGTTACCGAAATACGGACAAACAAGAATGTGTAAGGACGCAGAAGAACGGGATGGTCTGCTTATAATATAAACAGTTTTTGTTTCACTCATCGTCTCTATCTGTGCCTTGCTATTTCTTGTCGTTCACCCACACTATCATTATTATTATTTATGAGCCACATCCTTTTGTTCTGTTGGTTTTCTTCATCTCTCTAACTTTTGACACTTGTGGAATTTCCCTTTCGGTGTCTTGCATTGATCTCAGTGCAATTATTTTTGGTTTCCTGGAGGAAACAAGGGAATAGATATTACTGCATTTGTAAACTATCAATGTGCGAAGGGGTGAGGAGTATGTGAAAGTGGACGATAAGATGGCCGGCAAGTACACTAGAGTGGTCATCACCATGGGCCGAAAATGCCGTGAGAGGGCTGCATGTGCCGTTAATGCGGACGTGCTGGAACTGGTGCACGAGAACAGCAGGACAGGAGATGCGGTGGTGTATACAGATGGATCAGTCACTAGAGGAGAAAGATCTGGATGGGGTTACACGGTCAGCGTTGATGGCAGGACAGTGGCAGAAGATGGAGCTGCATATCAAGTCACAACATCTAGTATGAAAATGGAGGAGGTAGCCGCTGAAAACGCACTTGCATGGTTACAGAGTAGCACCCACACATGTGCCGTCATTGTGACAGATTCCCAGAGCATGCTCAGGAAACGAGACAGGATACCTCAAACCTGAATGGGTGCAGTATCTGCACGACAGTAAACTGAAAAGGCTGACTTGGATTTTCTCCCCTGGACACGCCGGAGTATAATTATCTGGAAATGAGAGAGCGGATAAGCTTGCTGGTGAGGCCCCAATGCAAGGCTCTCTTAGTCTCGGGGAAAATGAAATTCTCGCAACTTTGAGAGAAACAGCACCACAAGAAGACGGGGACACCATCGCACGTATAAAACTGTTTGGGCATCAGAGAGGCTGTGGAGTCAAGAGCCGGTTGTGTGGTACTGCAAGACGACTGTTCAATCAACATCTTACTGGAGTTGTTAGTGAGAAGACCTTGTCCGACATGATGGCGCGGAGAGCTGAGCACGTATGGGTGTGTCCCGAGTGCGAGGAGGCTGGTTCTACACCAAAGTAATACCAAAGTAAGTAAACTATCAATATCACACTTCTGTATCTCCCTTGTTTTAATTTTATTTTTTTCTGGCACCTAAATATCCACCGTTTCTGTGTAGTATGAATTGCTTTTTCTTTTGAATTTGTTTCCTTCTTTATTTCTCTAATCTCTCATGTTTTTATCCATCTCCTGTGTTTCCTTCCTGTTTTTTGTGCATACTTTTCACTTTTTCATTGTTTTTTTTTTTAATTTGAATCACAATTCGTCCTCTAAAAATAGCATAATGATAGTAAACAATCATTAAATTGAGATATTTTCCTGCAATTTTTTTTTCTTTGTAGTTGCTTGTCTTTCCCCTTACCCCGTTTCTCTTTCCTTTTCACTTTTTATGTTTATATTTTTGAATTCTTCACCAACACACAGAGCTGAAATTCTCTTGACTTTATTATGCTTAACCACACAATGACTGTTTACTGGGTTCACTGGCAGCGATGTTCTGCCATGCAGTAATGGCTGCCAAGCCCTTCATGCGGTGTGTCGCTGCGCATACGTGACGTGCCCAGTATAAAGTTAATTGTAGCACCCAATGTGTCTTGGGTAGCACTTCACTGGGTGCATGAGATAATCTCGATAATCGATTTTATAAAACGGGATACTTTTTTTTTACCTAATCACCTAACCTGCCAAACTGATGCAGATAATAACGTTTTTAGTGCAGTCGTACCTTGTCTTGTTTGAATGGTAGGCTGATCCTCTAAGTACTTCTGTCACGAGAAATTCTGTTTTATCTTTCTTGCGCAAAAATGTGTTTATGTAAGGTGTGTATGTGTGTGTACGAGAGAGAGGGGGAGAGAGAGAGAGAGAGAGAAAGAGAGAGAGAGAGAAAGAGAGAGAGAAAGAGAGAGAGAGTACAATTAAAACGAGGAGCGATGAATAATACTGTGGAATAGAAACAAAAATAATTTTGGTTAGATACCCTCCCATCCTTGACGTGAGATCGATAGACATAGTCGTGCCAGTGGCGATGAACTCATTGAAAACATGAATATCGTATTGGACATCTTGTGAATTACCAGGGAGATTCATTCGGAGGCGAAAAACTTGAGAGGATAAATTGAAATTAATAGAGCTACAAAGTGACCAAGTCATGGCATGCGATTAAACAAAACATGGTATCATGGGCAAAGTCTAACTACGTTGACAGGGATATCATATTTATACATAATAAACAAAGCCAATAATGGCGAAGATATTGACATATAATTTATATATATATGGCTAAACAGACACAATAACAATGATTGACTACATTTTTGACTTCAAGATGCCAATAATAAGAAGGACTGCCAGCAGCAGAACAGAATGCAAGCAGAACTGCTGCAGAAAATGACATAATAACCATGTTATTTGATCATAAATATTTTCCAGTCCAATGGTGTGCTTGGGTGAATTTTATCCTCAGTCATACTGAAATGCGTGGACATTTAGTGCACGTCGCCTACAAGTTTATAAAGTCTTACCTGCAAACATGGAAAGTACGAATATGTAAAGCATTTTGGGAGTCATGTTCCGTTGCGTATCAAAAACAGCACAGAACGCCTTAACTTAAACCTGTTTTTGCCTGTACTGAAAACCGACAGGTTAGGCTACATAGCCTACTGCAGATACGAGAATGAAATCCCACAATCTGAGTAGCAGCTTAGGTACATATGTCCATGGTTTATCAGGAGTTCAAAGAGATAATAAGCTTACTAGAGATGACCTTGCAGATGTCCTTTTATTTGCTTTGAACAAAGACCTGATATTGGTAGATTCTAGGCTTGTCGATGAATGATATGATTGTCATGATAGATCCTGCCTTTTCGGATCATAAGAAATACGAACACCGACTCTACTGTGACAGATAGTAAAAATGCACGAGCGAGCACATCTGCCAAGACACGTCTTCATAGACCTCAGGAGTAGCCTACAAGTCCTTTGCAAGTGTAAAATTCACCCAAGCACATCATTTTTGGAGGACCGGATCTTCTCAGCATGGGAGACTGAAAAATAATGAAAATAGGTATTCGAGATGAGAATGGGGCCATTTCGTGTTTGAAAGAAAGTTCCTTTCTTTTAAGGCCATCTTGTGATCCTATAAATGAAATGAGTCAATAAGAAAGATGGCTTTCAAACACACATATTGGGAAATATACGGTATTCAAAATGGTGACAATTTCGTAAAATATCGATCAGATCACATGTCAATGCAAAAGCCTTTCCGGTGATTTAAAAAAAAAGAAGGCAATAGCCTCGACTAAAACCATGCCGGCTAAAATGGAAATCTTGTCAAAAGTCAAAAGCTGCATGCGTAGCCTACATCTTGTGACAGAATGCGGCTAAACACAGAGATAACTAGTTGAAGCACAATTGAATCAAAATGAGTTACACAGCTGCATGAAACAAATGGTTGTACCTGCAATATTTGTCAAAAGCTTTCGATCTCATCAGCGTTTAGAAGATAACTAATGAGCATCTGCAATAGTAGATCATCTGAAAACGGAGCCGTTCAAATGAGTGACATAATCAAAGATTTGAATAATACTGTTTCAAATGTGAGTGACCGCTCGAAAAATGAAAAGATTATTCAAAGGAGTGAACTCAAAGGTGTTGCAGCTGAAAGGGATAATATAGGCTAATAAAGGGGTGGCAATTCAAAACATTTAGCACATTGTTCTCCAAAACTCATGAGAGTGACAATAAGTTGAACAACTGTCTGAGTAAAATGGGCAACAAAAAAAACAAAAAAAAAAAGGCTTCAAGTCTAGTAAATTATCCATTCTCTGTTGTCTCGTGTTTATGCGATGGTTATGAAGCAAAACATAAAAATCCAGTCTTAAATAACACGAAACCAATACCGAAGACGGTGAATCCGTCGAGAACAAACCACGAAAGTGGCCGCCACTTTCGACGACAGAAGTTCTGGTATGTGCTTAGTACGCAATAACTGCTGTAATTCTTGTAAGAAACAAAAATACCCGAATATATCACAGAGTCACTGTGTATAGCATGATCATACCGTTAATATTTGGTGCATGGGAAATATGCCGAGGACATTCATTCAGTTTTCTAACCACTGTAAAATTTGGCTGGCCGCACTTTCGGGTTCTGTTCACTGCCTGACAATTTCAATGCTAATCGGATAACAGGTGTAACAGATGAAACGAAATTAAGACGCCTCTTGTCTTTATTAAAAATTTTACACATTTCTACATTTCAGCCTGCCAGTAACACTTTGAAAAGTATACAAAATGAAACGTAGCACCGTTCCACCTGTGAATGTGAGCTGAGTCTTTCCTCGTCCCAATATGAAGGGGGGGGGGCGGGGGGGGCGTGTTACATGTACATTGTCACTACTTCGATGTGTCACTCCTTCAGTGTGGTAATACTCGTGTCCCTACTTTGATATGAAACTCCAGCTTGTCACTCCTTTGGACATGTCACTCCTATAAAATCTGTAAACCAACGCACCGGTACCATAAATTTCCAATTACCTAATTCCATTCCGCACCACCCAACCCAATTCCAGTCTACCGCCAAGTTTAAACACCAACCCTATGGAAATCCGATGCCTAGGCCAGGATTGACGTCAAATTTGCTCAATGGAATTAAATCGTTCCTAAATGGGTCCGCTGGTTACAAAATCGCGCCGACGTCGCTCTGATGTGAGGATCCCACCCTTACGGTAACCCTACCAACCCCACTACCTCGGATTGACGCAAGGATGCTGACTGGGAAAGAAAAAAGAGGGAGAGGGAAGTATGGGGTGAGGGCGAACCTGGCAGCTGTGCACATAGTGCACGCCCGTCACCCTGGAGAATTTGTTCCATGAACACTCATGTCACGTGCGTTTCTATGAGAAATCTGGGAAATTAAAATTGTTATATGTAAATTTTATAATTCAGCTCAGATGTTGGCTGGATACAGTTATTTTACTGCACAGAGTATAATAAGTTGTGAAACACTGTCACTGAAGCAATTGCTCTTCCACTAAACCACTTATTCCCTCTTTTCTTTGAGTATCACTACCGTTCATAAAATTTTTATAGCCTACCTTGTCTCACTTGCTTGTTGCGGTAATTCCACGCCACAAAAAAAACGTGCAATGCGGTTGCTGGGTTTTTATTGAATGCGAACCAATGAAAAGAAAACAAGTGCATTAGGAAACTTTAATTACACCTATTAATAAATAGTTCTGGCTTTAATTCAAGTATTCTTTTAGCCAGGTCAAGTTTTTCATGTACCGGTATCCGTCTCATCGCCATCGGCGATATTACGGTATAATTGTACTGTTGGGAACCTTCACTGATTATAATTTTTATTACTATCAGAAAACAAGATTACCGCATACTTTTTGACAAACCCATTCATAACTGCTCGAACTGCCAATGTTCACCATCATTTTTCCTACTGTAGGCTAACCGTCGCGCAGACCGGTCCTTCGCTCCTACTGCATTGTGCTGATCCATCCATGGATCGCGGAAAAGTAACGAGTATTCATGCAGAACCGGCTTGAAGGTCAATTGATCTTCTCATCCAGTCCATTTCACAAGATCAAGATCACAAGAAAAACTTGATCCACAGAGTCACAGACAGAAGTGATGTAAGTAGGCTATAGATCTAGATATCTAGATTCTAGATCTAGGGGTCAATGATTTTACTCAAACACACAGCCATAATATTAATAGCCTTACAACTTTTGTTGTAGCATGAATTTTACAATGTCCGTTAGCTTTGTTTGTTTGCATATATATAGCAGTGTGGGGAATTTTATCTTGCAGTCTGATGGAGGTCTACCTACTAGATCTAGTAACTTAGTAGTAGGCAATGGCGTTCCCTCATCTTTAGGGTGCAAGACTGGAAACGTACTTAGTAATAGTACTAGATCTATCTGTCTGTTGGCTGATTTCATTGCAAGCCTGTTGCATAAAAATGCTACCTTTCCCTATCTTCCGCATCACTAAACACGGTGTGGTGATGTCATTGATCGATTAAAGACACTCCCTCTTGTTCAGGATGCAAGACTAGAAACCTACTTAGTAACTGTCTGTTGGCTGATTTCACTGTAAGCCTGCTGCTAAATGCCTCTTTCCCCCCCCCCCCCCCCCCCCCCGATAAAACTGTTTTTCTTTTATAATAAGCACGGAGATGGGATTGAGAGACAAACTGTTCCATTACAGAATTACCCTCTGATTTAGATTTTTAAAAGCAAGTCGGAAGCAAGCACAGTTCGATCACAAGTGGGCTACCTGTTTGTATGGAGATAACTAGATTGATCCCTTTAAATGGATATAATTTTATTATAATATCCAAATCTAAATTTGGATTCTCACCGAGCATTACTGAACCAGTTGTTGAAAGGGGCTTTATTTAAACGGGTACTGGGGCTTCCAGTGGCAGGAAATTCAAAGTTCTCTGGCAGTGAGCATGCATGGTAACTTCAAATATCAGAAATTGATTGATTTGAATTTGAATTATGAAAAAGACTTTAAATAGAGACAAAGAGGGGGGGGGGGGGGACCGTTTCTAAGATTACTTCGATTTGCAAGCAATTCAAATTATCAAATTTCAGATGAAATGGACTCCACTGTAGATCTACATTTATTATACCAAGAGCCTACATAGAAAAAATGATTAAAATGTTCCTGGCAAGCTTTAAACATTTTATTTCAGTCATTATCTAAGCGGACCTGCGATTCACTTGGGGCAAATACAGTCTAATTGTGTCTATGCTGACACATATTCCTGTTATTATCTGTTACAGGGAACATTCAATGCGACTGGTGGAAAGACACTGCTCAAAATACTTAGAGATGTTTGGAGAGTGTATCCACCAGTATCCTCACACCTGGCAGATGGATTGTGAACAAGAAAGGAGGAAACTAGCTAAGTGTGCGGAAACAAAGTATGTGAATTGACTTTGGCACTGTTGTTTTTCACATGACAGTTTTATGCATTGTACATGGCAGTAACAACCTAGACAAGGTGGTCTAGAGGCAAGGTGCTCACAATGGTCCCGGGTTCTAAACCCGGGCAGTGCAGGCATGTTGGAAATTGGATTTTTCTCATATTTTCAAGTCCCTGGTCCTATTGGGGGGTAGGATCGAGTACCTAGTCTTCTCGGATAAGGACGAAAAAATTCGGAGGGCCCGTGTGCACGTTGCGCACGTTAAAGATACCTTGGCAGTTGGAAATCGTAAAGAGCAGGCCAAAAGGCCGCTGCCCGGGCAAAATTGAAAATTGAAATTAATAGATTAAAATGTATCCATATCATCCCATCCCCCCCCCCCCCCCCCCCCCCAGGTCAGAATTTATTATTCATTATTAAATATATATTGTTATTAATAAATATTCAAATATTATTTGAGTTGTGTGTTGTGTGAACTGATGTGAGTTGTGAACTGCTGTGAATTGTGAACTGTTGTGAGTTGTGAACTGCGCCTAACAGGCTGCGTTACAATTTGCTCTGAGATAGAGAGAGAGAGTGAGCGAGACAAGGAGAGAGAAAGAAGCAGTGTAGTGTGTTGAGCGCTTCGCGCGTTTGTAAAGCGCTTTGAGGTCTAGGCATAAAGCGCTATATAAGTGTACTTATTATTATTATTATTATTATTATAATACCTGTATTCATGTGCAGACTTTGAAATTATATAGTGAAATGTGCACATTTGTTTCCAGATTGATGAGACTAAAATATCAGCTGTAAAGAGTTGACTAGTTACCTGTTGAACAACTGTTAAAAACAACGGTATTTGGTATACTTTGATCAGATGAAATAGCTTACTTATCTCTTGTCACATACTCAACCAGACATAGACTACTGAAGACCTTATATAATCATCATCAGTTACCCCATCTGGAACAGACATTGGCGATCATGGCTCTCCACTTGGATCTGTCATCAGCCAGCCTCAAGAAGGAGTTGTTGTGACGTTTATTTGTTGTCCATGAATTTGTTTTCTCTGTCTACCCCTGCTTTTCCTGCCTTCGATCTTCCCTATGACTGCTATTATGTTCGAGGCTCCTGAGGCGACAGATGTGTCCTAGAAATTTCAGTTGCCTCTGTTGATTGCTTCAATTCATGGTCTTTTCAGATTAGAGTCTCTCAGTACTGACTCATTTGATGTTTTCTCCATCCATGATATTCTCAATATTCTTCTAATAAACCACATCTCTGCTGCTTCTAGTTCATCGTCCAACATTCACATCCATATATAAAAACACGGACCACACCTGTTTTCAAGACTCTGATTTTAGTGGTCGTTGATAGATTTCTGTCCATTAATATTGGTCTCAGTTTTTGGAATGAATCTTTGGCCATTATTATTCTTTTCCTTATTTCATTTAAATGCTCCTACCATCTGATGTGATCAAGTAGCCTAGATATTGGAATTTTGTATCTTGTTTGATTTGCTCTCCTTTCCTGATCAGATTACATTTCGGATTGATAATGATTGTTTTTGTGGAGACTACCATACATTCTGTCTTTTTCATGTATATAATATATAGTATATATTATAGGTGTCGGAGAACTTCACCTATCTTGGCAGTACACTGTCTTCCGCGGCTCGTGTTGATACTGAAATTCTCTCAAGAATCGGCAAAGCCAGCTCTGCATTTGGCAGGCTTCGAAAGAGAGTGTGGGATGTTGCCGGCATTCGCACAGACACTAAGCTGAAAGTGTACAATGCTGTGGTCCTTCCCACCCTACTCTTGGGGCTGAAACCTGGACAGAGTACCAATCGCATGCCACAAAGCTAAATCACTTTCATCTGGCCTGCCTTAGAAAGATCCTAAGGATCAAATGGCAGGATAAAATTCCAGACACTGAGGTCCTCAATCGTGCCAAGGAATTGAGCATCTTCTGCCACCTGAAAAAAATTCAGCTACGTTGGGCAGGACATGTTGTCAGAATGCCCGACTCCAGACTCCCTAAGCAAATCTTCTTCTCTGAGCTCTCCAATGGAACGAGGAATGTTGGGGCCCCAAAGAGACGTTACAAAGACACTCTCAAGCAATCACTGAAGGCCTTTGCCATTGATGTGAGTGAGTGGGAAAAGCTCTTGCTTGATCGTGCAAATTGGAGGGCGGCCCTTACCAGAGGCAGCAAAGCATGGGAAGCTGACAGAGTCCAGCAGGCTATCAAAAAAAGAGAACGGCGCAAGAAAAGGCCCAGTGGTACTGAACCAACGGAGCACTCTTGTCATTTATGCGGAAGGGTCTGCAGGGCAAAAATAGGACTTATCAGTCACATGAGAAGCCATAAGTCATGAAAGAACAGTCTTTCCATTCTGTCCTCTGTGTCCTTTAGTTCTCTTTATTGTCCATGTGTTGAAATTCTCAACAATTTCTGTTCTTTATTCCTCTGGTGTTGTTAAGGTCATCATCATACCTGATGGACGAACTATTATTATTATAATATACATGTAATTATATGTATCACAACCTACAATAATATAATATAACAATAAACATGGTTGTTAACATGGAATTATTTGTATGATACTTTGGAGATGGTTGGTGAATAAGACTTACTGATCAGTGTTTATTAACAAATATATCAATCTTTATCTTTTCTTCAAGCCCAGAAATTGTCCACATTAAAACTGTGTGTGGGGCACAATTCCATGTGTATGAAAAATGTATGGCGGATGTCCACACGGACTCAGACAAATGCACAGAATCCTTCTCAAAATTTTCCAAGTGCGCTGATGAGGCCATGAAATCATTTGCTGGTCAAAGTAAGTGTCATTTTTGTACATTCTTAGCATTATCATTTTTATGTGGCAGAATTTATTCTCATTATCTTAATTTTTTTTTTTCATGCTAGTAGAGACCCGGCGACTTTGCCAGTCAAGGATAAAACTTTTCTACTCACCTTTAGTCTTGTTTCAGCTGGAGAGAGCCATATGGCGAACAGCATTGCCTAGTTCTTTGATTCACCAGCACTGTGATTAACTAAATGCTAAGTTACAAGTCCAAATGTCCACTTATATTTATATTTATAAAACTGACACCAACTGAGAATTTCCCACGACATTGATTTTGCAAAACTCAAGTTTTCACCAAAGATAATATGCATTCTTGACTGGGCACAATCTAAAAAAGTAAATTAGTAAAAAGACTAAATTGCTTATGCAGCTAGGGTGGAAAACTTAAAGCCTAACAGTTGAAGGAACTGAGCAATGGAAGTGTGGGTGAGGGCCACACTGAAATACATGGTGCATTAGATCAGCTGAGATCCTAGAAATTTCAAAAACCTTAAATTATCCTAATATCTCAACCCTAAATCTTATCGAATCCCTGACACTGCCCCCTCCCAAGTGGAAAAACAGGAGGAAAACAAAGAAAATCTGAAAGAATAATTAATATAGGCTGTTGTTAGCAGTGTTTCGGGAGGAGCTCTCTAGCTCTGGAGTCACAAAAGGCTTTAAAATACCTACCCCTAGCACGAAAAACTTGGGGGACATACATATTTGTATTGTAACAACATTCTTGTAATTCAGTGTGAAATTACACTTGAAATGAAAAGGCGGTGAATTACATGTACTCATATGTGTTACTGAATAATTCTATTATCACACAAACCCATGCATATTCAAAGGAAGTGGTTATATATATTTTTTTAATGTTTAACAGTACATCACTTGTATAAAGTCACTTCTGCCAGACATTCATGATCATCACATATAAAATTCCAGATGTTTGCTCTGTCTCCAATCCTAATCTTGATTGCTATTCAGTTTAATTGTCACAAATAAAATACATGTACATGCAGTATGTCATTAAAATACAGAGTGATTCAGTAAGAGCCAGTAAGAGGTGAACTTTTACTAAAATCAAAATTTTCCATTTACTCTATAACAACAGTGCTTCCTGAATTCATGGTGCAAAACATTAAGGCATCTCAATCGTTTGACAAAGTAAGAAGTTAAAAATTAATTTTTCTTTCTTTTTTCTTTAGGTATCAGTCCTGGATCACTGGGGCTTGTTGGAGGATCAAGTGATAAACTCAGTGCCAGTGCAAAGGAGTCTGATCATTTGGGAGAAAAAAACAAAAGATGACCAGTTTGAGATTAAACCATAAGCTCATCAAAAAATGGCAGTTTTTATTTTATGGGACAAAGTAAAAGGGGGCAGGAGAAGACATTGTAGCAAATTTATTTATTTTCTTAAAATTTAATGAAAAAGCCATTTGATATGAGCTATGTACTTCTTTCAGATTTACACAATCCTGTGTGCCACAGAAAAATCGGGTAATGTGATTAAATTTCATACAGTTTATTGTCCAAGAAGCTTGGAAGGTGGAACTTTCATACATGACATACATATTATTTTGATGGTGCTGCTTGGGCAATGAAGTGTTGGGTGTTTCACTTCAGATCAATAATGCAGTCATGTACTGAATCAGGAAAGGCAAAAACATAATAAAATATTTCAAAACTGACCTGGGCGTTTGGCAATGTGTATTTTAACATTGTATTTTTCTATTCATATCATCCAATTTCCACTCAATTTCACTTCTGTCTCTTCTCGATTCTAAGTCAACGAGCACATTATCACGCCCAGGAATGTGAACTGCAGTTACTTAATTCTTTGTATTAATAAACCACATACAACTAGATCTATTTATTTGGTTGCAATCTATTTTACAGCTACCTTGCTACTGTTGTAATATTGTCAGTGTAAAGCTTAATGTGCTGACCCTTGCCCTTCACAAAGATTTCAAGCACAGAAAGGCTGCTAAAAGCTCAATACAGTTGATATGCATGTTAATTTCTGATTCTCCTCAAATTCCAGCAGCTTTCTCTCTGTGACACCCCTCCCCCCCCCCTCTCTCTCTGTGACCCCCCCCCCCCCTCTCTCTCTCTGTGACCCCCCCCCCCCCCCCCCCCCCCGGAACTATCACTGTACACAGCGATGGTAAAAGGTCGTGGTTCCACTGATTTCCACACTGTATCTATGTGGGATATCCACCATGTCAGATCTTCCAGTTACTTTTAAGGCTTTATTCCGGATGATCTCCAGTCTCTTGCGGAATACAGTACTAGACTCTACACCTTGTGACAGTGCAGCTAAATTGCCTATGATTTAGGACAATTCCCGGACAGTGACACGACTCTTGGTGAGGACCGACACGGCTTTAATCTTCTCACATTTCATCACAGTGGATTCCACTGTCATTGTAACAGAACTGGGTAAAAAAAACAACAAAAATTCTATTTCCTGAACCGGTTCTAAAACCGATTTCTCTTGATGCACAGTAAACCCAAGTTTATGAAAGAGGGAGGACGCTAGAACAATGGTGTTTTCCATTTCAGATTCCTGTGCGCTTTCAAATAATAATAATCTCAACCCTCTGAATAAAGTATTTTTCCTCCATTCTACTGATTTCACTTTGAAGTTCATATAATTTTGTAGATTTTTGATACATGTACAGTGGACCATCCTGTTTAATGAGACTGCTAATAACGAGAACATTTTAAATCCCCGTTTTTTCTACTATATAAGCTATATATTAAAATTCTTGAATAACGGCAATCGATAATCACAACACTTGCAATAGGGAGAGGATTAATTCTGAGCGCATGCGGCAAATTGTGGGAGTGGCCGAAGAACGTCGTGTAGCGAGTCAGACATAATATTGTTCTTTGTCTGTTACTGCATGCCAACCCATCTAGTCACCTCACTCAGGCCGACAACATTTTGTTTCCTTACTGACCATGTGTCATGAGAGCGCATTACACTACCACCCACGTAATCAATAAATTTACATTTGCCCGCCTGCCCACTCGTCCAGTCATGTCTTGCGTAGGCCTAGCAAGCGTTGTCTACTTCCACCACCCACGCACTCAATAAATTTATGCCCGCCCACCCGTCCAGTCATCTCTTAAGATCTTGCTTTACCTAAGAAGCTTTGTTTTCTTACTGATCGCACCCATGTAACCAAAAAATTTACCATATACAGTAATATGGTAGTGATTTACGCGGATCAAAGACCGTGCTGCGAGTAATAATTATCGCACATCACAAGTACATGTAGTAACCAGAGAGCCACGTGTCTGATGAAGCTACACAGTTGTAGCCTTCATGGCCAGCCCCAAAGTTTGCCCCAACTGGCAAGGCAATTATTACTGGCAGCACGGTCTTTGATCCTAATTGATCACCGTGCGGCATATGCTCTTTGTCTACACCGGGCATCGTGACCACATGCCTGCACTCCCTATGTCACAAACACATGGCCAGTCTGTTACTCGTCTGCCTCTAACTTTTCAATGTCTCGCGTAATTTGATCGAAACATGGCTACCGTCAGTACATAAAGACAGAAAAAAAAAAGTACTGAGATGATATGAAGGCCGACATCTGCTGTCAGTTTGATATTACAGTATTATTATGTGCGTTGATCGACATGATGTCAACATTCAATTCTCTTTTATTTGATGTAGAACATTATTTTTATTTCACTATCATTACTTTGTTTTTGTGTAAGCGATTTTCCGAACCATGGTGTTTTTCCCCAAAGTGGGAAAAAATTGATTACATCCGAACTTGACCGAAGCCCCTAACACTGGCGTCCTGAAAAGAGTGAATTGCTGCCGCTACAGTACTTGCAACAGTGTCTTTGAGAATCACCGAAAGTTCCTCTATAATCAAGACTTTCATGCTTGCCATTTGGTCATCAGGGAGAACAGAAGGCTTGGATGTCTGATTTCTCTTGTTGCCATGACTTTTTGATGAGGTAGACGGGGAAGAAGGACAAATCAACTTCTGTCCCACGGCATTCTTGCTAGTGCGACCCTTAAATGGGCCAGAAATATATATGCTGAGGAAGTTTCAGCAGTCTTATAAGTGCCTGGCCGTGAGCTGTGAGCTACATGTAGCCCCAATAACCAAACTCCACCCCTGAAACATTATTTGGGCTACCCGTTTCTCACTACGGTCATATTGATGTCTAAAATTGAAGAGCTCATTGAACTCAAAGAACTTAGATCTAACTATACTGAGACCAGACCAGTTTGGTTGAAATGGGAAAGCGAGCAGATATCCGACTTCCGCTTTCCCAGTAACTGTTCTGTGTTTTGGCTCGATCCTCAAGCGCGTTTCCCCTGCAGTTCAGTTAAATTGACAATGGAATGAGTATCATGGAGTGGCAAATGGAACGAGCATTGTGGAGTGACAAACTGGTAAAGGGTGCTGTGTTTAGGACATTTGATGAGTTCCAGGACTTGTTTCAACAGTACAAATCAGAAAGTAAAAGTGTAGCCTATTTGTGTCCAAGCATGCCATAAAAATTTCCACAACAAACAAAAACATAAAGACAGCTGAAAAAGAGCACAAGATGAATGGGTCTACAAGAGCATCCAGTACCAGTGCAAGCACTTTGGTGATTACGTCTCCAAAGACACAGGTTCAAGAGCAAACCAATCGTTAGTTTGAGTCAGCTGCCATTTTGTCAGTTCTGATTTTACTTAGGCTAAAGGTAATGTTAGTTTAGGTTTACTACTAAAATAAATGCTTCTCAATTAAGAAAGGATCACTTTCGATACTCAACAGAATTATTTCGATTCAACTGAGATGTATGAGAACAGTGTTGTAGGGATCAAACAGAAAAATAAAATATGGCAGAACAAAATTGGAAAATTACCTGTTGGAAGGGTGAACTTCCTAAAAAAAAATAAAAAAATATTGACCACCCTATTGTGGCCGACAGGTCCACGGGACAAACTTGTGCCTCAACCAGTCACATTATACTGACATCTGTCTAACTAACTTTGGGTCACAAAAAAGCTTTCGGGTAACTTTCATAACTTTAACATCGATATTTACTACACATCATCTAAGCCATGTCCGTTTTGGGGTCACACTTTTGTTATAATATTATATAGATCTAGATCTAAGTGTGGGCTTAGGAAAAAATATAGTCTACCTGTGTTCTTAATTTTTTTTTTTTTAAAGTTTTAATCACAATCAACATCCCTGAAAAGTAAAAAACTATTTCTTGCATTTTTATTTTCTTTCGTTAATGAAATATTGTACAGTTTTTTATTTTCACCATGTCTGATCAACATCCACAGAATGTTCAAGTAGCTACGAACTTCAAGATGGGCTGTAAAATTCGCCTTTTTGCCAATAAGGAGAAGAATGACAGAGGTCAATGTATAAAACAGCAACCATCCTGGAATTGAAACACTGCATGGTAATGGCTTATTTATATTTTATCTTTGCCAAGTGCCTGTTCATGAACAGGCCACGTGTAGCTATGGAATACCTATGGAATTTTTTGGAGTCAGAACAATATGAACCCTATAATAAAATACAGTCGACTACGCTTGAGTTGATGTCATCGGGGGATAAAAAAAAAGATCAACACATCCGCTGTTCAACTCATCCATCGCCGACCCGATATCAAGGGATGTAACCATTATTAACTTTACATTAAAGGGGGGGGGGGGGGGGGGTCGGTGAAACACATTCAAACTGAATGCAATAGTCAGTCAGTGCACTACAGTTTCTAATCTTGGCTTGCCACTCATAAAATCATAAACTAGATGGCAGGGTGCAATACATGAATTTGGGATACCCTCTAACGTCTGTGCTTAAATTAAAACCTCCAGCCGACGCTACTGGTCAAGCCCGTTGACCGGACCAGTGACCTCACTCACGGGGGGGGGGGGGGAGGGGGGAATCTTATCTGGGGCACACAGACCCTTGCCGACTAACACACTACCTCCGTGCACGTGGTTTTTATGTGGTCGCTGTTGTGTCTTATTACAATTAATAATGAATTAGCCAACGAAACATTTGTCTGTAAGTAAGTCTCTAACCAATGATCTGACTTATGATACTGACACTGACAGCTGTAATTTTCTTCAGAACGAAGCATGATACCCCCAAGCGCTAAACAATGGTTTGTCCAGATTAGCACTATTAATGAGCCAATGTGGGCATTTGGGGCAAAGGTCATTTCAAAGCTTGTCTCTGATTGGTTCTTAGACACAGACAACTCTAGATGATAGTCAGCTTAGGAGAAAATGAGATAATAATGCAAATGTGTTGAAGAACAATTCGCATGCTGATGCTAGTGCTACACCTTTTGATAGTATGGGGAGAAACTGAAAAACCTTGAAACTGAAAGTTTAGTCTCTGTGATTCCCACCAGTGGGTCACTAGCATGGGCTGATAGTCGAAACACCCTCATGCCACTGGCCCGACCACAGGCCTCTAGACCTGCTCTGGCCTGGGGATTAGCCTATCACTAGTATCAGCGTTCCCTTGCGTTTGGGGTTGGGTGGTGGTATTTTTGAAGTATGCTTGGGAGAAGAGCTGAGAGGGAGTGGCATTGTCCGTGACACCGTGTGCAGTCGTATGCACCCACGTGGACTCACTACCTGCGTGACTGTACGTGAAAACAAAGAGAGACCTTACAGCCTATCAGTGTGCTGTAGAGTACACATTGCGTCGCCAACGGGGGGAGTGTCAGTGATGGATAGTTGAGGTGTCGACTTAATTTCATTGGTTGGATAATCGAGATCAACTCATCCATTTGGGGTTCAACAATTGGAATAAGAGATGGGACAGGAAATCAGTCAACACAGGCGCCGCGACGCTTGAGTTCAAGTCAACACAACCATTATATTTTAATATAAAATACGATGTGACAGTGCCGGTTCCACCAAAAAAGTAAAAAAGATCACCTCAAGAGAAGTTCAACTCATGCGAGTTCAACTCAAGTGAAGTCCACTGTAATCAAGTATACAGTCCAATTCACTTATCTCGATACGGCATTTCTCAACATTCTAGGTGTCTCGACACAATTTTTAAGTCCCGACCTGTTCCTTCTTTAATGCTACGAAATATTTCCCCGTAATTCGACATGCCATTCCATTCTTTCCCCTCATATCGACATATTTCCTGACCGGAGCAAAACAAGTGCACTAGATCTACTACTGCGTTGCCAAAAATGCCCACGTTCCTCCCCGCACAGCGGAATATGGATTACTTTATTTCTTTTCCCGGTGCCGGCGGGGACGGATGGGTGGACAACATTTAGATAACACGAGCATTGAATGCGGTAAATATTTAAATAATAAGCAAACGACTGTCAAAGTGCAGATGTGTGTACTAAAGTTGTTGTTTTTTTTTTCCTCGCCAAACATTTGAAAGTCATTGGTACTAAACCTTGACCTACATTTCTTGGTCTGTATGTATTTGTACACTGTATTAATGTCATCACTTTTTCTGAAGGAACTGCCACATCGCGGTTAAAAAGAAAAACTGAAATACTTGGCATTTGATGTATAAGTACAGCATCTCGCTGATGCCAGCAAACGTTTGTCCCACAATTAAAAATGAACTCGGAGAAACGGGCGATGGCATGCTGCCTGTTAGAAGAAACAGGACACATAAATGTTGGTTTTTTTTTCTCTTTTGCCATTAATTTCTTATTTCGACCTTTCCCTGTACTCGGCGCAATTTCAACAGTCTCACTGATGTCGAGATATTAGGATTGCACTGTACATTGTAACTGTTATGAGACTGAAAGGCAAAGAAGAAAAAAATGTGTGTATTGTCAATGTACAGTGGAATTTGGTTATAATGAGAGGTCATGTTCCACCAAAAATGTCTCATTATACCAAAGGTCTCTCTATTCCAGGAAAGCGTACAAAAAACAAGGCAAGGGATAATAAAATACCCCACTATGTGCAGGACATGCTAAAAAGGGAGGTAATCATGAAAAAAATAGTGGGGTATTTTAATGGTTACCTCCCTTTTTGGCTTGTCCAATGCATCAACGTACATGTTATATTAAACTGATGATAGATCTCGGCCTTCATAACGGTACTGGATTTTTGTTATTGTAGTCTTTTTGTACTGATGATAATTGGTAACCATGTTTCGATCAAATTACGAGAGACTCAGATTCAAAAGTTAGAGGCAGATGAGTACGTTTGTTTCCAGTGGTTTCCCGTACTATATCATTCAAATTATGGGAACAGAGTGGCCACGTGTTTGTGACACGGGGAGTGTAGGCATGTGGTCACGAAGCCTGGTGTAGACAAAGTGCATACACTGCGCTGCGATCAATTACGATCAAAGACCGTGCTACATGCAATAATTATTGCACATCACAGGAAGTGACCAGAAACTGCACGTATCTGACAAAGCTACTGTAGCCTTCATGGCCTGCCCCACAGTGTGCCTCAGTGAGTGATGAGTCATCACTTTGAGCTGGCTGCGTGTGGTGTGCTGTCACAGCACATAGACAGTAGGGAGAGAAAGCATACTTATTAAAATATTACTAATAATACTAGGCCGAAGCAAGGGATGGCCAGGTGGGGCCACAACTCGCAAAGTGGGCATGTGATGTAGTAACAAACAAAGAACGATGCATGTTGTTATTGTCTGACTGGACTGACTGTCAACACACTGTTCTGTGGTTGCCCCCACCATTTGCTGTACACACTCAAAATTAATTCTCTCGCTATAGCAGGTGCTTTGATTATCGATTGATGTTATTCGAGTATTTTATTATATAGCTCATATAGTAGAAAAAACGGGGATTTAAAATGTTCTCGCTGTTGGCAAAGGTCTCGTTATTAGCAGTATCGTTAAACATGGTGGTCCAGTGTATGCAATAACAAGGTACAGTAGAACTCTGATATTGACCCTCGTCCCACGTTGAGTGAACACGTTCACGTAATGCCCCGTGTGGGGATAGCCAGCGGCTAGTCAGCCGATCGTTCATGTGTTGCCGATAACCGGGGGCGGTCGGGTCAATCGGGTCCTTTTGAACATGTGTATTGTAATTACTTTAGGACACAATAACAACAATTATTTTTTAAGCCAGGCGCTTAATTTACTAACCACATGTATCGTGGCATTGCCTTCTCCCTCCTCTCCTATGTAAAGCTTCCAGGTACTATGATGTTTGTTTTAGTGAGAGATTTGATTTCCAGATCGCAGAGCATGTACATGTACTGAAAAGCAGTTTGTTTGTCAAAGCAACACAATATCTCTCTAATTACCACATCAGATAAAGACAACGACCAACAAAGTTGATCATTTTCTCCCAGTTTTCCCTGATGAAAAACCTACAGACAAACGCCCTTATGCAGAATGCCCTAGTAATACATCGGAATTCATAATTACATAGAACGGTATCTCAAATAACCAAATGGCCCCTTTCTTCTCATTTCACATAAGACGACAACCAGCATCAAAGTAAATGTGTCTCAAGATTTTCCCCTGTTCAAACTTCAGACCGTCAGTACTATTACATGAGTATGATGAATAGTTACCAATAGTCGCATCGTAATAAACGTAATCTTATGATACCATTTTGTTGTAGGGATGACAGGATAGATAAACATGCGAAAATTGTGTGGGGAAAAAAAAACGTGAAAAAAACTATAGTCGTGACAACCGAATAAACAAAACACGAGGAGCAGCACTGCCATACAATATACTGGCCTTCCGCTGGACCCCCTTTGCAGTATGCAGGCCACAATATTGGCCTCGCGTGTTGCACGGGGAGGCCAATCCTCCCACAGGACGAGGGATAAGAAATCGAAGGGACCAGGACTTTTATAAATTTCTTAATATCAGAATTTCTTAATATCCATCAGAGACCATAAAACAAGGAAGGGGGGGGGGGGCGACCCATACATTGACTCATCGTTACTATTAATTATTTCCCCTGATAAGTGTCCCCTTACAAAGCCTGTGCATGCATTTTTCAAAAATGTCTAACAATAACAAATTTTAACAATGAAATATTGAAACAGGTTTTACTCTGCGCTGAAAGCTAAAGCAATGTGCTGCAGTGTGTAGGCTAAACAATAAATGCGGTTTAATTGATGACCACACCCAGACCATTGCCTGTGCGTGATGGGGTTTCGCAGAACATTCCTTAACACAGTAAAGATTACTCCTCGTCTCCCCCACCCGGCACGCCTTGCTCAAACCACTTTACTTCCACCTGCATGGACAAAGATACACTGCCCTCACCCCAGGTTGTTTTACCTGGGCCAAGCCTATTGCATAAGCATCACGCAAACATTGTCTCGCCTTTAACCATCAGTGTGTAATCGGAGCGGGCGGGCATTGTTAGGAGTGGTTGAACAAACGAAAAGCTGGTCGTGTGTGCAGTTTTAACCATCATCGGCACCCCGTCACGTGGTTTTACTTATCACCTTTTTGGGAAAATTATTTCTTCACAAGCGAGATAGGGAGGATTGGCATTTCGCAAATTTCGAGATTTTATTAGAAGAAAGAAGAAAGAAATAAAACGGGACTGCATATGTTTTTCTTTATTACCGTAATTTTGCAACATTTGATTTTGTAATATCAGAGTTCCACCGTATACGCATTGTCGAGGTATGTAATAAATAGGTCCGACAGTAATGGGTACTATATGTTAGTAATATGCTCGTAGGACCCCATTTCATGTTTGGTGCCAATATAAAGTAAGATAAACAGACACATGGTCGGATCAATAGGTGTGCAGTCAGAAAGACTTTTTTTTAAGATACAGGCTAGAAATCCCTAGGACTTGTAGTGATCAAACGGTCTTAAAATATATCATTACTTTTTTTATATTCTTCCCCCAGATGCTCGTTTTTATCCAGAATTTAGACAGCAGTTAGCTGAACTTCATGAGCTGCTCATTTTAAAGGTTCCTGCCCAGAATATCAAGCTACACATAAATTCAAAGCATGGAATAGAAATGACCCTGCAAGATGTTCATAATCATCGAGGGCGATGGAAAAATAAACAGGCATCAGGGCTGACAGAAGCTGAGCTGACTCAAAGACTCTTCCACAGTATTACAAAAGATGATCCAGGTTCAACTGTAGAAGTGATTTGTGATTCTGAGAACTTTGCAAATGTTTTCTTCTTTCAAACAACACACATGAAAGGAACATTAAGAAAATATCCAAAAATGTTGTTTATTGACACAACCTACAAGGTAAATAGGAGAGCGATGCCCCTTTTAATATAATGGCCATTGATGGAGATCAGAATGGGCAGCTAGTTGGTCATGGGTTTATAATCAGTGAGACTGCAGAAACTCTGAAATTGTTGATTGAAAAATTTGTGCAACATAATGCTATTTGTAAACAAGAGGTCAAGGCTGTGATTGTTGATAAAGACTTTTCTGAGATCAGCTCTGTGAGACAATTTCTTGATAAAGACTTTTCTGAGATCAGCTCTGTGAGACAATTTCTACCTACTTCAAAAATTGTTCTTTGTAAGTTTCATGTTGTACAGGCCTTTCAGAAGAAGCTTGTGGGAGTAAATGCTGAGAAGAGGGGTGGAGTTATTAGGGTACTATTGAGGAGAATGTGTAGAGCCTGCAAATCTGAAGACAGCTATGAAAAGTTGAAAGAAGAATTGTTTGAAATTAGTCCTGAACTGATGGAGTATTTTGCCAAGTGCTGGGATTCATTGAAAGAGGTAGAAACCTATGGAAATGTAACCAACAATGTTGTTGACAGCTTCCATACTACCATCAAGGAGCATGTTGATGCAGAAACTTCAGTGCCATCACTTATTAAGACAGTTAATGATCCTTAGTGTCAGCAAACAATCTAAAATGCTTGAAATTAAATCTAAGCTTTCACGGAAAAAGAGAATATGCAACACAAAGTCAAAATTTAGTAATGAAACTGAGCTCATTCTTAACAGCCTTGCACCATATCTTGCCAACTTACCAAAGGAGAACTTGTAAAATTTGAGGTTATGATAGTAGAGGATACCATTGTGAAAGACAGAAATGGACAAATTTATGAAATTACGGATTCAAAATGTAATTGTTTCATTTTTAAAGTCCAAAAACTTGAATGTATGTAGACACATGTTTGCTTATCGACATTCTCAGTCATTACCATTGTTCACAACAAATGATATTCTGATGCAGCATTGAAAAAATATGTTCAGGTCAATGAACAAATAACAGGTGATTCAAGCTCTAGTAACTTTTCAGTGGAAATAGTGAAAAACAAAACAAAACATGTAGATAGGCATGATAAATTTAGAAAAGCAAATAGTTTGATGACTGAGGTGAGTTCAGTCTTATCTGAAATGGGGATAACTGATTTTAATTATGGCTATGACATTTTGAGAGGAATTCTAGGTAATATTAAACAAAATCATAAAATTGTCTATTTTTCATCCCAAAATCATATTGATATGATTTATCCAGAGTCTGAACTACTTCTACTTTAGACTTAGAGCCTGGACCTTTGCCTTCCATGTCAGACTCAGTGCCTGAACTTTTGCTGACCAGATTACATTTCAGGTTAATTGCTTTTTTGGAGACTACCGTACATTGTCTTTTTCACATTGAGAGAGAGTCCCATTTTTTCACTTTCTGTAACAACTGTGTTCAAAAGTCTCTGAAGTTGTTGTTCTGATTCTGGCAATCTGCCATTAAAACAGTGTCATTTGCTTGTGAGGTCGTTAAGATTTTCTCCATTTACTTTAAGGCTTATTATGGCTTAAAATGTTTAATTCTCCATGTCCACATGACGTGTGCTTCAATGGTTATTATCAGGTTTGAACCAAAGAATTAAATTTTTTTTTCAAATGTAGAAACGTCAGATTGCTCTTGAATTAATCAAAAATAAATCTAAAATAAACCAAAAACTTAATCCACTTATCTCGACATGGCTTTTCTCGACATTCTGGGTAACTCGGCCCAACCTGTTCCCCCTTCAATTCTATTAAATATTTCCCCGTAACTCGATGTGTTATTCCATTCTTTCCTCTTATATCGACACATTTCTCCCCGACCGCGGCAAAATAAGTGCACTAGATCTACTAGTACTACTGTGCTACCAAAAATGCCCATGCAACTTCCCGCATATAAGACCTCTTTATTTCTTTTTGCGGTGCTGGCGGGGAGGGGTAGGAGAGGGGGTGTGTGGACAGAGGATGGCCCTTGGCTTCAGTAACGCGAGTGTGGAATGCCTTGCATAAGCGTATGGCCGTAACAGACTGAGTTTTTTTTTTTCACAAAACGTTCGTGTGCCGTTGTGCCATGACCTAGATCTCTTGATTAACTGCCGTACTCTGTGTGTATCGGTATCATTTCTTCTAAAGAAACAGTCAGGTCGAGGTTAAAAAAAAAAAGTAAAGCACTGCGCATTTGATAGCTACAGCATTTCTCCGATATCGGTAAATCTTTGCCACGCAACTGCTCCACACAACAGTAATATTGGAGGGACGGGTGACAATAATAATGCCGATAATTAAAAGAAAAAGGGACATAATTGCGTTATTTATTGGACACTTCCCATTGTGGTGATATTTGATGCCCCCCCCCGCCCCCTTTTTTTTTTCCCTCTTCCACCACTGATCTGCTATTTCTACTTTCTTTTTACTCGACACAAGTCAGACGGCCCCACTGATGTCGAGAATTTAGGATTGCACTGTATATTAACTCAGTTTTTGAGGCAGGATGTGAATATATGTATGCCATTTTTTCACTTCATACTAGTACTGAAATCAGCTTTACTTTATGGATTATACATGTAGTTCTGAATGCTCAATTCTTAAATTTTATGTTAAATTTCATGTGATGTTTCATTTCACAACATTTACACGTGTTTATTGATGAGCTCATGAATGTTATATTTTTATGTATGCCCATGAATATCTTGTACATAATATGTTATTGTTAGCTAATGAGATCAAAATTCCGTTTTTATTTCATTACTTTGCTTTACTGACTACTGTAATAAAATTATTTTTTGACATTATACATATATTATCAATTACTTTGGTAATTTCTTCTTCTTCTTCTGCATTCTTTGTGTCAGACTGTTTATATCAGGAGGCCAATGGCCTTTATGAAGATCCTGAGATCCTCTGCTGTCCCATAGAGCTTTGTGTGCAGTGCCGCATCTCGAGGCTATCTCAGTATCTGTCTTCCCTCTGATGTCTGTAGGCCTATAGGGGTGATGTTGGAGGATATGTTCTGCATCCTCTACTTTGGTAATTTTTTTATCAACTAGCTGAGTTGCTCGGCCCTGCCCGGGATAATCGATTTATTAGTTTCAGTTCTGGGTGATTATTATGGACCTGCTTCATTTTGCCTGTTCCTTTAGCTTTATTTTATTTTTGTTTGTTTATTTGTTTTTAGATAAGTTTTACTGCTCTCCCTTTGCGCGTTGACATCCTGCGCATCCCGTCAGCATCCGTCAAATGGCAATGATTTGCGCACGGGTTTGTTTGTTAGTGAACACATCGCAGGAATTGATAACGTCATGTGTAGGCGGAAGCGGGCTATTATTAGAAACATACATCCCTCCCCTGGAACCCTGAAAGGTTATCGGTTGCAAGCAATATCTTATTGATCGTAAATTTCGGATCAAACGCTCTCGTGAATTTAGTCTTTAATTATAACCGCATTTACCGATTAACTCAGAAATAACAAACAGTTTTGTTTGTGTATAGCGATAGGAACAATGTTCGCTATCCCATAATTCTTTGTGCCAAATTTCAGGTCGGTGCGTTGTGTAGTTTCCGAGTCCATAGGACTATTAGGGGTTTTGTTGTAGCTTTATTACATAGAAGATAGATATATAGATGGGTCAACCCCATCACATTCACAGTGAACTTTGGTAAAGAAAGAAGAAAGAAATGTTCTGGATAATAACTTTGACGAAACTGATTCCTCCACACAATGTTGCTGAAAACCCCACCTTTCTATTTTAACTAAACGGCCTCCTGCATTCAATGAAACCCCCTTGTAACGAAATTGTTAAACTTCAGTCCCAAGACTTTATTGAATGCTGACTCTACCAAAACATTTTGGTAGTTATTTACCATTTAGGGCAAAGTGGACTATAACTTATGTATGTTTACAACTTAATTTTCTACAACAAGTCCTTTATACATACATACATATGTGTAACGTACCGTATTTAAAAAAATGAGATGGTATGAATTTAAAGGGTGTTCTAACAGGCTTGCGTGAAATAATTCCAAAGACATTGCATTGATTGGATCAGCCTAAAACTTCGGATTTCCTCTTTCCCACTCATAACCACCCTACCTACCAAAAAATCACTAGAACTGGAGAGAACTAGGTTACATTGCTGTTCTGAGTCAGCATGGAATGACCCAGTAGTGATTATATTGCTTGCAACCGATAACCTTTCAGGGTTCCAGGGGAGGGATGTTTGGTTTGTCGGCTAAGTACAATGTATATTGCTTGCAACCGATAACCTTTCAGGGTTCCAGGGGAGGGATGTTTGGTTTGTCGGCTAATGTAACCCCCAACAAGTTTGGGGGGGGGGGGGGGGGGATTATTAAAGTTGTATGTAGTCCAAGTAAGCTTTTAAGGGGAGGGGGTTGATTATTAAAGCTACATGTACAGTGTATATAGGCTAGGTAGCCCACATAATTTTCTTTTTTTGGGAGGGGGATTGATTATTGAGGCATTGGGGGTCTGTGCAGCCCAAGTAAGATTTAGGAGGGGGGGGAGGGTTGCCCAAGGTAGCCCAAGTAAGCCTTTAGGGATGGGGGGTTTGATTATTAAGGCCCTATGTATCGGTAGTCCAAATAAAAGCTTGGGGGGGGGGGGGTATTTGATTATTATATTATTAAGGCTCTGTGTAGCCCAAATAAGCTCTCAGAGGATGTTTGAATATTAAGGCTAGATCAATATACAGTATAGCCCAAATAAGCTTTTAGGGGGGTGTTTGATTATTAATATTAAGGCTATATAGAATTTAATGCAGTCGTTTCTCAATGTCCTCACATTCTTTCAATTCAGTCAGTCTCCCCAATTCTTTCTTGTCTTCATTTTGACTCAGTTTCCCTGAACAGTATTTGTAGCAATTTCTTTCTTTCTTGTTCATGCAGGGACATTCATTATTCTCATCCTCATGCACCTGCCTTCAGCAAAATCTATCAGTAGGTACTAACACTGATACATAAAAATGAGAAAACATAACTCATCTGTTGAGTACTGGTATCCATTTATTATGTAATCTGTACATGTGAGAAAATTTTTCAATACACTTAGCAGTATCAATATCTTTAAAAGTTAAGTGAACTATTATTCTCAATGGAAAATCAACAGCTTATATGATGGCAAAAGCTATTATCAAATGGGATGAAAAACTGATAATTTTTACAGAAGACACTAATTTCTGCAGATAAAATGGGTATCAACATCAAAGAAATACATTTGTAGTGGAAATTTCATAGTTTCGAGTTGACAGAAATAATAATACATCGAGCACGCGAAACTCGAATACACTTAGTCGAAATCACGGATCCCACGAACAAAAACCTAGGTCCCAAATTTATTTCTCAGTATTCTTTGTAGTTTTTTCACGCAAACCTCAAGCTGCGACACGGATTCGTCGAACCAGTTTTCCTGCTGCGAGTGTGATCCAATTAGGCTAGAAATACAAAATAAAAAAAACACGAACGCCAGAAACTCCATTCGGTTAGCCGTAGCAAAGCCTAGAGGTTGCAGGATAGTGCGTATAGTCGTCCCCCAAAAAAGACCGCGACTAAAATAGGTGAGACGACCGATTTATTTTTTTTAAGGGGCTTTGACCCGCACTCATACCCCAATGGAAGAAAAAAAATAAAGGAAGCGCTGCCGTACGAACAGTAGTAAAGCCGAACAGAGAAAAATGGTGAGTTGTGTTCACCCTTTAGTTTATTTTATCGCTGTTGGACTTGACTTGGAAACAATCCTTACCAAAGCACTTCCAGCAGAGAGAAAAAAAGCATTCGGGCACAATTATTGCCACATGTACCCGTTTAATATTTGCGCTCTTTCAACTGACTATGGGGAGGTGGGTAATTCTTGGTACACGTTGTCAGCTGCATTATTTCCTTGAATATATACAATAATAATACTTCATGTATTCCTCAAAATTCGCCAAACTCGAACTAGATGAAGCCACCCCAAAGAATTCGAGTTTTCTGTGCTCGACTGTATTTACCTTTTGTCTAAACTTTAAAAGAATTAGCCATGTGCTTCATGGTGCAGCCAGTATTGCCAACCTACTCTTCTAACCATTTTAAGATGTACATGTACATTACTTGTTACAACAGGCTCAGTCTTATGTACCATGTCATAATATGCCAATACATGTAATTACCTACTGACACCAAATATATGCAAACTTCATCAAAAACTCTTCACATGCTGGAAACTTTAAAAGAAAGTAGGCCACAAAGATGCACACTGCAGAGTACTGAGCTTTTGAATGAAGACAAAAGTGAATATAGTGCAGAATTGGAAATTCCTTCTGACAACTGCATTACATTACAATCATGTTTGGTATTATTTTGTCCTTTTTTTTCCTCTACAAAAAACTTTCTAAGCCATTCTGATATCTGAAAGTTACAATGAATGCAAACCTCAAACCTCTGAAATTACTGCAGAAGGACTATGAGTAGAAAATTCAAAATGATTGTATAGATGATAAAAATGTCTGACAGTAAAAATAACGAGAATAAAAACCAGAATCACCTGTAATCCAAAAAATGTCAGTGACTCAAATACACTGTCTTTCACAAGTCAAACAGCCTCCATCCCCCCAACACCCTTAGATTAGATGCAGTTTTCCTCAAGTGTACAAGTTGTTTTCATCATTTTTGGATCTACAGAAGAAAAGTACAGCATGCAAAATATTTCTGGCACTGTTCATGACACCTAGATCTAACAAAGTTGAATACACCATGCATAGAATATATCAAAATGATGTCCCTGATATTTTTTTTTTTTTGTATGTGTTCATTTTGCCCACATCTTCACCAAGTGAAGGTAATCTCAGAATCGCACATGAAATTGACCACTCTGAAAAGAATTAAGGAGGAAAACGATTAACCCACTTGCGCCTGAGCTATTTTTGGGCTTGCAAGCCTTGAACTAGTTGAAGCTTGGCTTTTTTTTTTTTGTTTCCCCTCGTGTAGATGAAGTACAGCCTTTTTTTTTTTTTAAATAGATTTAAATTTTCACCTGTTGGCAAAAGCTTTGTGACTGCATTTTTGTAGAACCTAAGTAAAGCATTAGGCTACTAGACATTGGATTTTTTTTTTTCTTTTCATTTTGGTGTTTTGCCAGCAAAAAGGTTTAAAATTTACAAGCCATTGATAACATAATACATGTACATGTATGAACAAATAGTAAGTTTCTGTTTTGGTATTCGTCGGGGCTCTTGTAAATTTTGGCAAGACTGGCCAAACTGTTCTTTCAAACAAGCTTAAATTACTTTTTGGAGATGCTCTGGATAGGTTCCCGCACTTTTTAAAAATTATAATCTCAATGACATACATACAGTACATGTACATAATATGTAATATTTAACTTCAGTTTGAATGTCACATCGTCCCTTCATACACATAGTATATTTTTATGGAAAGATTATAACAGGAACTGTCCCTACTGACAATACATGTACATCTTTACTTTTACATAAAAGAAGCTGTGTCAGCCTGAACTGATCCGCACGGACCTGATAACCTTACAGTAAAAATTATGCCACAGGTGCAACATAAGATTGGAAAAATTCTACTAAAAATTATATACTACTGATCCAAATGGGCGCCCTGTCCCGAAAAACAATAGAAATAATGGCAATAAACGAAGTTATGGAATACCAAAGCATGAGGGTGAAAACCATGCTTTAAACAAAGTATGATCTGGGGCCATCTGGCCCTCATTAGGCCAGCCCAAGTTAAACACTGGAGATATTACATGTAATTAATGTGCACATTATTATTATTCAGGATCTGGCCAGAGTGGCAGTCAATCATCTTCCACAGATAGTGGTGCCAGTGACTTACAATTAAACATGGTACAAACTGAAATACCCCCGCACTGCATTATTTATTTGAAGTGACAAATTTCAACTGCAATCTATTATAATATACTTTACAATCATCTTTGTCCTGCAACATGCTGAGGCATCGATAAGGCAGGAAATAATGAAGCTTTACTACTTTTTTTTATGAAAAAAAAAATAGTTTCTATAGCTGGATCTTAATTTTCATTTTATGGTTTGACTGGAATGGTTTTGATCCACAAAGATTACTTGGCAATTAGATTTTTCTCTACTCACTGGGAACGTGATTTTTGTGTGTATATCACTTCTCAGAAATAGGTAGTCCAAACCAAATTTAATATTTAACCCAATAACTTAGGTGCTATCGCCACATTATACTAAATTATAGAGCTTGCGATTCTGGTTACACTTTTGATTTCATGAAAATCCATTTGTAAACAAAAAAGTTATGGCAATTTGAAAATTGCAAAAATACGTCCAAATTCGTTACATTTTCAAATTTGACAAACCCTTGAATTGAATTCGACGTGCAACTATTGCGCCATTAATACTTGAAAAAGTGATAAACTCATTCATATCAACTGGAAAGTTTCCGTAATATTGGCTTATTTTTTTTCAAACACTCACGCCCTATACTTTTTAAAAAAAATAGTGCTCAATTTAGGCGATGATGATTAAGCTAAATTTCGCTCAATTTCACAACGAGCGTGAAAATCAGGATTTCTGGCATGTTTAGAAAACCATAACTTTTGATCTAATTGAGATAGAAAGACATATCTATCAGTATCATACATCAAATTAATCAGAATTTCAAGCTGGTATTAGTTTCAAGATAGCTGTGATAAATATGTTTATTCTGATCTACTCCAAAGTTGAAAATTATGAGCCGATAGCCGGCGCGTGACGCGGCCCGACTAGGCACGCCATCATGCCTTGCTCAGCATGTGTGTTGTGTGTTGTCTAAAATTTGGTGGCCTTTGGAGTCTCGCAAAGCAATCAGGGAGCTAGTTTCGTGTGAGAATAGTTGATTTTTAAAAGAAAGAAGGTCTGTCTTTATTATGATCAATTTTTGAAAGCTGAGTTTTTTTCCTATCATGCAGAAAAATACATTTAGATTATTTACTTGAATTTTTCAACGAGAAGTCGACATCGTACCGCCGTCAAAAATATACGAAAATAAATGTCTATTTTTGCTTTTTCAGAATAAGGCCACTTCACTGGTGTGCCCAATGCGTGATTAGTTTGCGAAGCATTTGAAGAACGTCAGTTCGAAAATCTCGTTCTGGTTCAAGCAGATTTCACGCAAAACGGCCGCGATGGCGGGGTTTATAGCCAGCACATAGAAATTGCTACTGGCTATCTTTCATTAAATTAATAACACTGTTTGAAAAGAAGAAAAGTTGATCTTTTTAATGATACCAAACACATTTATGATTGAGTTATGGTTATCGTGATACTAGCGTGGGAAAGATCGATGTTTTTACAAAATCGGCCGTCGAGAGTACGCTCAGCAGGCGGGTTTGGACTACCTACTCAGATTAATGCAAACTTGGTTTTCAAAAAATTGTTATTGCTAGTGAAACATCTTCTTAAAACTGGTAGAGTCATGAAGCTAGATTATAGTATAAACCTGGATCAAGACATCTGCAATGGACACTGACTTTGTGTAACCCTGACAATTTGTTTCTGCTAGCTGCATTCATATAGTGTAACTACCATTGTGGTTCCTGTTCTGTTGTACCACTGTCATGAAGCCTGCTGTAACTTACAGTGTAAGGTCAGTGACCTTACTCACGGAGAATCTTATCTGGGTCCCAACGACCCTTGCCGATGTACGATGACCACACTACTGCTGTCCACATGGTTCGGTTTGTATTTGATCGGTATGAAAACATTCGCTGCTACCGGTATGCCTTGTCACGCTTGATAATGAATTAAAAAACCAGCAAAACCTTTGTCTGTCAGTTTTTAACCAATGATCTGACTTATAATACCAAACTGACAGCTGCAGTTTCGTGAGAATGAAGCATGACAACTACTGAACTAGCCACGCCCCTCAAACCCTAAACAGTTGGTTTTATCCTGATTGGCACATACTATGTGGGCATTTGGGGCCAGGATTATTTCAGAGCTTGTTTCTGATTGGTTCTTTGATACAAACAACTCTAGATGATGGTCAGCTTGTGAGAAAATGAGATAAGATTGCAAATTCGTTGAGCACCAGTTCACATGTTGATATTACACCTTTTGATAATGTGGGGAGAGCCTTTGAAAACTTAGTCTTTGTGATTCTGACCAGTGGTTAACTGGTTAACATGTCCTTGTCACAATCTGCCTTTGATTTACAAGCGATACAGTTAGCATTAATAAGATGGTGGTTGCATCTGAAAGAGGGCAGTGACCCAACGCATGAAAATACAGCTTGCGCGCTGCGCTGTCAGCTTGACCTTGCCTTATTTGTACGCCCGTGCAGAGTGAATGCATGGAAAGTCGATGCCGTATTTCGACGCCCTTCGCAGGGTGAGGGTTAATCCATGTAAATGGACAAGATAAAAATAGAAGCTGCTGGTATCCAGATATCCAGTCTGCCATTGCACACAGCAGAGCACTGAAAGATGCAGTTGCAGAATTTATGATAAACTATTTGCACAGTGGCCAATTTTGCATTGTCTAGAAGTGAGATACAGAAAGACCACAGTTGTACAAAATACTAAAATAGATAATTAAAAACAAACAAATGGTAAAAGTTTACATAGATTACATCACACCAGCTATGAAATAGTGTTGTACAGTAAATCCAAATATGCAACTTTTCTGGAATCGAAAAAAACCCAATAAAACGTAACAATTTTGTTAAAAAAACCCAATAAAATGTAACAATTTTGTTATCTGTCATGTGACAAACTTTAGTTTATGTGTGTATTACTTTGTAATACGTGTATCTGAAATCTCAATGTACATATACGTACACAGATACATGTACATGCTTTCAACGACCAAACGATCTGGACTGTTCGTAAAATTGTATTTTCTTTACTTAACACACATCCCCACAGAAAAAAAATCTGTTATACACATTATAGAGACATAGGTAACTTAATGTACTACTCGTATTGCCTGACACATTTGTACTGTACTTTGCAATGCTACTTAGATTTATTAGAATGAAATCAAATGGTTTTCCCCTATATTTATTAACCAAATGCCTTGTCATAAGCCACTTGATGGGAATCGGTGTAGGCTATAGGCACTGAAATAACATAATTTTAAAAGAAAATTTCCAGGTTACAGAAATTACACTGCTTAACAACAGGTGTGACATATAAACCAAAAATGTCACTAGTGATGTCAACCTTCAATAAACTTTTGTAACGACAGTATCCGCAATATGCCAAGATATTTTCATTACTGGAGTCTAAAATGAGATGCGGTGAAAATCATTTGAAGCACATGGCTGCTTTGATGGCAACATAATACGTTTTTCAGACATGAAATTTATCCTCGGCCTCATCCTTTATTTCATGCTTGTCTAAGCTCCAGGAACAATGCAAAACCACACCATTCTTCCATGCATAAATTTATGAAATGAAAATGATGGGAAATATCAATGGAAAACAACAGCTATGACAAAAGGACACACAATTATCAGTATACACAGAGCACCTTATTTACATCAAACAATTTGTACTATTAAAATCTGCCTGTTTCATATATTTAAAGTAAATGCAATATGCTGTCCCAATACTGTCAGTCATTCATAGACAAAAAGAAATGCAACACCACTCTAGTAATATCTTAGTGTCATTCTAAATTTTTGGTAAAAATTGGCAAGATAATCAGCCACCACTTGATGTCAGTTGTTACAACCTAGGTCACAGTAGGTGTCCAATTTTTGTTCACTCGATCCACCTGGGGGATTTTAGTTGTACATGTATGTAGTGGTGGAAGATCATAATCATTACTCTATTACATGTATAATTTGCACTGCACATGCTGAAGCTCATCACTTCACAAAATAATTATTCTACATGTACATCCCAAAATTGAAATAACGGGGTGTAAAATCATGTGCATGGATTCAAAATTAACCTACATGATACTCTTTATCTGACTGTATGATCTATATCTCCTTTTATTCATACAGGCCTCCGTCTAAAAGTAATTAAACAAACACCTGGAGGAAGACTTCATAACCTGAAGACTGTTTTAAGTTTATAATAATGATAACAGTATATTTTCTATCCTAGTCCTGCACTACCTCCTCTGTATTTCATTAATAAAATAATTATGCATCCTGCACACGATGAACAGAAATACTACCGACAGTATTTGATTGTTCATGTTAAAATGTTTGAAGAAATTTATCCCAACCAACAGGTGAAGCTGTTTTCTGTGCAATGTGTGTCTTGTTTCATGGACTATCTTCACTGCTAAAATCACTATTCATTGGACCGATACATCACCTTTAAAGAAAACACAGAACAATTCATAATTTAGATAGATGGTTTAATTAAACAAAAAGAAAGTCAACTTGCTAGATGACCCATTTCCAATGGGTTTTCTTAAGTTAAAGTAAATGACAACAATAAAACAGACTAGCAGGCTTTCTAGTGTAGATGTTAGACACAATGAAATCAATGATGAGCCTTGGTCATGGCTTGTCATACTTGTCACTGGTGTTGCTGTCTCACTGAAAAAAAAAGAAGATAAAAATTATACAAAACCTATAACATAATAAATGTGATACAAATGAAACAAAACAAGTCCTTGCAGGAATATAGAAAGAGACTTTGATCAGACTTTGAAACTCAAAACCCTGTCAAAATCTAAAGGATAAATGAATGTTAGGCTCATTAAGCTGGGCCCATGACTTATCCTTCCCAAATCAAAGTGTTTTTATTAAATGGTGTATGGAGAGAGGCACCTTCCCTATTTGCAGGTTGCTGTGAATGTGAAGAAACTCAGATGCACAGTAGTGGATTCCCTGAATGACAGTTCAACAATAAATAAAAAATCAATGCCTAGCAGTCACCTGTTATAATTTCACACAAATGTTCACAATCACAATCCTTTATAGGCACCATTTAAACTAAGCAAGCTTGGCTATTTCCAAATCTTGTTATGTTCATGGAAATGTAGAACACATACATTTACATCACTGTTACAACTACCATGCCAAATAATAAAAAAATTGGAAGTAGGCCTACGCTGTTTAAAGCATAGACTGTCCCCGCCCTAGAAAACTCTCATCATAATGATACATTGTATTGTGTTTTCATCTATAAATTTACATGTAGTACATGTGTAACATTTAGCACCCTCCTTTTTTTGAACTTTACATGAGCAATCTTCTAGTGATCAGTCATTCTGACAGAAAAGACAAAATGTCATGTATACATTGTACGTACTACCACAATAAAAAAAAAATATTCATATTTTTAACATTAAATATCTTTAAAATATGAGCCTTTCTCAGAAGGTCAGCACAAAAATGCTGCAATGTACTCAAATTTCAAAGTGAGGAATGTTTTTTCTGAATTTTATGCAATCTTTGATGAGTTGTTTACTGCTTGTATTTATAAGTTAAGAAGATAATTGAGCATGGTGTTTAATAATAAAATTGATTACAGTGTGAGTGGTCTCTTTTGTCTTGTATATAACTAATGACACACACATATACCAATGGTGAAGTATGATGAGACACAGTGCTAGTTTAATTGCCCCTGCAAGACTGTTTAATGGTTACCGTATTAAAATGAGATAAAACAAAAAAATGTTGAATTTTAGGAAATTATCCACCGTTTCATATATATATGCTTGTGCATGTCACTGCTACATGCGAAGTGAACAGCAGTCTTTCAGTTTCCTTGGAAAATAAGGCAGCCATTTTTTTGACACTTTTGCAGTGGATTTTGTTTCAGTTCCTTGTAAAGAAGTACACTTTACTTAATTCTTCACTGCAGTGTCTTTCTAATTCTTCTAAATATGAAAAAGAAAGCTTGCATGTAACTATGACCCTCTAGATCTAAATAACTACATTCCGCATCCTTTACAATTATATTATCTATCATGATTTCTAACTTTAACCCATGCGGTGGTGATGAAAAAACTTACATAACTTGGTGATCGGGTCTTATGTGACCCGACCCTCATGACGAGAGAATGATGATCGGGTCGTATATGACTCTACCCTTATGAAGAGAGACTGGTGATCGGGTCTTATATAACTCAATCCTTATGAAGAGAGAATGGTGGCATCACAAAAACATTTCAGATGTTCTGGGACACAAGCATAGCTCAACCCCAAGTCACTTTCATTTTAGAAATGTCTGAATATGTGTGCCAGGATGCTGGCATCGTAGAAAAGTCTCAACAGATGTCTCGGGACCTCAGCCTGCCTTTACGTCAGCACAATGAACTCATAGAAAGACTTCCAGATATCTCAGAACACAAGCATGCCTCAGCAGAAGGACACTGGCATCATAGAAATAACTCAAGATGTCCCAGGACACTGGCATCATACAAAAGTCTCGGCAGAAGTCCTAGGACATCAGCATGCCTCAATGCTGGAATAAGAGTATCACAGAAAGACTTCAGATGCCCCAGGACACTCGTGTGACTCAATGCCACAACAATAGTATCACAAATACTTCAGACGCCCCGGGACACTAGCAATAGCATGCCTCATTGCCAGAACAACAGTATCACAGAAATACTTCAGATGCTCCAGAACGTCCGCATGCCGCAAGGTCAGGGCAATGACATAACAGAAAAACTTCAGATGCTCCAGAACGTCAGCATGCCCCAAGATCAGGACACAGGCATCATGCACCAGTAGATGTCCCCGGACACCAATATATATGTCAACGTCAAGAGTCCATCATGACACAATTGTGCCACGTGCTTCCCTACAGTCTCAGAGCGCAAAAGCATCAGAGGTATATTTCCATACCTTCAGGATTGCTAAAAAGTTCAAATAGTTCTGATTGGGACGAGCCTATCCGTCACCCTCCTAATCTATCTGTCCTGTGCATTGTCAAACCGCAGATGCCCCATATGGCCACGAAATCTGCCATAACTCATAGTACTTTAGTAGCCCTTACAGTAGTCAGCCCATACTTTGAATGCCACAAATCTGAGAGTGGATAATTGTTCAACTGCAAAGTCCCATTAATATTAGTAATCCACAACCCAATTAGGGCATGGATTTCTGTAAGATCTTTCTCTCTCTATAATTCTTGGCCAGTGTGACTTCTAAAAATTAATGCCCCTGGGTCATAAAAGACCTGATCACCACCCACAGGTTAAAGGCAATGGTTGCACTTCTAACATTGCCACAAGACACTAATTCCGATAATTAAATTTGTTGTCAGCACATTCTGCACCGTGCACTGACTTGCATGTAACATTTGGAGAAGTGACACACAGCTTACGTGCTTGCATGTAATTAATGACCCACATCTAGTCATTACCAGAGAAATATTCCTACTGTAAATCGATCAAGACTTGTTTATGGGACTGTCTTTGATGTTCTGTCACAAAAGCTGACCGAAAAAACTTCCAGCCAAGAAAAAGTCAGTGTTTTGCCAGACAAGCTGCCCATGTGGTCTTGTATGGAACATTTTCTGTTGACCCACACGTTTGCTTTGAGAATCCTAGCTTGTGTTTGATAATGGTATACATGTATTTGTTTTCCTATAATGGATAATACGCTTGGCGTAATTCCGTTCACCATGAAAGTGAACATGGGAAATTAATTTGGAACTTCTGCAGAGCAGAGGGGAAGACTTGTATGCACCGCAATGACCCACACACACACACATAAGTGCCGTTATCAGGTCGTTTGCACAACACTGCAGCCCTAGAGAGCCTTCTTAATCATGATATATATATAAAACTGCAACGATCAAAGTCTGTATGTTTTTTAATACATTTTTTCTGTCCGACAAAAATATTCGTGCTGTGACCCATACTGTTATATACATACAAGTATGCATTTTGGAAGCTGCTTTATTTATAAAAGCAGATTAAATTAGGGACTGCAGTGTTGCATGTAGATTCTAACACCTCCATTTGTCTGTTTTATGAATGCCTTGTTACTTCTATTTCTGTGGTTCAGTGACATAAAAATAGTCACATCACGATGCAACAAATAAATAAGGATGATAAACAAGGCATTTTCATGGCCAACCATCTTTACCTCTGTTAATTGTGTGGAGTTTGGTCTTTTTCCTATCTTACACTATCTACGATGTATTTGGTCATTTCTCAGTCCTACAAACTTGGTTTCATACAATTTCCTAGTTTTTGCCATTTGTCAGAGCTAAACAAAAAGAAACACTACACCTAGGCCCACCTTTCCACCTTTCGAGAATGGCTCATATATAATATACTCAGTAGGGACAACATACTAGAGGTCCAGAATGTGGCAAAAGTGATAATTTAGTCCCAAAAAATGCCCTTTTGTTTTCCAAATCTTTTTACATTCCAACAGCTGTTTAATTATTAAACATTAAAAAAAACAAAAGGAAACTTATACTTTCATCAAAATCAATACAACTGTAAACATCTTGAAGTTATTATTCACTTATTATGCACATTATCATTTACTTTGCTGAACTGATTGTTTCTTACGACAATTGAATGTTGAAATATTCTCAAAAATGTCACTGACTTATTACTATCACTTTGGACATGACCAGAGGCAAACAAGATTCTATGGGTAATATCTCTTGTATCTTTGTGACACTCTTCAATTTTGACATTACGTGAATATGTGTGTCTAAGAGTGGACAACAATGTAGTAATCTCTAAGGCAGCAACCTAATTCGTATGTTGCTTGCTATTTTACCCCACTCGCGTAAGATGGGAGTCTTTTTGAAGGAAAACAACGCACAGTTCTCATTCCAGCAGTACTGTGCTGTGGGATTGGAGGGAAGTTATTTTCATACTGCTGTCATGCTTACAATTCTCTGAAGGATTACGCGACCAGTATTGGGAAGAATAGGCGATATTAAAGCATGGTGAAAAGACACGACTAAGTAATTGTAAAATGACAAATGTTTATGTGTAAGACTAAGAGTAAATTGAATGCATCTTTCCACAGCAGTAACGGTGGCACAATCGGGAAATGGTGTGGGCGTGGGCCTATCGTCCTTTTCAGGGAAAAGTAATATGCCATTCTTAGCCAAGTAATACATGTACATGTACTTGTACTGACACACGTCAGCATCATGCGGGCAGTTATTGACTTGCAAAAGGAGGGGAGAGAAATTAGATGGGATTTAGGACAGAAGGAAAGAACTGCAGCATCAGTAGTACTTGTAGTTATAATAGTAGTAGTAGTAGTAGCAGCAGTAATAGTAGTAGAAGAAGAAGAGAGGAAGAATAAAAAGGAGATGATGATGATGATGATAACAAGGGTTGAGATGGTTATGAAGGTGACACTGGAAGTGATACTGATCCTACTACTAATACATGTGGAAAAAAGTCTATACTATAAATAAAATGCATGCTTACAATTCGCTAATCTCGCTCATAACAGCTCTTGAAACATAAATTTTTTTTCCCTGGATACTTTTCCATACACAGAAAATACTGATCTCAAGAAAAAGTAATCAACTTATGATAATGACAATAATAGTATATGCACTGGAGCAACTAAAATGTCGTCAGAGTCAAAAACCAACAAGCACCAGGGTTTCTGAATAGTGCTGGTTAGTGGACATCTGCTCATTCATTACACATTCATGTACGGCAGTAATTTTCACTTCATGGTAACAAAAAACAGGCAAAGCACATGTGTGTATACTATAGGGTGGAGCAAAGTTTTTCTTATGTTGTAGACCGGGTCAAAAAGACCAGTAAAGTACGAATTGGGTGAAAATGAATCTTTTCCCCAATATGAAAAGTGTGGGTCAAATGGGCCAGCAACATATGAATTAGTAAGTAAAATCTCGTGCCCTTTTATGAGCATGTTTGCACATGACCTGGGCGGAGAGGTTCTTGTAGATTTCATAAAATTTCGTGAAAAAAAAAAATCCAAATAATAAGAACAATACAAAGAGCACAATCGTTAAAAAAATGATAGAAGCATGAAACTCAGCACAAACCTTGCTCTTTAGTCTTAGGACGTACTTTTTAAAAAAGGGATTGATCACAAAAAAATGTTCAAAATGCGTCCAAAATTCAAGATGGCCGACACATATTGGAAATAGGCTGCGTAATAACAGTCGCTGTACATATTTAACTGTAATAAATGCTTTTTACCTCTCAAAATATGTAGCTATGATGTTGGAAAGAGTTTTCAGTACAAAAATTGATATACATATTCTATTATGCTGAAATATCTGCCACCTTTCTTTTATGATCCAATCAAGAACAATAACTCTGTGGTTTTAAGAATGCATGAAAGCAGAAATGAAAGGGGGAAAAAGGCGACAAAACGTGAAGCAGGATTGTGCACTCTTTGCTAACCTTCCTCTTACATTGCCAGACTTACCAGCTCCACACTGACAAATTTCATATTAAAATCAGCCAATCGTTACAACCATCAAGAAACAACGGAGACCTTTATGGAATCTAGAATACAGACATTATCGTGCAGAGCTCATAGAGAACAAATAATGTCAGCCATAAGCTAATGAGCTGATTACAGATGGCTCTGCTTTTGTTCATTGTCTATAACCAACAGGAGCCGTATTTTGAGAGTATGCAGAAATCAGTCCTGCCAAATTATTTGATTTTCCTGCTCAGAGATGTGCACAAGTTGATATAGTGTTTGATAAATGCAAAATCCGATAGTCTGGTGGCCTCTGCAAGAAACTGAGAGGGGCTTGGAATAAACATATATTTATAGTGACACCAACTGGAAGAGTTCCGAAGAGCAGATCCACGTTGTTCTCTGCTGGCTAACACTATACTATAACATACATGAAATAGCATTGTTTAACAAGAAATGAAAACATAGTCTGCAACAAGACAGCCAGGCAGACAATCTTTTGAATAATATAAAGAGGCCAATTAAAGAATGTTGGGTCTCTTTTGACAAATCAAGAAAACGACGATAGCTTCCTGTACATGATCTAGCAAAATGTCCCGGAGCATCAAAATGCTTAAGACTTTTCTTTCATGCCTTCAGTGGTTGTGAAACTATGTCACCCTTCAGTGGTTGTGAAACTATGTTGACCTTCAAAGGGAAAATGGAAAAGCTCATTTCTTGAGCTATGATTTTTTTTTTTTTAGATGCTTTAGAAACTTTTGCCAAGCTGAGCAGATTCCCTGTCAGCATTGATGATGCTGACATCCAAAATATAGAGAGATTAAATGTTTGACAAGTCGTCCTTATTTATAAATACTGAAGATGCCAGGAAATGTCTTTTAATGCATAAAATCACACACCTTGACTTTTTGCCACCAGCAAGGTGAGCCCTGTTACAACATATTTACAGAGCAGTTTACCAAGGAGGTATTACTTGGGCTCAAGGTCTTGACCAGAGCCCACAATACCCTTAGCAGGCATGGCAGTGATACTTTCTACTCAGCCTGAAACATCTGTCCAAAAATTCAAACAGAACAATTTGCATTCCCATCAAGATGGGCAGGTGCAGTCACATTGCTAAGTGTCGACACTGGACACCTTGACTGGAGGAATAGGCCATGGCGCAGGTCCATGGGCAACAAGGATGACTGCTTCTGAAATCTCGAGGCCGTATTCTCTTACAAGACGATAGGGTCGATGCTCGGTCCAATTATTTAACAGTGAAAAAGTTCTGATTAGTCGTGTCATGGTCTTGTAGCCAGTCAGAATGTTTCATAAAATCTATGGATCTGAACAGATCAATGGTGGATCTTCCTGCTGTTGTAAATAAATTAAGGTTTTTCTCCTGTGAACCCCCGTCTTTCTAGTAAAAGATGGATGATATCCAAAATAACCACGTCTCGAAGAGGTTAAGTTGCAAGCTTGCTTCAAACACTGACTTGCTGGTTGTTCACATTTCCACCTTTTCACCAATAAAAAGACATGGTTCGCTTCATAATTATGATAAATATAGTTTGTAGAGAGATAATTATTTATGCTTGATGACATTTTTGCTCCACAAACATGCGTACAGATGTATTCATGGTGAGTGGACGCTTTATCGGCTGATTGTATCATGAAATTTCACAAATTTAACAACAGTTACTGAAGTTGACAACTCTCCTTTGCCAAATATGTTGTGGGGAAAATTTTTTTCAGGAATTTTCATTTTTAAAAAAAATGTACTATTGATGTACACATTTCAATTAGTTTTAACCAAAATGGATTTGCGATAACGAATGCATTTCACCAAGCAGTTGACCTCATCCCACTGTAAGATTGAGTCCTTTGCACTTGGCGCGATTTCAGAATAGGACGTGATTTCTTGTAATAGATATTTTTGTTTATGTAGGTCATTTCAATGAAATGATTTGACCAAACATCATTCCATCGGCCGCCATTTTGGTGCACTGCAGGGTTTCCCAGAAAGAAACCTCCTGACACGGTCAGGGTGAAGATGCTGCATGAAATGCAGATAATACTGTGTGAACTGCAAGCAAATGAAGCGGCCAGTCGTCGTCTCTTTCTGCCTGTACAAATGCCACCGTGACAAATGTAGTCTCGGTGAGGCAGTTTACCCACAGTTCTGTCGTTCGTTGATATTCCTTTTGTTTATTGGTTTGAACATGGCTGACGTCTGTCATCATGTGCATGTAGGTTGATGTGGTCAGTACTGGTCTCAAAAGTTCCTCAACAGCTAATCTCAGTGCCCAGCTTTCTGCTGGCTGGTTACTTTGTTCATCGCCTATCTGTCAGCTATAATTGTGCCTCACTCAGTATTTCCCAAATTGGAAAAGTATTGGGCGATCATGTCCTAGTATATATATAAGTATTATAAGGCATCTGTATTTTGTGACATCATAAGGTGGAACGTCAAATGGTCACTGTCCAGACCCAGTACCGAGAATATCAGTATCAGTGCCGACTAAGGCATTGCTCAATTCTTAATGGTGAAACCTTTCCGCCTCTCATAAAAAACCCGCAAACCTGACATTAAGTGGCATCAAACAGAATTAAATTCACTTACTTGTCAAATAGCAAATAAAATGTTCTTTATTTATCTTGAAACAAGGCTTCGACCCTTACTCAGAAGTCATGCTTGGACCAAATTTAAGGTAATTAATTTGTTTTAATTTCTTTGATAATGAGTGATACAGGCTTGACAAGGACAAGGCTATGTCAGATACAACATTTGTTGCTGTCAACTAGAGATGCTTTGGTGACGAGGACGAGGAAATAGAGATTAAAATATTGTTTGCGGCCATCTTGGATTTTGCTGCCATATTGGATTTTTTATCGTGGCCAACACATTTTTCTCAAACACTGTCATAATATGACAGTGAAGAATATTATGACATATTATGAAGAATGTTTGTGCCAAGGTTTGTGTTTCTATCATTTTTCTACTGATTGTTCCACTTACTAAGCCCACTACTGCCTGAGTCCTTTCGTTCAGCACTATTGTAAAAAAAACAACTAAAGAACTAAAGAAATTAGTGAATTCTCTGTAGTGTTCATGAACAGTGTCAGAAAAAGAGAACTTGAGAGATGGTGTAGTAAGGCACTCTCATATCTTCAGAGTATAATAACGGTAATAACCATGAAGGTTATTACGAATTTTTAAATCCAAAACAATTTCATGGATGGCCATGGTATTTTTTTTAAATAATGTACTTTCCTCCTTTTTACCTTCCATGTCTTAAGTTTTGAGTTTGAGGTTTGAGTTTGAGTTTATGGGCACATCGGCACGATAACGGCCACTCTGTGCCTCTCATGGTTTTTTCGTTCTCTCTCTTTGGACTAACTTTCAGCCTTGAGTTGCTTATAGGTTCCATGACTTAAGCAGACCTACTTAAGACATAACACTGACATGTGTATGTGGACATAACAGACAGCAATGATGATGCAAGACATTTTATTACACATGATGTGTTTCTGATTGGAGCCTTCCAATAACATGCTTATAGCTACAAAAATAATGTTAGGGCCAGAGCAATTGTATGCCCTTTTCTCTCATATTTTGGTACACAAATGAAATCCGAATGTTACTTCGGCAAAACTAATATGTGAGAAGTGATCCGAAACTTTACAGATGATGCCTTTATATCTTTTGAAGCAACTTTATTCTATACCATGGTAAGCATTCATTGCTTTATCACGTTTCACTCCTTCCTTGCTTTCGATTTCAAACATGTCAAACAAGAAGTCAATGCACATTACAGTTTGATAAAAAATAGTTTCCTAATCTTAACATGATCTATGTGGGGTTGAATGGGATATGGGATGTGTTTAAGTGTATCTTAAAAAAATGTTTAAAAGTTATGGAAGTAGTAATACATTTTTGTAAAAACAGGAAGTAATCAATATTATAATAATACTTAAATCTTAAGTGTTAATATTTCACTACAAAAAGTGGCTCATGGCAGCATTTTAGAATTTACTTGCCTCGCTGATTTGGAGAAATATAAGTTTCACCTGGATGGGGGTGGGAGGGGACTGACAAATAATTGGATCAGTGCGAAGTATCAAAATTACAACAGAAATGTGAGAGGAGATGGGTGAGAAATTTCTTCACTTTTTTCTGGACTATCCGTGATGTATCAAATTCATTTTCCTCTTCCAGGGACAAAAAAAAAAGGCAGATGTAAATTCTGACGTACCACCAAAAGGAAAGAAACTGCAGCCTAAAGAATAAAAAGGTACATCACAGTTCACCTACATTTACCAGAATCTCAATTTGGATGCTACCTTTACAAGCAAAATCATCAATGTACTAAGTCTTGTCTTAGACCGTAGCATTTTACCACTGGTGCTGTTCATAGAACTGGTGCTTAAAAAAAAAAACAAAAGACAGTAATAGAGCTCCCTCCCACGTATCCTCCAATATTTAATTAGAAAAATCCTCAACATGCACTTTACAGACACGCTGTCAGTGTCACATGCAAAACAGGGAGATATTTCAATCTATTTTGTGTGAAAAGAAAATTATTTTAGTTTTGGAGATGAATTAAGAATTGAAGCCCCATTCACTTTTCAGCTTTGAACCATGACAATCACTGAATAAAGTGACGAAACCGCAAGTGTGATTATATACAATTACATAATTTTTAAAAAACTATACAGTAGAGTCTGCTTAATTGAATTCAAAAGACTAGACATGTTTGTTCAACCCAGGAGATGTTCACTTTAATCATTTCTTAGGGAAGCATGTTGCTCACTATGATGGAGCTGTATAGTTGATCCAGTCTGTGAGGATGTATGGTCGACTCAGTCTGCAAAATGTGCATCATGTGTATGGAAATGCATTGAGAGAAATGTGTGTATGCCTATCGCAGTAAGACTATACTGCTTCTCTACATGAAGGGATGAAACTGGAGAGTAATGTTATAGTGATGGGCTAAGCCTGCATTGTTACATCCCGTGATACGTCCACATGCGGTGAGCAAGGGTGGCCTTGTGCCAACAGGGTAAATTGAAAAAAAGCAAAAGTGTAATTGGCAATTTAGCCTATCATATCCCTTGACTGTGCAGTGTCCTTTGACCTCTTACATGTACCAAATACGGCTACAGCATTCAGAAATCATTTCCAACGAACACTGATTCTGATTAATACACCTGTTTGAGAACTAATCACTGTCAGTAAAGAAGGAACAAAGCATGAGTAGGTCTAAAGTGAGTTTTCAAATTAATGACGGAGTTCAGAGGTTCATTCTAGACAGGTATAAGGATGCTCGACAAGAAAAGAATTTTTGTATAATTTCAGTTGGCGTGTATACAGTTTTACTCGTCATTACTGAAAGACAGTAATACATGTACATTGTTTGATTGTCAACAGTTGCAAAACTTGGCTGATGTTGAAGAATTGTTAGATCTGCTCATTGAGCATCAAGACAGTAATACAAATATCACTGTTAGTAGATCTTGCATGTGCGAAACCTCATAATTTTGTTTCACGGGAAAGAATTAAGACTAATCTGTATCTGTCCTAAATTATGCCAGAGATTTGAGTAAAATTTTGCTCTTTATTTTGCTTGAAAATCACAATGACTTCTTAGATCAATTATATCCCTCCTTGATTAAATTGACTGTTAAATGTTACAAGGCAAATTATCCTTATCCCATGTTTTGGGTATCCAGTGATGACTACAATGCAAAAATGCAACAAATGACATAGTGTCAGTCTGGTGAAAATTAGAAATTCTATGCACTGTGACAAATGTTTAATGTAATGACACATTACTCTAGTCTGCGTCAAAAATTCCACGCATATGAAAATACCAGTATTGCACAAATTTGCATGTTGCAAATACCATTTTCTCCCACCACACTGTTTACAGGGGAAATGTTTTTCTTCTTTATGATCTAGAAAAATTTGAATTACAGATCATTAACAAGGTGAGTATTCCCCCATATGGCAGTGCATTGAGAAAATATAATATTCAGTTTATTTAAGAGACAATGCAAAATTTGGTAGAAACTGGTGCAATGCTAGCAATTTTATTATGAATTTTCGTACAACACGAGCTTTGGCGCAGACTATGGAGTACATTATAGTACAATACAGATGGAAATTTAAAAAACAAAATTTTTAAAAAATGAAGAAAAAAATTTACAAGAACATAAACTTGCACCAAGAGAGCAAAAGAAAGTAATGAATCCTTTTCCCATGAAATTTACCTACAGAAGGGTTAAAAAAGAAAAAAGAAAATGATAATATATAAATATACCTGTAACTAAAACTGAAAGCAAACAGAAACGAAAGGAAGTGAAAAAATACACTGACACAAACTAAACCAATAATTTTTTTTTTCTTAAATTCAGCACAAAACAGAAAGGAGAAAATAAAAGAAATCTCACTTTTTCTATAAGTTTTCACTCAGAGTCTTCAAGTCCCCACTGAAAAATCATAAATTAGTAAGGTCATTAACAATACATCTCAATAAATCTAACACGTTCTACTTCTTCATGCTCACTTGATGTGTGAAAAGCTTGATGTAAACAAGTTCATCAAAAGCTAGAAAATAATGCAGGTGCAATATCTGTACTGTTCATACAGAAGTTTTCATTTTCTGATGAGATCCTTAGATAACTGTTAAAACTATTAAGAAGCGTATGAAGAAATGAAATGTATGAAAGTAAATTTTGATAACTATAAAATATCACAAAATTAATGAAAATAATCTCTCATTATCAAACATTATTTCATCTACAGCTCTAATATAAAGTAAAGTGGTAAATCATGGCCCCAAATAAAGCCATATGCATTATCTATTGCCAGAGCCCATGAATAACAAAATTGCACTGCGCATTTTGCTGTCATCGTGATAGCTTTAAAATAAGAGTCATCAAAGCTAGATCAAAAGATTGGTTGGGTTCACCCAGTAACCGCTGATATCCTGTTAGAGGATCCATTCAACACAGAACAAGTAATAAAATTATAATGTGGCTGAAGAGTACTTTGAGGCATCTGGCTCTTCTGACAGTGACACACCAAACTCCATTTCTAGATTTGTCAGAATTGTAAGATTATTGTAGACAAAAGCAAAATAAAAATTGTGACCCTTCTCCCCAAAACAAAAGAGGCTGGTACAAAAGCTGCCAGTGTCTGTAGAGAACCACCTGTGTGATCATGACCACTAAAACACTTGAAAAAGTGACAATAACTGAGTCTATATTCAGATGACAATAAATTTAATGTAACTGAGCTGGAAGGTGTTTTGCTTTTAATTATCAATCACAATTATGTGGCGCTCCCCTACCTAAATTCATGCTTGAAAGAGGACAAAAATTCTACATAAGAACTTTGGAGAGGGGGAGGCGGTGAGGTCTATTTGTCAGCAATAGTTCCTCATGGAAGTAAAATAAAAAAATATTGGCTGATAGTAGAACTATTTCTGGCAGGCACCTGCCCAAGTGAGTCCAACTTAAGTGACATTATTTTAAATACTTTCCATGTTTTCATCTTTAAATTTTTTAACAGTAAACCAGATTATGTGAGATACACAGAAGACAAAACAAAATCCCACAAGCAGCTAAAATCTAATATTAACACACATGTACATGAGTTTTAAAGAAAAAAAAATCACTATATCCTAAGTTACTCAACATCAATTTTGCAAAAAAACATTGAAAAGATGTAACTGCACAAAAATGAGATGTCAAAATGGGGCATGATTTTTCATGACTAACAATCACAGCCAACAACTTCACTTGTCCTTTCCAGAAAAATGATGAATGTAAGCTAGTGTGAACCAGAACCTTTTCTTCAGATTTCAGATGAAATAAGTTCAGAACTTGTAATTGCAAAACGATTGTTTTGGGGTTGGTCAATTTTTTTTTTTTTTTGTGTGCCTAAACACTTCTTGTGCAGTTAACACTTGTGGCCCTTAGCTGATGTTTATGACAGACCAACCACCACTACAATGTCACCATTTTGGATTATCAGTTTGTCTTTGATAACAAAAATTGACTGGCCTTCACTGATTTCAGGTTAACACAGCAATTCTGCAATGTCCTTTCACATACTTCTATTTTAACAAATGCCTTTTTGAATGATCTGGACCAAACTGTCACTGGAATTCTACTGAAATATTTGTCATAGGCTTATAAAGTAATAAACTGTCTTGTCCAAACATGTCTTGATCAGATAAAATACAGTAAAATTACATTTTGTAAGTGATGGAACAAAATTGGTGATATCTCACCATCACACAAATTGAGAAAATTGAGTAAAATCATGGCTGGAACTAAAATTTACTGGAAAATGAGAGCACTAAAATCAAAATGAAAAAACGAACACTCAGTATTTTGAGCCCCAAGTACAATTTCGTTTGATTTTCCAAACACAAAGTGCGCTACGACATTTTATCGATGTGCATCACACCTTTACTACTGATTATCTACAATTTGATTATTTTGGTCAAGCTATCACCTTCGTCATTTAAATGTAAGTGCACACATGCTCCGTTGCATTATGTCCCTGGAAGTGAGTTTGGAAGATATGCTCTTTAAAGTTATAGGTATGTCTTTTTGTTGGTAATGGTAGTACATTATCTGAAAATACTCATTCACAACACTGATTAATGTACTTTTAGTTACCAAGGAAACAGATTATTTTGAACTTCATTATAGAAAGATGAATAATTTCAAAACAGATTGGCTCTATTTGTATTGCAAAAAAAATGTATTTATCCGTCCGTCTCCACAATTTGAAATCGTCCACAAATGATTTGCATCATAACTTCAGGTGAATTTTTTAAAAATCCTTTTATGAAGAAAAACAGCGTTTATTCACTTTTATGTTTCAGTTCTTCTTTTCTCAAACAATTATATTGTCGCAGTGCTGGCTCATCTCATTTTTTCAGTTCTAAAAAAAACCCACGAACTTGTTTCATCATGGTGAAATATTTACCTTTTTTAATGTATTATAGAGTGAACAATTTGGGCTTGACCTTAATAACCATACACAAGGTCGATGCAATTTTTGGGCCAAGTCTGGCTTAGGTCATTATGTTAGAACAGCGACACCATCCTAAATCGCTGAATCCTTCTACACATATGAACTTTTGTCACATGACAAGATATTCACATGCCAAATTCGTAGAAGGATGATATCTGAGGGAAAACGGTTGTATTGAAGAAATCTTTAAACATCAACCATCTCAAGACTGCAACAAGTACAAAACTGACCTCCTGTTGCTCCGTCTTTTTACGGAAATGGGCTGAGTGTTCTAATATGAATTTTTGTTAAAGAAAAAACAATTAGCATGCCAAATTTGAACTTGGAACACCAACATATATTAAATTGCTGAGGTAAAAAAACATCAGAAAATGACATTTCCAGAAGTGCGCACAAAATTAAATGTACTGTCAAATGACTACAAAAACTGATGATTATATTTGAAGCAGAAATTTTAAATTTCCATGACATGCTGCTGCATGTAAAACTATTGTGAAGTGTTGACACTACAATTTTCTGTCAGAATTAGATAACATTTCTTTTTCTTTTCATTTCTTTTTCAAATAAAAATAAAGTTATCATTTTGTGAAGTTGTTCTGTTTGGTTCTTTAAAAAAATAAAAACCTCGGATTTGAAACTGATCTACTGAGATTCTATAGAATGGCACTGTCAAATGAATTTCCTTGCATTAAGAACTTCATTTTGTGGGCATAAACCTCATATACAGGAAGTACATTTCTGTAAGAAACAAAGAGAAAAAGATAATAAAATTGTCTGAAAAGATGTGATACCCACAAACATACATGACCTAACTCAATATCTTCAGCTCGTTTGTCAGACACCTCTTTAAATCTATTAAGTATAACAATAAACGACAGAAACTGTTTACTGTAAAAGCTGCACTGGTGAATTATCTGGTGAGACAACTGTGATGCCTTGTATGTCATTTCATACGTTAAATGATCTGAGGACTTTGAGTGTTTTCTTGATAGTTAACATTTTCTACTGTATCTGCTATCACTGAAAAGTTCTTTATCATATCACCAGGGTTTGCACTTAATCCAAATACAATGCAGCCTCTTATAAAATGCACCTACTTCAGTAGACTGTACATGACTTGGACGAGCAAATCAACACGACCGACTCATCATAAGCAATTGATAAAAAAGCCGATACTTAAGTGGAGTAGACTTTCTCCAATCTCCTAAAACAGTATATCGTTGGCGGAATGATAGGATCGGCTAACTGGAAAATTTTCGAAATTTCTTTTCTTGGATAATCTGAATCATCATGCAACCCTCTACATCCTGTAAAAATCTTATAAAACACAGGGCAGGGGAAAAACATTTATTTTGATAATTTTATGATCGGCTAACTACGCGCTCCGAAAAGCCGGGAATGATAGGATCGGCTATCTGCAACTTGAGCGGTGGGGCATGTGTTGTAAGCGTTGTATTATTCTCAGGGCATGAAGCTTTGGGTTTTGGCTGATTCTAGAACTGGTTACACATTTCATTTTGATGTTTATTTGGGGAAGAATGGAAGGGAAAATTCAAAATACGGTTTAGCCTATGAAGTTGCAATGAATTTGGTTCAGATCCTTTGCGGTCAAGGTTACCGCCTTTTTGTTGACAATATTTATACAAGTGTTCAATTGTTTTTTGATCTATTGAAAAAGGGAATTGCAGCACGTGGCACAATTTTGCCATATAGAAAGGGATTTCCTGCAGAACTGAAGACTGTGAAGCAGTGGGAGGAGAGCAAAGATAGGGGAGATGGAGTAGGCAGGGAGCAATTTTGAGACTTCAGTGGAAGGACAATAAAACTGTCTCTTTCATTTCTACTATTCATTCTGCAAATGATATAAATATAGCTAGATGGAGATCTGAAGTAAATGGTGTATTTGAAAGTTTAGAAGTTAGGCAGTCAGATCTTGTTAGGGATTACAATGTAAACATGGGAGGGGTTGATAAAAATGATCAACTGTTGACCAAGTATAACATGCTGTGGAAAACAAATAAGTATTGGAAGACTTTTTTTTTTCATTTTTTGGATATTGTCCCAGTTATACATCTATTCTTTTTAATGACTGGAGGGAACAGAACAAAGACCTCGACTGGAAGAGCTGAAAAGAGGTTCAAAATACAATCAGCTTGCATAATACAGAGGAACTGATCAAACAGGAGGAATCAACCCATTAGATGATGTACCAGTAGCAGCTAAACCAGAGATAAATACAACTCATGCCATTATTCCTGGCATGGTCCCATCCAGCCAGAGAAGAAATTGTACAACATGTTCTGGCGAATATAATCTTGAGAGAAAATCTAGGCCCTATTGCTCTGTGTGTAATGTCTTTCTGTGTTTTCAAGATGACAGAAATTGTTAGAGTATAATAAAAACTACTTAATTCATGTGTCCATTTCAGCCATGGTTTTATTATCTTGCATTGGAACGTAATCAGTATTGATGTATTTAAGACTTTTAGAGATCCTGCTCTGAACATTATTTTCTGATATTATGTTTCTTCTTTCATATTTACATGTTTACGTAGCGATTTTGGCGTTTTGCCTGAATTATTAAAAACAGTCTATTTCAGTATAATGTCAGTAGAATTTCATGAAATTTGGATATATCTGTTGCAAAAAATGGTTGTGCTTTATGAATATTATAAATTGGTGAACCTTACTTCTGGTATGTGTATTTTTCCATCTTGCTACGTTTGCTGTGGTCCTGTGTGAGCATAATATTTTTCCATTTGTATCTGTAAAACAAGGCCTAAAACTACACATAATGATACAAGACAAACCTTAGACCACATTATAATGATAGCACATTCAATGCTGAAAAGATTGATATAATTATAATATGCAAGACTAACTTACTCATGGAGCAAAATATTTTTCATCAAATGAACCGATATGAACATTTCAGCAATTACCCGAAAAATCCAAAAACGTTTGAGGGTTAAGACATCAGTTCAAAGGTTTTTTTCTGTTAACCTTTTCTAAGTTTCTCTGCTTATGCGTTTGTATGAAAAGTGAGATTGTGCATCACATGATCATTGAAAGATAAGTGATTATACACATGCAATATTAGGATTGTGTTTCCATGCCTTGTTCTTTTTATCTTTTATATTTAGAGATATCGATTCCAGAGTGTTTTTTTTTCTTTTCTGCCAAGCTGGTAGAGTGCCGCAGCACGGCAGTTAGCCGATTCTATCATTCTCGAACTGTCCACTCACGGTCGGCCAACCGTCACAGGGCTCTTTAAATAAAAATTTATGACGACACCTTATAGCAGTAATTTTCCTATGAAACAGTTTTTTCTCTCTCCTGTAAAGTTTCCTCAAATGCAGTTAGCCGATCCTATCATTCCGCCAACGATATTTTCCCTGATTTTATGAAAAGAACAGATCCACTGAGAACACAAGTTAAAAAAAAAATGCCACAAAAGAGAGAATCATCGCCCCCATGATTCAAAATGTCACAAAAGCAAGACAACAATGGAGAGAGGGCTCAATGGAAGCAGATGACTAAATTGCCAAAATCCAGAAAGGCTCATCTTCCAGCCTTCTCTGCTGTTATGGTGCAAATCTCTAACTATATTCATCCTACTTATCTGGTTCATTTTGTTACAATACATCACATAGGTATATTAATGTAATAACATAACAACTTCACATTTAGCAAGCTTTGAAAAACCATGTGGTCAGCACTACTCTAACAAACAATCAACACCAAGCCAATTAAAACAAATCACTTACAGAATTATCCCCTCCTGGGTAACTCTCTCCCCCATTGAGGTTCATATACATGCCACCTTGACCTGGCATCTGTGATTGTGAGGATGGTAGGCTATAGTTGCTTGAGCCTGTCAATGATAAAAGTAGGTCATAAACGATGGAGAAAACCCAAACAACACCATGGGAATATTAAATTTCTTGCTTGAGAATATACCGGCGGTGTAAAGCACACTGTTAGGCAACTGTGTTTCAGTTTTGCTGGCATTCAGAACTAGGTTGGAGACAGTCAGGACCTTCTTGCAATTATGCAGTTGCCTGGCAGATTGGCGAATGTTTGTGGTGCTTTTTTTGTTTTATGAATGCAAATGCAACAGAGCAAATGAAATCTGCCAAACTAATATAAATTGAAAAAAAAAAAAAACAACTCTCAGTGTGATACCTTATCTGAACAATGGATCTATATACATAGAGTTGCCAATGCAGTGAAGATTTCTTGGCTTTGATATATTGAAATTATGTTCCATAAAAAATGTTGCAAATTCACAAATCCATCACGAATCCCTCCAAAGCAATCTTACATACTTCAATAACTTTGCTTTTCAGGGCATTTGCAACATAACATTATACATTCACTTATCAAGTAAGATCTATGAAAAAGGCTATGCTGTGTGTCATACCTGTTGGGGAGGCAGGACTAGTTACCATCTGTGATGAGGCTGCTGACGCTGCTTTGGCAGCATACAAATTAGCCTCTTCTTGTGCCTTACCAATGTTTTTCTTGTATCGGATGCGCTTATTGCCAAACCAATTGGACACCTACAATCATAAACAATGAGCAATTTGAAACCTGCCAATGCAGATGTGATGACAAGATCTGAAATAAAACATAGATACATGTATTTGACTCAACCACCGTATAAATGATATGGCAATTGATTTCTGTCATGATTTCATTTCGAACTTGATTCAATAAATATTTACAGACCTTCAGGGGCATCTCACTGCTTTTCATAAAGAAACATGCAAAGAACCGGCAGACATTCAACTGGCACAGATCCACAATTAAAGACACTGAAACTGCTGTTCAAGAACAAGAACCTCCCAAAAACCAGGTCAGAATTCTGTCAGCCTTGGTGAGAGCGTCTTGAAGGTGATTTTTGTTATTCCAGGGAAAAGACCACAATTTTAACTACCATAATCGAATTCATGATGTCTGAATTAGTAGAAAAAAGAATGTAAAAAAATTTTGCCATGGAAACGCCACCATCTTGGATCTTGAGTCCCCAAAAACTAAAAAAGTGTCACTTCAAAATAGCAAGGCTTCATCAAATTCTACTGGATTTATTTGAAACTTCTCTTATGTCTTATTCAATCCAATTAAAAGCTTTATGCTTTATACAGAAGAGAATTTTGATATCTTCCTACAGATCTTATGTCATGAATTTTTGAAAATGGTATGTAGTGGAATTCCATTTTCCCCTATTTTCTATCACAAAAGAAATTCATTCAAAAAAAAATTCAAAAGATGAACAAATTTCCTTCGGTACGAATTTTTTGATTTGTTCAAACGTGCTGTTAGCCAAATTTTATACCACTTGGTCAATAAATAAAAACTAGTTCACAAATTACTGATCAATAGTGCAATTTTGAGAAAATCGCATTTGAAAGTTTTTTCAATAAAAATGTCATTGAAAAGTGTCACACATACCTCAAAACACCCCTGCTTGGTATGCTGGGCCTCAACCATGATGCTGACCAAGCAAGAACTCGCAGTTAAGTAAACATATTCTGTTTAGATTCTATACACATTTCCTATTCAAATCTTTTATTGTTCGATTGTTTTATCTGTTCGATTTCCCTTTTTTTTTCTTCTGTTGTTGTTTTTTCTTTTTCCTTGATGAAGGCACTTGCTGAAATATCGGCCATTTTTAGTGTTCTCTTTTAGTCTGCATTGTATTGTTTGGTTATTATTTTTTATGTGAGGCTTTGCTACATACAAATTTTTCTTTTTCCTTTTTGCCAAATTTAGACTCAACGATGATTTGCAAACTACCAAAGCTTTATGACGGATGTGTACAGAGAAGTATGGGGGACGGCAAGAAATAGTGTATGAGTTATAGGGCACAATGGGATACTGAACAGTCGAGAGTGAACGATACACAGGGGGAGGGGGGGGGGGGTTTGGATCATATGACTTCTGCAGCAACATGTAATAAAAGGACTAATGAAGAACCTCGTGCCTTTCTACCAGCTTTTGAATCATTACAGCTCATCTCAGTTTTCCACAATAAAAAGAATGCAACATAATCAGCACTCTTCTTCTGTTACTGGTCTACGCCTTCTTTAGACCTCTTGTCTGACTTTTTGCAATTGTATGGAACGCAAAGTGGCTTTCCACTTGGGAATCTTTCACAAAGGGTAACAAAATCCATGTTGCAGAGCAACATTATAAACACAAAGACTTGAAACAAAAGTAATGTTCAGTCAACTGACACTTTATTCAGGCTTTTATGTAGGTCAGGATCTAAATCTGCTAAATACGGGAGGGCATGAACTTCATCCCAGCCAATGAGAAGGCTTAATTTATTGCTCCATTTACAGTCAACCAATCAGTGAAATAGAAAGTAGGTAAAGGTTGGGGGTGATCCGATATCACGCACCCTACTATGGCAGTATAGAGATATTGTATGCTTGTATAGAAGGGAATGGGGTGTCTCAGGCCTGTTACCTTGACCTAAGCATATGGGCAAAACATATAAAATAAAGGTCTCGATACCAAGTATTCACTAAAACATGTGGTTTTGGTGGCAACACTGGGATGTTATTTAGGGCTGATTTTGAGACCCAATGGCATGATTCTTGTGCCCTTTTCTTGGTCCCAATCTCACATATTTCAGGGTTTCAACATTCGAAATTAGCGCCTAATTTTGATTTCAGGACCCGCCCTCCCCCTTTAAGCATGTTAAACAGAGAATCAAAAAATGACTCATCAACAAATCAAGGAAGCTGGAATTCTGGTAAGTAGGAAGAGACCTCATATGAGAGAAAAATGTGTTAAAACACGAAAAGCTTTTTTCAACATCATCTTAGAGACAGGTGGACTACAGGTAAACCTGATAAAACAGACAACCTGAAAGAATGGATGCCCGATGCACAATCCTGGCATGGTAAAACTGAAGGAAAACCAGGAAGGGGAGGCAGATGTTACCCTGAATGAAGTGAATGCATAAGTTTGTCAAGAGTGCCAACAAATCACAAATGGAAAACAAGATTTCAGATGCTGCTTTTTCTTGAAGACTTTACCCTCTTCCAACTCTTCTTGTAGCCTTTCTTTCTTTCTGAGCTGGCCTGTCTTTTCATACGTGCTCACTTAATTTTTGTATCTGTGCACGCTTGTCTCCCGTACTCCATGTGTATACATGTATTTTCTTTGTCAGGATTTCCTGTCCTCAAGCTCACTTTCTCAGTGCCTCTCTTCAGCATTATAAAAAAAACACAGACAGGCTTGAAACAAAGTCAAAATGTGGCAAAAAGACAAAAGTTGTATGTATGCCTCATGTGAAAAATAATACAGAAATGATACAATAAAACACAAAGGAAAAGGAAAGACAAATCAAGCCTATGGTCAACCGGCCTTCTTCAGGAAAAATGGTGCACTAACAGGATAGAAAATTAAACAAACAAAGAAATCTTCTGTATTCTCACTTTTCTACGGCTAGAGTGCTTAGTTAGTTTGTTCTCTTTCCTGATTCATTCCATACTTATCTTGACTCACTTCACTTTCCCTAACTATGTGAGTTTATACATGACCCTGTCCAAACGCTATCTTTTTTCTGATTCACAGCCATTCATGTTAGGGGTGAAGAAAGGAATGGTGTTGATTCATGGCCAGTTGGGCCTTGATGTTAAGCCTAACAATCAATATAAATGAGAGAATCACATTTGCAAAAACGCATTAAACTAAAATAATCCATCGTACTGAAGCATCTGTACGGGAAAGGTTGTCTCAGATTCAAAGTTCAAAACTGGTAACTAATTATGCCACAATGTGATATATATAATAGTGACAAACATAATGAGGGCTAACTGGCTGGTGCTAAATGATTACGGCAAAGTGTTGTTTGAAAATCTTTTTAGACACATGGAATTATTCTGTGTCTATTTTAGGCTGCCATTCAAATCTACGGATGCATCACATGCTCTCCCTCGAGCAACTGAACAGCTGAGTTGTTTCACTGGCATTATTTCTTTTCATTTTTCTGCTTAATGGTCAAAACAGTTTGTGCGTGTTCTTAAAAATTAGTGTGAGAAAGAATAGGATTCTCTTTTCATGAAGAACAAATCAGAACTGTGCTGTGCTGGGGAAAACATATGCAGCAAGACTATATGTAAATGACAACAAGTGCTAGATAATGGCAGATAATTATAATCATCTTCCATGACAGTCATTAATGTCACAGCCTGGACAGCTCAGTGACCACATTTTATGTAACCACATCCAATTCTCAAAATATTGAAAACGCCACTATTTTTCCCCTCTCTCACTGGACACTGACAAGACGCAATGTAAGACACAACAACATATCAGATAACAAAGTTCTCTGAAAGGAAAAATAAGTCTATGACAGACGGACAACCATTGGAAAGCTGGTACTTTTTAGTTCAGTTATCACAATGTTCTCCACTTTCCTTCCCCTTGCATACCATTTAACATAGTTTAACATAGTTGTTGCCTGTGGAAATCTAAAAACTGGGAAATGCTGACATATCTGAATTGTGAAAGGTGTGGGAACTGATAATAAAATGCAGCTGGAGTAACCAGGAGGTTCACTGTCCACTAATGATTAACAGGTAGTGAGTTAAGAAGATTAAGAAATGGTCAAAATAAATGATAATCACGTTTGATAACAGATCAAGAAGTTTTTCTGTAAAAATTTCACACAAAGTTTGCTACAAATGAAAGACACCTGCTAAAGTACAAAGAAAACATTCAATAGACATTCTCTGGATGCATAAAAATAGGATTATGGAAACACTTTATTCAAACTTAACAAACATGAAGTTTTCAGTCTTGGCCACCAGGAAATCTCATGACTAAAAGTTTCAACAAGTGGAGATGATTGGTTGGCAGATGTTCTGAGATGGGACAACTGAACTAACCTGGGAGACGTTGATGCCACATTTCCGAGCCAATTCTTCTTTAGCTTCTTCACTAGGATAAGGGTTAGATAGGTGCGAGTAAAAATACTCGTTCAAAATCTCAGAAGCCTGTTTGCTGAAATTCCTCCTCTTGCGTCTACATCAGCAACAGAGAGAAGAGAAAAAAAGGAGAACAAAAATTCGCAACCTGCTGCGGCCAGGATATGAAAGCTGGACAGTGAAATGTGTGTACTTACATTTTCTTGATCTTTTCATCAATGGCTCAGGAACCTTTCTGACTAAACAATAACAAGAAGGGACAGTACCTGCCACAACTACCAATCACAATCATTCCACTGCTGCTACAGAAAAATATGTCAAATGCGGCAATCTAGGACCAAAAAAAAATAAATGAAGGTGTTAAGAATACAGGGGTGCGGGAACTGAAGACTTTTTAGCTGACTAACCTGAGATACAGATATTCCACATTTCCTTGCTAGTTCCTCTTTCACCTCCTCACTAGGGTAAGGGTTACTCAGGTGTGAGTAAAAATACTCCGTGAGTATCTCTGTAGCATTCTTGGTGAAATTCCGCCTTTTTCGTCTAACCGAAAAGAGAATGTCAGAAAAGTACGATCGCTAATTTAAATACTAAATCTTTATTTTTTAAAAAAAATTCTGCTGTTTGTTTTGAATTTCACACAAAATTAGATGAAGAAGTAGAAGAAACAAACATGAAAACTAAACAAATTTTGGGTATTTCTTGAAATATGGTTAGCAAAACAATGAATCAAAGCATTTCACAACCTGAAATTTATTTTTCCCTGGGAGTTAAATTGTTTGAGGTGCAGTAAACATTCGTCTTTTTTTTAAAATCCATTAGTAACATTACTTACCTGAAACAATGCATGTCAAAGCAAGTCTTTAAATGTCTTCCTTACTTTCTCATGCAGCAAAGTATGCTAAGTCTACTTCCAAACAAATATTGAAATTGAAGCCAAATAAAAAGCACTAAAGGCAGACAAATTTAACAATGTATTTCCATGGACAACAAACGACATTTTTATGATATAAACAATCCATGACTGAGGAGACCCGGAAGCAAATAGGGGATATCTTAGGGTGAGCAAATTGTTTCTGAGAACTGTGCTTTATGAATGGAAACAAGAGTGCCAAGCAGGAAAGCTTGCACCCAATTTGGTCAAGGTTATCTCTGTAAAACTCATAATTCTGAGAGTTGGAGGATGCCAAAAGATCATTTTATACAAGCAGAAGTCTATTTTTCCAAAGGCAAGTATGTCAGATGTTTCATATGCCTGAATGAGATCTCCACACTACACATGTAGTATCATAAATCACATGTGGCTGACAATCTAACTACCATGGAATCTGAGCGACTGCTAGAGTAATGTGAAGACACCATGATCTTTAACTTGATTGGAAAAAAAAACAATTTTCCCAATTATGCATGAAATAGCTCCTTCCTGTCTCACTTTAGAAGCAAGAATCAATTGTTTTGCATGCATCTGAAACTGATTTGAGAGAATATTTTAAGGTAATTTGTAAAAACTAAATAAGCACATACCAAGAAAAATCATATTACTGCACAGTCAAGAACTAACAATGTATTTCAATCAATAAATAGTAATAACAAAAATTTTGCTTTCGGCTCAAATGATCATTAAGATCTTGATCTCTTGCAATGGTCAATCTGTGCAGATCCGATATGAGACTCGCCTATCTATAAAACTATGAATCTCAAGAAATAAGATGGTTTTGCCAATCGTCCAGGTCTTCCCTCACATAATTATGTTTATCTAAGTAATAGCAAAACTATTTCAACTCTCTTGCTCTGCTTTGAGTGCACAAAAACCTGTACTGCCTATTCCTGGGGGACATTAGGCTGATTAGGTACTTATGGAGTCCCACCTACATTTCTTAACCGCTTACAAACTTTGCACTTACTCTTGAAAGAACTTGTTTTCTGTGAAGAGAAACACATTGCAGTAGTGCCTTTCTCAAGATACATTTGAACCACTTCTCACTCACTTATGACTGACCATCAATAGTAACATAATTTCTTGGAAGAGTAAGTGCATGAAAAACCAGTCCTCGAAAACATTATAGTGTATAAGAGACTCGCTGGAGCAGACTTTATTTAGAAAAAGCTGGGGTACCCGACACTGCTCAACATAAACCTGTGACTGAGTTATGATTTTACAAATTTACTTCAGATCTTTAGAACTCTGCCTGTTTGTATGGGTGCACATATTTATTTTTTAAACTGCAATATAGCACTGACATATTTACTTCCAATGCCATGACTGCAGTCTGTGCACGTCTGATAATTTAACATAGTGATAGTTTGAGTAATGCTTTCTTTAATTTGTTGTGAGAACCACATTGTTTCAGTTGCAAAGGCATGTTAAATTATCTTCATATCATGATGTTCTACAATAATTATTCTTTTCATTCACTGGCTTCAGAAGCCAGTTTCACTTCATCAAAGGTTATGATTGTTTTCCTTCAAAATACTAAAATATTGTGCCCAAGCAAGAAGTGGCACGGCTCGTTTAATTTAATGTTTAGATTTCAACTCATTTAGAACTGAACTTTGCCCTGGCAGCAATTTTACATATACCCTAAGATCAACGAACATGGCATCCTGTAATAAAGACTCACTAGATCCCGTTGCGAAAAAAAGGAAAAAAAGATAGAATCAAACATTACAAAGCACAGAAAGCCTTGATCTGCACAAGCTGCCAAAGGACGGAGGCCGGTTAACAACCGACTGAGCTGCCAGACATCACATATCCAGACATTTTCATTCTTTGGTGCCGAACATAGTGCCTACACATTTCGTCGGTTGGCTGTTGGAATCTCGTTAAGTCCATTTTTGGGCAAATTCACTTTTTTTTAAAAATGGAATCTATAGCACGAGACGCATCGGATGCACTTGAAAAAGCGGGAAAATTCTGCTTAGTAGTGGAGAAAAGCGATGTTGTAATTCCGTGTTATAACCTCGTTAACGTACAGCTGGCGGAATGTCAGCGCTTGAACCTGGCTAAAATCGTTTGCCAGGTTATGCACCGCTGGCCACAGCCAATTGTTGGCGTTTGAACCTCACTAAACGTTTAATTTAGTAGCGTTTAATACTAAACGTTTAATAGCATGGTAATTACATGTACCAATTGTTGTCGCTTGAAAATGAAGAAAAAAGTGAAATGTCGACAAATGTAGCGTCGATGTAAAAATCATTATTTCGTAGTAGTGCATGATTGTATCATGTTTACAAATAACGAGACTGAAGAAGGGCAGTCATGTACCATGCCCTGTAACTCATAATTATTTTAAAGGGTTTGGAGATACAGGGAATAGGTTATTGTGTACAAAATTCACACACGCATGCACACACACAGGCACACAGAGTAATTAGGTTTTTACTAAGTTCGAAATGACTTTAAAAAAAAATTACTTTATATAATTATAGTTATGTGCCAGTAAAATCATTGAGTCTGGGGACGTATAAAAATTGGTCACTTTGAAATAGCCTAGATATCAACCGGCGTATATTTTGAGTCCGAAGTCAGAGATCTATTGTCATTAACGTAATCACCGACGGTAGGGTAAACTTGAATGAATAGATCAAAGGAAGGGCGGCGGCGAGTTTACCGCCTTTGAAGTTGCCGCTCAATTTAGTGGACACCGTCTTTGAAGAAAGTAAGACAAGATCGGCGAATATGGGCGGATCAAATGTGATCAAATAAGGGAATGGTAAATATTATTTTGGTAAATATTTTGAGTTAATTGATCAATCTGCAATTAATCATGCGAATCTTCGCCCCACCCACACTTTAATAGCTATAAATACTGTCAGTCTCATATCAATCAGCGACCAGACAAAGTAAAGCGCCCCACTATCTGAATTTTTGAATCCAGTGCTTTCCAGTATGTAACACATAAGTCACTGTGCATTTCCAGTTTGTTATTTTCAACGTTTCCTCTGAGCAGAGGACAATGCATGGTGCAATAAGCACTTTCAAAACCTGTTAGAGGAAGATGCCGATCGCAGGAGCCTTTAATTGACGTTGCACACAAACCTTACTGGTGTGAAAGTAGATCTCTCAAAGAAACACAGAGCAGTTCTCTCAGTGCAACCTTCTCTCAAAGAACTATGCTGGAACTCTCTCACAGAACCAAGTGCACAGCACTCAAAGACCCTATGTGGAACTCTCTCAAAGAACAAACAAGTAACTCTCAAAGAACAAAAATGAAAATTACCCAAGGAACTGAAATGCAGCCAGCTCAAGGAGCAAACGTACAAATCTCTTGCTCTCCCCCCCCACCCCCCCCCCCTTCTCTCTCTCTCTCAGAACCAGAGCGCCACATTCTCAAAGTGCAAGATGCAGCTCTCTCAGGGGGCAGCTCTCTCAAAGACCAGATTGCATCTCCCTTAATAAAGAACCAAAGTGCAGCGCTCACACCCCCCTCCTCTCTCTCTCTCCCTCCCCCCCCTCTCTCTCTCTGTCAAATAACCAGAGTGAACGTCTAACTCAAAGATCCAGTGTGCAGTTGTCTCTCAAAATCTCTGAGTACAGTTTCTCTCACAGCCCCAGAATGCAGATTTATACAAGAACCAGAGTGCACCTCTTTCAAGTTGGATCTCTCCCAAAGAACCAAAATGCAGCTGTCTCTCAAAGGACTGGAGTGCATCTCTTTCAAGTTGCATCCCTCCCAAAGAACAAAAATGCAGCTCTCTCTCAAAGGACTGGAGTGCACCTCTCCCAAAGAACCAAAATGCAGCTCTCTCTCAAAGGACTGGAGTGCATCTCTTTCAAGTTTCATCTCTCTCAAAGAACCAAAATGCAGCTCTCTCTCAAAGGACTGGAGTGCACCTCTTTCAAGTTGGATCTCTCTTAAAGAACCAAAATGCAGCTCTCTCTCAAAGAGCTGGAATGCACCTCTTTCAAGTTGCATCTCTCTTAAAGAACCAAAATGCAGCTCTCTCTCAAAGAGCCGGAGTGCACCTCTTTCAAGTTGCATCTCTCCCAAAGAACCAAATTGCAGCTCTCTCTCAAAGGACTGGAGTGCATCTCTTTCAAATTGCATCCCTCTCAAAGAACCAAAATGCAGCCCTCTCTCAAAGAACTAGAGTGCACCTCTTTCAAATTGCATTTCTCTCAAAGAACCAAAATGCAGCTCTCTCTGTCTAAGAACGTGAGAGCACCTCTTTCAAATTGCATTTCTCTCGAAGAACCAAAATGCAACTCACTCTCTCTCTCTCTCTCTCAGTGAACCAAAATGCAGCCCTCTCTCAAAGAACTGGAGTGCAACTCTCTCAAAGAGAGAAAGAGAGCGGCAGGGGCAGGTGGATGCGGCTGGGGAGGGGGCAGTGAGCAAGGACATAACATAGACAAAGATAGACAGAGGGAGAGACGGGCAGATAGAGAGAGAAGGGAAGGGGACATGGAGAGAGAGAGAGAGAGAGAGAGAGAGAGAGAGAGAGAGAGAGAGAGAGAGAGAGAGAGAGAGAGAGAGAGAGAGAGAGAGAGAGAGAGAGAGAGAGAGAGAGAGAGAGAGAGAGAGAGAGAGAGAGAGAGAGAGAGAGAGAGAGAGAGAGAGAGAGAGAGAGAGAGATAAATAGTAGAAATAGTAGAAAGAGAGATTTAATGATGTATTTAATGTCTTTTGTAAACAAATGACATGCGTTTGTGTTACTAAAGAGTCAAGTGTGAATAAATAGTTTGGTTTAGGCTAGACAGTAAATCATACATTTATATTACATTAATTCGCTCGGTGATGGTGTGATACATAGGAAATAAACGAAGTGAAATACTAAGTTTCGAGGGATAAATGTAAAACAGAACTAAAACGGCAAAGACAACAATAAATGCCTCCGAGGCACTTTTAAACATATTTTTACTATGCCCAAAGAAAGGTAGCTAGGTTATACGATCAGCCAAGCGGCGCGATGTGTGCGCTTGAACCTCGTTAAAGCTTTAGGCAGGTTCCAACAGCCGACTTCGGCGTGTTATAACCTGCTTAACTCTGGTTACGTAATTACAGTAGGGTTGTCGTCAAAATGCAATACACGGCACAACTACTGGTCAAGAACATAGGCTAGATGCCAAGTTACAGCTCCCAATAATGAAAACTATTAAAGATAATCAGTTTTTTCCTTCTCCTGTAAAATTTTGATTTTGGACTTAACGAGGTTCCAACAGCCAACCGACGATTTAATCAGTTCAAATAAAGTGGAATTTTCCGAACTATGGAGTAGGAAATGCCTTTTCTGTTTATAACCTCGATCCACAAACGTCTTCTTCTCTCACTTAGTTCCTCTACTACCTTCCCTTCGCATGTATGAATCTCTCATACAGGAAAAATGCTTTCGCTTTTGTCCAACGTTCAATACTGACAACCAAACTAGGACAAATGGCAGGCATTTTCCATAGCATTTACCAATGCAATGGTGGGTGTAAGTAGACAAGGTGGGCATGGGGCGTCATGTTCATGTAATCTATACAAGATGGGAATAAATTGTACAAGTGTGGCAGATAATGAAAAGTTTAATGCTGATACCCTTTTGCCTTTCTTACATTAAAATCAGCCCAGTTGAGTTAAAAAAGTTAGGAAAATTCCATCACTCTTTCTGAATTGCTCTGATTTAGAAAATGAAAGCAATTAATATTTCTAAATATCATAACCGAAAATGTTGGATCATCATATGGGTTTTCATTACGCAATAAATACACAGGGTATTTTAATCTTACTGAATGCACCTACCTCATTAAAAAGTAACACTAAAATACTTTTCATACCTAGCATCCAGAAAACGTGAGCGTAGAATCATAACCGCCTCACAGGTGCTCTGCTTCAGCTGCATCTCTATGGCAGAAAATTTTTTCCGGATAATCCCCACCATTCTTTCGATTTCTTTGGGCTGAATAGGCCGTGTTCGACTTTGCTCCCGAAGTAAGTTTACTACATGGGTTGTAAATTCATTGCATGCCTGAAAAATGCACAAAATAATGTATAACATAAATACATTATTATTTTTTTCCACTTTTTACAGCAGAGTCCAAAAGCTGAGAGTAATGAGTGGCAGTATGTAAAAAATCAATCTCAGTCTAGTGAGGGTCAAAGACAAATTGTTTAATATAACAGGATTTCTTTTTCATTTACTTCCGTAATAACACTTTTTAATCAGTTTTTCACAAAACATACATATGGTCACATCATCCTTCCAGTTGTCTCTTGACATAACTGTTATGTATGTATCTGAGTGACTTCACAAGATGTTATAATGAGTGCTGAATTAAATGTACTTATTCTGTCCCTGTGTTTTAATAAGATCTCCAGCAATTAAAATAATAAAGTTTCAAAGTCAGCCTATCATTTGCTCTATCATAATATTGATTATTGAAAATAAGGTTTCAATGTTTGTCCATAATTTGCTAATAGTTTAATACACACAAAATTCTTAGATGATGACAGTTTTCCTTGATGAACATACTTGTAAAAGCAAATTAGCACAAAACTACAAAATGCATGGTTTGTTCGGTGTTTACTTAAAGTTATGATCCAACTAATTCACCTTAACTTTTGAAAAGGAAACATAAAATCAGAAATTTGCACAAAGTATCTGATCCCATTTGTGAACAAGCCATCTTTTGTATTCCAATTAGCATGTCTCCACAAGTGTATTTCATTCTTGATTAAAAGATAGTATCAAAAATGATTTTGAGCAACCCCTCTCCTTTTAACTTCAACATCTACTACTAATCCTAAATTTACCAAAATTTAGCCTTTAATAATTAAGGACAGTAATATCCTACAGAGTAATGTCACATAATATCAGAGTCATCTGGGATGATGATTTTTTCCTGTACTGTTGACTGCATGTTAATCATTTCATGAATCTAGCACACCCTGTTTTTAATTAAATTTCCAAAGGCATAGCTGCCAACTTTCAAAAACCTAAAAACAGGCTCCTGATATAGGACCAGACACCGACACCCCCCCCCCCCCCCAAAACATTGAAATTGAAAAATCATCATTTCCTCACTTTGTCACATTATGGAATATTATTCTCTTTACATAGGCCTAATGTAATACAGCATAAGATTTTAAGAAGCAGAAAACAAACATTTTGCTTCAAATGCTAATACATGTGTTGTTATCACCACTGTTTCTGTTTCTAAAGAAAGAACTGACTATTATGATATGAGCTGTCCTCAGAACTGTATAACTCTTTCATACTAACTTGTTCTGGCAGTATTGAACAATGTCAGACTTGCCTCCATGTGACTTGTGAAACTGGTGAAATTGGAAGTCACGATAACGTGACTTATGATTCACAATGCATTTATTGGACAAGTTTGATGTTGATGCAAAAGGAAATTCCTTTGAATATTTTGCACTAAATGTCGACTCATGGCTTCATGACTCATGAGTTGGATAGAAAAGACTTCCGATTAAAAATAAAATAAATCTATCCATTATCGCAAATCATGTTGTTAGGCATAAAAGATGACAGATGTAACTAATAGATCTAGAACTGAAGCCACTTCACAAGCCATGTCCATATTGTTCTAGAACTTTTTCTATTGTTTTACCAGCTCATGGGCTCTAGATTTCGATTTCTTACGTCACTGACACACCCGTACGCCTGAGCCTAGGCCTAGTTTATTCGTGATCGCCAATTGCGTTCACGATTCTAAAAGACGGCCGACCTAGATCTACCGGGAGTTACCACCGCCAAAGATGATTGTAAGCTACAGTCCAATCCACTTATCTCGACATGGCTTTTCTCGACATTCTAGGTAACTCGACACAATTTTTAAGTCCTAACCTCTTCTTTCTTTAATGCTACTAAATATTTCCCGGTAACTTGACGTGTTATTCCATTCTTTCCTCTTATATCGACACATTTCTTCCCTATCACGGCAAAATAAGTGCACTAGATCTGTTACTGTGCTACCACAAAATGCCCACGCAACTCTCCGCAACTCTCTCTTTATTTCTTTTTGCAGTGCTGGCTGGGAGGGGTAGGAGAGGGGGTGTGTGGACACAGAGGATGATCCTTGGCTTCAGTAACGTGAATGTGGTGTGCCTTGCATAAGCGTACGGCAGTAAATTTACAGAATACTACATACTGAGTAATTTTTTTTTTCCACAAAACATTCGTGCGCCGTTGATACTAGGCCTTGACCTAGATCTCTCGGTTAACTGCCGTACTGTGTGTGTATCGGTATCATCACTTCTTCTGAAGAAACAGTCAGGTCGAGGTAAAAACTGCGCATTAATGATAGCTACAGCATTTTGCCGATATCGGCAAATCTTTGCCACGCCTGTGCTCCGCACAACAGTGATATTGGAGGAACGGGTGACAATATACCGATCATTAACAGAAAAGGGGACATAATTGCGTTATTTATAGGACACTTTCCATTATGGTGATGTTTGATCCATTTTTTTTTTCTCTTCCGCCACTAATCTGCTATTTTGACTTTCTCTTTATTCGACACAAGTCAGACGGTCCCACTGATGTCGAGATATTAGGATTGCACTGTATGTAAAACTGAACAAACAAAAAAACCAAAAAAGCCGTAACAGCGAAATAAAACGAAGCCGCTTCACAAAATGTGTCCACTGTTCTTACTCTCTGACCGCCATCGTTTACGATACAATACGAGTGACCTACACGACGTGCTTACGTACTGGAGCTCGATGAATGGCCAAAGCGCGTGAACATGTGCGAAGGTGTATGCCGTGATAACTTATTATGCAACATTACTGTTGCTTGGTTGAGTGGGGCCGGGGCGGGGATACAAAAGTTATCGCGAGTTCGGGCATACGCAGTACGGCTGGGTTTACGGTTGCGCCCGTTGAATCGCTAGGTTCAGCACTATAATAGCTGTAGGCCTAGATACAGAAGTTACGGTTTTGTTTTCTCCTCTCGAGTTATATGTTTTCTCCGTATAAATGGGAAAATTCTTCAAAAAGCGTAATTTTCACCACAAAAACGTATTAACGTACTGGAACCAAAAAAACGTAGTAAATACGTTAAATACGTACTGGTTGGCAGCTATGCAAAGGTGAACTATCTGAATTTTATATGACTCTTGAAGAAATAAAAAGCCATTGTTACTCATGCTTGTACTATTTTGAAATACTGCTGGTAAATAACGGTACCATTCTCAGCAAAAAACCTCTGACAAATGTTGACTGAAATAAAATCAGAAATACGAGGAAATTACTTTTAAGTTCTTGTTATTCTTAGAGAATTACCCATAAATACAAAGTTTAATAGTACTTAGGAATCTGTCCTAGAGATATGAAAAGTATGAATTGAGTGACATTAGGTGCCATCTTGATCCCAGGTCATTTCTCACTTGTCTCTTCAGACCACACTATCTTAGATCTAGATGGGTTAGTTATTACACTGCAAGTTTACATGCTAACCAAAACACATAGCTCATTAATATTACTAATTATTTTATTACCAGTGACTTTATCCAAACATCTGATCATTAGTTCAATGCAAGGTAGATCACACTTTCTTTGGAATCCCCCGTTCCCCCTTTTTTTTTTCAACAAACAAGCTCTACTTGAAGTCCAATATTCTAACTAACACAGCTGATAATCTTTAACCTACCAAGTCACAATCCATCCTGAATGAAACACTGAAAAGAAATGTACGTATGCTAGATCATGTAGATGTGATCTTTTTCGATTTCTAAGCTTTATTTTGAAAAACGTGACTCTGACACTGCACCATGTTGACAAAGTCTCGTTGTGCCTAGTTCTAGATTTAGTGTAGACCCAGGTCAAGAGTCTAGTTCTCTACTATTATTTGAATGATGCCGTGAAAATTCAAACATCAGTCTATTATGATTATCACTGACACTAGATCTACCTTGAAATTTCATCTCACAGTTATAAATCCGACAGAAAATCACTCATGAATCACGAAAACAATCAGACTCGACATTTCATCACATTATCTCTCTTTGCGGATGCTGGATCTATCACTCAAACGCAAAACTGACAGACTGTAGAGCAGCCTAGACCTACACAACGAAAAGTACCTGGGGCGGAAGACCGGCAGTGCCAATTTGCTCACTTCCTGTAATCGGTGTTTTCCGGCAATCGCTCTTTTAATGCTATTTTCGCAGTTTAACTTTTTTGCCGCACAAAATATTGATAGCGCGGGGATAATTAATGACGGCGGGAAAAAATTTTCGGACCTCCGGTTCCACCCCTGCTCTACGCACGTTGAAGCTTTTGGTAACATAAAATAAAACATATGGTCTTGTTACCTGCTCATATTTTTCAAGCTCTGTATGATAGATCTGCCTAATCTGAGCCAGCTTTGCCCTGTAATCTGAATGTTCTATGGCACTGTCAGGCTGTCCCCCAGAGGCTGCTGCTGTAGCACTGGCTGCTGCTGTTGATCCCCCTCCCTTTTCTGGACCGGCAACACCTTCAGCGATAAGCATGTTGTCCAGTCTCATTAACTGAGGATCTGGGGGTTCTTCTTCTTGAGTGTTTCGTATACTCAATACTGGAAACAAAATGGCATAATCATGCTTGGAAAATAGAATGTTGAAAATTACACATTATAAATTAATAAAACAAGGGAGATGCGCCTTCCTTCCTTTATCTTTTCAGCTGTAAGAGAGTACAAATATTCATATCAGAATTTCACATTTAATACCCACAGTAAAATATATTGTAGTTGCCAGAATTCAGAAAAAAACAAACCCTAATACTTTTTTAACAAATAATTTTTGGCATTTAAATAGCAGCAACAGAATTAGCAACTCAACCTAGATAAAATGATTTTTTTTGCACCTAGATAAGCACCGCGCACCGGAGCAAATTCATATTATCCAACTACAAAAAAAAAAAGACAAACAGATGGGTTGACTGGATCTGCTGAGACCATGGCAGGAGGTTCTCTTCCTAATTCGGCAGCCATGGGTCACATGGTTTTTATTTAAATAAATAACACGACAGACAAATACAACCCCTTCATAATTATTTGGATCTTCACGTTTTCTAAATCTTTCTTACCTGTCTTTTCTTTGATTTCACAGAGGACATTGAACAGTGCTGGTTTCATGCGATGACAATTCAGTGTGTGTTTTCTGTAACATTGAAATAAATTATGGAAAGAATGAAATGCATGAAATTTGAAAAACATGCAATTTTGTCTAAAACCACTGATTAAACAAAATAAAATTTTCATGAAAGCTGCTGGGTGAGTAGCTTACCGTGTAATGGGAAAAGCTATTAATATTTATCACATATATTTTTGTTTCCTGGCCGAGCTGAGGCAACTCTTCCTTGGAAATCATTTTGGTCCTGCAGTTCTCTGCTCCATGATCTTGATCCGATACCAAGTGACTTGTAACCACAACTTACATGCTTCCCCACAGTCAACAACTATATGCATACCCTAGATCCATATGGCCTTCTAAGTGCTCAATTCTTTTAGTTTTAGTTTAAGTTGTAATATTTATAGTACATGCCTACACAATACACTTCATTACAGTTTACAAAATTACGGAAGTTGTTCTTCATGTGTTCTACATTTTTATGCTCTTAAAAAGATTTTTGGGCTTCCCAGATAAAATGCTTGACCTTTCAGATGACACTTATATTTTATTTCCTCCCTAACCAAGGCATATTTATAATTAAATAACAAGCATAACAAAAATACCTCGTCGCCCACCCCTTTCCCCTTTTGTTCAGGATAATCTCCTTTGGTTCTTCTCTCTCTCTCCATAAAACTCACTGTTGAAAATACATTCATGCTTTCAGAAAGTGGTCTCATGTCGCGATGTGCTTTCGAACATTATATGTAGTATCCTTCACCTAACACCACCACCATTTGTAATAAAGTCTACGCAAACATGGACTGGTTAAACAGACCTTGGATGGCCAAATTTGATGCATTTTGAGTTGGCTGCTCGGGAGATTATTCTGACTGGATGCAAGGCCTGTATGATAATGATAGCTTAGTAGCTAATTAATATACCAGATTCCATTCACCACATTTTCCTCACTCCCAAATTTAGAAGATGGGTGACAATTTTCAATATCAAAGTAAAGCTTTATTCTCTGTTATGTTGCATGAAGATTGGAATGAAGATCAATGTGAGTGACAGTAGTGATACAGCAAATGTTTTAGTTTGTTCCACTTGAGGTTCAATATATCGGATTTCTTTGAGGCTATTAGTTAATTATTACTGTTAGTAAAGATAAATCGTAGAAGTATATTTTGGCAAAAAGAATTTACTAAGTTTCAGGTTTATGGCAGAGATGCCACCCTATAAAAACAAAAATCTGATTCTGGTGAAAAAAATCTGAATCAGCACGAATGCCCACGAAATCAAAATTATGCCAGTACTAAGTCTACATTTTCTTTTTGGTCACACAGGAATAGGCTAAAGAAAACTAAAAACTTACACCAATTTCAGTTCAAGCATATATCTTTCTATCGGCTCTTTGTACTAGCCTTGGCTAAAACTGAAAGAGAGCCCTGCCCATATAAGCACTGTAGCAAGCTTGGCTTTTGCTTTCGAGCAGCTCCTTTGGGACATTCATGGCAGAAGTGCCACGAATGTCCCAAAGAAGCTGCTTTGATATGCTGGATATTTGATTGTAAAGATGCGTAGGCCTACATGCCTTGCATAATGTCTGCCTATTCTGTGCTGTTTTACTTTTAGTGTTTTCCCACTCTCATATTTTAATGTGGCAATTTGGACCCATGCAACATATACCTTCATGGCTTAGACTTAAGAAATCTACATCTAAATAAGTTTAAATCTGGTTCTGGTTCTCCTTCCGTCACCATCGCCACCAATAGATCTTATATATCATTCGGGTACTTCTCCTTTCCATCACAATTGCTGCCATATAGGCTAATTTAAATCACTTTTACACTTAAACAATATCCAGCTAGATTATCTAGGTTTAGAATTGATTGAACAGATATAGATCCAGCTAGGCTTAGAACTGATTCCTCCTGGCACAAATGCCGCTTAATATATCACCTGGCCTCTGGCAAATAGATCTAGCTAGGTTTAGAACCCGCCATGTGAAACCATACAAAGAAAGTAAACAATTCTATAGCAAGTGAACAAATTGCTAAATGGTACGAAAGAAACCATCAGGAAGTAGGAGTAACTTCCGGTTTATTCCTGAAATGATCGCCATATTCCAATTCAGTACACTTTGTATAAGTTACGCTTAAAAACTAGGATCCGGAAGACAAAAAAGGGTTAAAAAAAAATGCTGATTGCGGAGATGTATCTAACACTGGAATACCGACCTGGCTTATCAGAAAATCAGAATTACGCTCGTTTTTGAGGAAAAATTGGAATGATTCCGTTCAAATCGGAATGGGTGGCATCTCCACAATATGAGCCATTTCACTAGGGCCACTCTTATAGTCTTATTCACAAGTGTCTGTGAATAAGATCAAAATCTTATTCACAGAGATATGTAATTTTTTACTCACCTGCGACGGATCCACCAACATTTGGCGGACTGGTCGCTTTACAAACTGGACGGACCTGCCACCCCTTGGCGGACCGTGGTATTTATTTTTTTTCTCTGTCCCTAACCCGCCGAGAGCTGGCAGAACCGTCGCCAGCGCTAGTATAGCCATTTGTCTTGTTTCGTGCAAAGTTTCACGGAGATCACGGTTATACCTTTAGAGTTATGGCTGATAAAGGGAAGTCACTTTTAGTGACCCAAACACTGAGAGAGGAAAATGTACTCGCAGTGCTGTGCGATGGCTTCTAAAAAACGAAGGCCCAGAAAAATTGTTTTTGAACTTTTTGATGAAAACAGTTCAGATTACGATGTAAGTGATGATCAAGACCCAGAGTTTTTGCTTGGGCCAGACGAAAGTGATGATTCAGATCATGAATTTTCCGAAAAGTCAAAATATGGGTAATTTTTAATAAATCATTAAAAAAAAAAAAGTTTTGAACACACAGTATTTCTGTTTGTTTTATTACATTGTGCATTGTTTTATGTTTATTGCGTCAAAAGAACAAGGCAATTGAACAATTTTGAGCTGCCTGGTGATTTTTTTTAAAACGCCCTGAAAATGCCAGTCTCCAGCGTATGTAAAATTTCCAAAGGTCCAGTCTCAAGTGAGTTAAAGTGGTGGTGGTGTCTGTAAATGATGTTTTATGTTACCTCACAAATCTTCATATAATATTATAATGGTAAAGTCAAAATTTGCTACATACAACTTTTTCTTTTTGCCCAATTTTGACTTTGTTTATAGCCCTGTTGCGACCCCCCAGTTTTTTTGTGGTTTCATGACATTATAATGGTAGCGTGCTTCCTTTTCCACCAACTAAATGTGCCGTTATTCTACCATTACCTGTATCTTTTTTGCTGGTTTACAAAGTAAGACATGCAGTTTACTTTACATGGTATTGAGATCTGTCAGTGGCAATAATATGAAGGTACCAGATAAATGTGACTTAGTATCATGAAATCCAGGGACAGGATTTTTTAGAATTTTAGAAAAGGGCACAATGCGCTCCCCATGGCAAGCAGCAGATATGTTCTACACTGGTATTGTATTAAAATGGATGAGGTGATGGTATCTGCTAGATTAACACCTTTCTTTGATGATATTTAATCAGTTTCCCTACAACATCAATTCTGCAAAATCCTGAAAATAAAACAAGACTAGTTCCTAAAAATGTGCAGTGTTAAGAAAAAAGACTTTTTTTCAGAAAAAAAAAACTCGCTCTGGTGGGGGACTGAACCTTCAGTCTCCCATCTGAAAAGTGTCGCTGTTAAAGAGTAATGGAACTCTTTCAAAATAAAGATCATAAAAACCAAGAAACCCACAATTGCAAATAAGACCAGAATCTCTTTCGCAAATGTTTCCCACAAATAAGACCAGAATCTTATTCGCAGATTTACGTGGCCTGTGCAGATGTCTGCGAATAGACACTCCGTTTCACTAGTTGCACAAAGAAATGTGGTAGCCACTAACATATTGACCTAACCAATTCGCCCCCTCCCCCCCGAAACAGTGCTTTAAATGCAGTTTGGACTACCTTCTGGTACCTCAGCAACTTGTTCCTACAGGCTATAGACAATAGATGCACTTACAGTTATATTCCCCCCCCCCCCACACTTTTTCTGTTCTCTAAAATTTACAATAGACACAAAACTCTACTCAGGAGAAAATATCTGATGTGAAGCTCTTCACTCTTTGTCTGGCTGCACTCACATTGTGAATATATTTCAGTAACTTGCAACCTTTGGCATGACTAACTGACCAAACTATACACTCTTCAGGCCTTAAATTTGGCAGGAAGGTGGCAATTGAGATAAGGAAGATGATGGCTATGATTAAAAGTTGTTTACTTCAAGCATGTTTTTAAAAAAAAATAGCAATGTTTATTCCTATGTAACATCTGTATTTTTGCATGTTTGTTTCGTAATATATAGTACCGTGCATGTCATAAAAAGTAACCGTATGAAGCGTTCAGTTTGGTGCGTAGTGTTCTGGTGCGCAAGACTGTAGTTTATTACTTTAATTATATAAGAGAGAGAGAGGGGGGGGGGGGGTCATGATTGTTTATTCCGGGCAATGCCCGGTAGGTCATCTAGTTGTGAATAATCTTTGACTGATTCTGTGAGAAAAAAAAAACAACGTTCATTTTACAAACTTACTAGATCTAGATCTAGATATATCTACGCTCTGTTCCCTACTGTCCCTTCCCAATGATAACAGATCTAAATCTAGATTCCATCTAAGAAAGACATTCAATTCAAAATTCATTAGGCTAGATCTAATTGCTAATTGAGTAATTCATCATATTCGGCACGCATTTATGAAAACAACAACTACAGTACCCAATGAATACTGAAGACAGATTCGCCGTGTAGCTAATAAGCTATAGATCTAGTCTAGCATCACAGTAAGCTCTTTTTGAATTTGAGTGTTTGATTTTGCGTTCGCATGTGATTGCTATGACTGTTGTTACCATCCTGCATTGTATAAATTTACCTGGCTTGCGCTTCATCTAGGCTTTGGTCTGTGATTGTCATTATCTGCTGCAGTACATCGCCAATTTCCTGTTTTCTCTGGTCGCCCGGATCGCCTTGCCCATAAGGACCGTCGTATCCTTGTGGCATAACGCCGGACATATTTACTTGGCCCTGCGACGGATGTGACAGCCTTTGTTGCTCGTCCATGTTGGATTCTCCTCTTCAGCGGTGCACTCCAACAGCAGTCTCTTGATCAATCTGAACAAAAACTAATCGTTGCAATATGTGATACAAAACTCTCACCAACTTCGATCGTTCACCGCAGTTGTATAACTGTGCCCTTGCCCAGTTGATGATTGTGGCCGATCATGCCGTGGTACATGTGGTCAAAGTGAATAAATATAAACAATAATTTCACACTACAACTGGGAGGGAACTGTGCCTAAGCTAGGCAAAAGCTATGGCGATGTGCATACATAATAAGCCTGGGCGAGGAGGAGCTGGGCCAATGAAAACGTAGCACGCATTAATTCCATGCGCGAGTGACATGCGCTATTGGGTTTTGACACAGTAACCTCGTTTGAGAGGCGGACAAAAAGCATGGAAAGGCTGGGGAGAGGAAGGGTTTGACATTTTTGATGGGTGATTGACAAGAGCTGTCAAAACTGACATCTCGTCAAATGAAGTGTCGATATAGAGCCAGAGCGAGGTTAAAGGGCAAGAGTGTAAAAAAGCTGGAAAGGTTAGCTCAAATGAAACGAAAATATTCAAAACAGAAAATACACCCCCATATCGACAAAGGATTTGCGCAATGTTTAAAGTTCGAACAAAGATCTCGTTTACAGACAGCATTTTTTTTTAAACATGCCAGGTCCTGCTTCTTTTTCTGATTTCGATTATTTAAGGCATTTCAGGCAGGCACTGGCTTGGGTTCAACTAAGTATAATGATTGATAGTTTTTGGGTTTTTTTTTACTTTATATGATTATATTTTTCAATAATCATGCAACAAAACTAATTAATTTGAGAAACATCACGACACTGTTTCATGTCCTTACTTCTCTCCTTTATGCAGAACGTTCGTGTGTGAAGCATTAAATTAAAAGTTTCTAACTTACTATCGTCTTCAGAAAATGTGTCACATCAGCTGTTGTGTTCACCCAGTCGAATATCACACGTTTCACTGGCATAATGTCAATTTCATACCTATCGTCCACAGAATTATTATGATTACAGGTAGTAATCAAAGTAGGACAAAGTACCAAACACACAGTTTTCTGGACGCCCCCTCCCCCCTCAGTTCACTGGGCAGTTGTTGCAGACACTGTATTTGAAATTTCACTTCCCCACACAAGCTTATTTCTGTATAATGTGTTTCAAGTTTAAATTTAATCTTGTTGTCTTAAATCCTTGCCGTAGATGGGGAGGCCGGGGGGGGGGGGCGCTATGGGTTCAATCCCGACCAGGAGCATTTTCTTTTTCAAACCAAATTCCTTATTAGGAATCATTTTATTTCCTAATGATTTTGCAAAACTGATGTCGAGGGGAAACTGATCATTACTAGTGTGCTCCAGATTACTTCTTTTATTTATTCCTGTTCATATTATTTATTCCTGTTCGTTGAACGGGACAGTTGCTAATTAGAAATAAAAATGGAAATCAAATTTTAAACATGTAAATGATCTCTTGTCGTCAGTGTGAAATGAAAATTTCGTCTCTCTCTGTCGTGTCTTAGGATCTATCTGCTTCAGCTATTTGTCATGTTTTGTTTTATTACTTTTTTGTTTGCATGGAAGTTTAAGTTCATTTTTATCTGCTCTGTCTGTCGTTCTCTGTGATTTCACACCCGACAAAATTGGCTAATAATTCATCTAAAAAAATAATTTTTTTTTAATCCTAGCCACAATTTTATACTCTGGAGCAAAGCAACGATGACCAGAGAGGGGAAAAGCAGAAAAAAAAAAAAGTGACAACTTCCCCCACGAACATCGGCCTACGCCCTCTATGATACAAACTGACTAGACCCTCACGCCGTTACATATCAATCTGACAATGCACAGTCTTTAAAGGCTTCACGTTTAGAAATACTGAAAAAGCTTCTGATTGGTCAATGAAACATGCCTTGAAAATAACGCTGGCGTTAGTTCCAAGGCATACCTTGAAAATAACCACTTTGTTCTAACAATCCCATACAACCCGTGGCCTGTCTGGGCATTGAGCCTTGGTCCCATGTTATTCTAAAAAATAATACTAGATCTATCTTCGGTATGATGGTAAACTAATAAACGATTGTGACATTTCTACTACATTTAAAAACGAAAAAAAAATAGCCAGAGGTTTCCTACAACGAACTACTTTCTAATCACAAAGTAAGAGACTTCCAGCATGGTCTAGGGCGAGAGCTGAACACTGAACAAAACTCGGCATTTTCTCTATTCGGCTTTGTAAAAAAATGCCGTTGTTTACATCTCTCATGCTTACACCACAAGGTGGCGCTGCCAAATCAGTACAGGCGAAAATCCCGAGCTGTCTCATCTTGTCACTCGAGTATTTTTGGTTGAAGGACTTTAAATTATTATTAATAGGCCTATTATGCTCACCAAGCAAGGGTTAGCTAGCTATATTCAATTCTCTCTTTCTCTCTCTCTCTCTCTCTCTCTCTCTCTCTCTCTCTCTCTCTCTCTCTCTCTCTCTCTCTCTCTCTCCCCCTCTCTCTCTCCCTTTCTCTTTCCCTCCCTTATACAAACACGAAGACTAAAATTATCATTGTTCTGCTAGTTTGTTCAAAGATTAAGCAGTGTGATGAATTAATTGCTCAATGTATATAGATGTGTTTCTTTTCAAAGGTTGCAAGGTTGGTCTGTTGCCATGGTAGCTACAGCATTTCTGTTAGATGAAATCTCTTTTTGGTAATGGCATGAAGTTGAAGTTTAACTTCAGAGTTCTGTCACACAGTTAGTCAGGACACCAGTTAGTCTGGACCACGCCAAGTTTTCACTTCACCCTCTCCATAATAACCATTCAGCGAGAACAACAAGCAGACAGAAATCTTTCTACAGTGCGAATTACTGTGTCGTGAGATTTACGCTCATGATATTCATCGAAAAGGGGTGAGGATGGAGGTGGGGGTGGGGAGGGGTGTCAGGTCAAGAATGGAAAACGTTCAGCAGCCTGAGATGAATAATTATCAAACGTCATTTCTGCCTCCATCGGCTTCACTGCAGATTGTAGTCGACTGATTTATGTCGAAGTTCAAGCTGTGTTTTGCATAGTTATGGTGACTGCATGCAGAATGGAGTCTTCGGATGTGGATGGTGTTTCTCATTGTTGTTGTTGTTTTTTCGGGTCCACAATGCCACCAAAACCAAGAAAATAGAAAAAAAAAAAACTGTCTGCAGAGCAATGGAAAACAAAGAGAAAATGGTGATAGTTCCATATTGTCTGATGATTGGTGCGGTCCTAAACCCTGAGTTCTGTGGTCTGGACACTTGTGGTGAATGTTCCCGTGGAAATGGGCTAATTTTGTAACCAGAAAGGTTATGCAAAAAATGCAACGCTAAGCAACCTTAAAAAAGGAAGAAAGAAAGAAAAGAATATTTTTTATTAATAATTATAAAGAGAATTTATTATTTGGACTGAATAGTTTTATTGTTATTTTTTTCTCCAGGTGTCCTAGTGGTATTTTGGAATCGAAGAGGCTGTAATTATAATACATTGTATTTGGCTTCATTTATGACTTTGATTCATCAGTAAATGATGTTTGTTATTTATATGTTATCCTATATTATCTAGAGCAACAGCAATACATTTATTTTTTAAAATGAAGCTTATGTTAAGCATTTTATAATGAAGCAAGGAAATAAGACTATCTGAATTCTGTTCTACTATTTAAGCAGCAAAAGGATAACTTGATTTGTGACGTTTTCAGTCTCCGTTTTTAAGAAACCGAAAACCACCATTAAAGGATGTCATTTCTTGGGCAAGTAGTATTACAACTTAACTCAAAGTTTGCCACATCGCGGAAAAAAACAGTTAGATCTAGGCATAAAGTAACATTTTGTTATCCTTTAATCAGCTGATATGTCCTTGTCAACATAATCGAGTGGTTTAACGAAAGCATGTTGTGTGGGAAAAAGCATTCGTTGTCAACTATGGTTGCTAGGTCACGTCTGTGAAAAAAGCAGTGGGTAGTGCGAGATGTAAGGTTGGAGCTGACTATGTTGTAACATTTGGGATAAACAAAACATAGGCCCTATGTGTGCATTCATTTTAAAAGACAGTATCATACATTTCATCTTCCTTTAATCATGAATAAAATAGTTCAGTTCAGTGAAGAGAAGAACATATCTGTTAAAGACGTTCTCACACCCAGTTTCTGACCATGCGCAGAAAAGCTCTTCCTAGGTTTTCTCCTTCAGGTGGGGGTCGTCTTTCATCATCATCACCTCCTTAGCTGGATCCTCCATCAGAAGGGGGTCTTCTCCGATCACCATCAGCTCCCTTGCTGGATCCTTCGTCAGATGGGGGTCTTCTCCGATCACCATCACCGCCCTCTCCCGAGTTTTGCTCTTGCATCTCACGCAGGAAAGCTCGCAACATACGTTCTACTTTCTCACCAGATGGCCCTCCTTGACTGGAACCTCCATCAGATGGGGGTCTTCTTTGATCACTATCCCCTCCCTGGCTGGATTCTCCATCAGATAGGGGTCTTCTTTCATCATCATCACTTCCTTGGCTGGATCCACCGTCAGATGGGGGTCTTCTCCGGTCACCGTCAGCTCCCTGGCTGGATCCTCCATCAGATGGGGGTCTTCTCCGATCACCTTCAGCTCCCTGGGATTCTCCATCAGATGGGGGTCTTCTCCGGTCTCCACCACTGCCCTCTCTGGAGTTTTGGTCTTGCATCTCACGCAAGAAAGCCCGCAACATACGTTCTACTTTCTCACCACGTGGACCTCCTTGGCTGGATCCTCCATCAGATGGGGGTTTTCTTTCATCATCATCACTTCCTTGGCTGGATCGTCCATCAGATGGGGGTCTTCTTTCATCATCATCACTTCCTTGGCTGGATGGGGGTCTTCTCCGATCACCATCACCACCCTCTCCGGAGTTTTGTTCTTGCATTTCACGCAGAAAAGCCCTCACCATACGTTCTACTTTCTCACCACGTGGACCTCCTTGGCTGGATCCTCCATCAGATGGGGGTCTTCTTTCATCATCATCACTTTCTTGGCTGGATCCTCCATCTGATGGGGGTCTTCTTTCATCATCATCACTTCCTTGGCTGGATCCTCATTCAGATGGGGGTCTTCTTTCATCATCATCACTTCCTTGGCTGGATGGGGGTCTTCTCCGATCACCATCACCACCCTCTCCGGAGTTTTGTTCTTGCATTTCACGCAGAAAAGCCCTCACCATACGTTCTACTTTCTCACCAGATGGCCCTCCTTGGCTGGATCCTCCATCAGATGGGGGTCTTCTTTCATCACTATCATCTCCTTGGCTGAACCCTCCATCAGATGGGGGTCTTCTTCGATCACCATCAGCTTCCTGGCTGGATCCTCCATCAGATGGGGGTCTTCTCCGATCACCGTCACCGCCCTCTCCGGAGTTTTGTTCTTGCATCTCACGCTGAAGAGCTCGCAGCATACGTTCTACTTTCTCATCAGGTGGACCTCCTTTGCTGGCACCTCCATCAGATGGGGGTCTTCTTTCATCGTCATCTCCTTGGCTGAACCCTCCATCAGATGGAGGTTTTCTCCAATCACCATCAGCTCCCTGGCTGGATTTTCCACCAGATGGGGGTTTTCTCCGATCACCTTTGGGGCCTGGAGAAACAGAAAGCACCCATGAGTTGTTTTTTTTTCACTAACGACATGTTCGTATGTCAAACTAACTGTACAAAGAATACTATTGCATCAGGATTGAGTCGAGTCATTTTCTAAAAATTAATGTAGACGGCACGGCGTCGTGTCGGAATGAAATATGCACCGCCCTAACCACAGCGGTCGTACACGGCGAGATGCCGTGGTCGATGTGTATGTAAGTGCCCATAGACTGTAGTGGTTATTTCAATGCACGGCGCCGTGCCGTCGACGGCGGACGGCGAGAAGTCGATGTGTGTGAAATAGCCCTAAACGTATCTAAAAACAAACAAACAAAAACACAAATAAGATAAAGCTAAAGGAACAGGCAAAATGAAGCAGGTCCATAATAATCACCCAGAACTGAAACTAATAAATCGATTTATCCCGGGCAGGGCCGGGAACTCAGCTAGTATCTTACTATAATTGAGCTAGAGGATGGGCCTGTAAGCAGCTAAAACTTCGCGACTACACCATAAAAAATTACGAAACTTGGTGTACTGCATCCAATTTTGACGAAGAGTTACGTGGACATATTCATTTTGAACAAAAATTAGTCCTTACTATTATTTACATTAACATTTTTTGAGCCGCAAAAACAGAGTCGCATTTTCGTCGGATAGAACCAAAAAGTGTAACCGGAAATTGCGTCCTTAGCCTCACTTTACTCATTAGTTGTCTAAAATCAGCGTAACCACAACTGTATATTTCTAAGTGAAATTGTGGTGTAACAGTAAGTTCTATTAGTCATTGCATCGAATCCAAATGCCGTTTTAATGTAGCCTACATCTAGATATACCGGTTGGGCTTGGTACATGGAAAAGTTGCAAGATTTATCTTGCGCGGGTCGGCTAGTTACTATAAAACTCAGAGACACAAGAGAATAATCTGAATGCGACCCATTTTCTGCAAGATGTCATCCCCCCCCTCCCCCCCCCCCCAACAAATCGATGACAGAACTAACGGGGAAATAATAACAGGCTATTACAATGATCTGATATAAATCAGATGAGTGAAAGTGTTTGAAATAGGCGTGATCAGTGCGAAAATTAGTCTGAACTCTACTTCTTTCTTGTTTTCCTTGCTTTTTTGTTTAGCTCGTGGAGGCCTTGTCATAAAAAAGGGCAGAAGACTGACGGTGAAGAGAATTGATTTGAATACATTTATGCCATATAGTAACATTATGTTGCAATGAAGATGAAAACGGCAAAAAAGAAAAGAAAAAGGGGGGGGGGGGCAATTAGCAGTATGTCTAGGCGTTTCAGCTCGTCCTCGAGCTTGTAGATTCATCATTTTCCCCACACATTGATTGTGAACATTGCAATAAATGGAAAAATTCGTGTGCGTCAACAACAACAACAAAAGAAACAACCAAAGTTTTAATTAACTCCCACGTGTTTAGGTGGCTTTCTCATACCTCCTTTGCCTGCTTCTTTTTCAAGGACCGTCGCTGCCAGTTCCAAAATAGCTTCTTCAACATCATTTGGGGAGTCCGGTGGATTCATTATCAGATCCATAACATCTTCTTTAGACAATCCTGCGGCCTCAGCCAACAGGCGAATGTCTTCCTGTAATAAAGATTTTATACGAAAGGTTGAGGCAGACTTCAAATAATTTCTGTTGTTGTTCGTGTTGCTTTGTGAACTTTTTTCATTATTGGGTTTGTTGTTGTTGTTGTTTTACAATAAAGACAAATAGACAATCAAATAGCAGGAAATCATAAAATTAAAGTCTGGAAGGAAACACTGATAATACACTCGCAGTTTGGAAGTAAAACGATTTCAGTATTGTACAGATAGGTGAAAATGATACAGGATGCTTAAAATATAACACACAAGTACGCATGTGTGCATTTCGTTTTCAAATGAAGTGTTGAAGTCAGTGTTCAGAAAGTGAGGCTTTATTTTATGAAATGACTAAAATAGGCCCAACCTGTCTCCTACCGTTAGACTTATCAAATATTCCCTATTTTATGTACTTTGCAGGGAAAGGCTGGTGTCCCATTCAGATGATCTGCTCACTCATAATTAATAAACACTGTAAATGTAGTATGCAGTGAATATCTCGTATATATACCACACGCCAAATAAATAAATAAATAAATAAACAGTCTGGCACAAAAATCACATGTAGGGCACCTACCTTGGGATTTCCAGGATCGCTTTTATCCTCACCACCCTAGCGTGCCCTCAGTGTGTAGCCGTGGGCAGCTACAGCAAAACAGGCTACTACAATTAGCCACCTCATGATGACCACTCCTTCCTGACAATATGAAAGAGAACATAATTATGTGGTGTAAGTTGACAGCAGTGTCCAAAATATCTGATTTGTTTGTGACGAAACATGTCCTGCTGTCCGCTGAAAAGAGGATATCGATGAACAAATTTTAAAATCATGATATCACGAAGTGCAGGAATTCGCATTGTATTCCACAGACTGAGAAGAATGTTTCTTAAGCGCCATGGGGGCATTGAATTATAGTAGACCATGAAAGCAATACAATACTTTGCATGCCAATTGAGGAAGAATTTAAGGAAACTGGACCAATCGCTTAAATATAGTGAAAGTAAAAACCACTCCCTGAGACCTCGAGCATGTCTTTGTGTAGAACCGAACATTCACAGATATGACTTGGTGGACAAGAGCTTAAATTCAAACATGCCCCGACAGCAATTGTGATATTTACAACAACGTCATTTCTGGTCAACATCGTAGAAATCCTTTTTGTCCATCAGGAAAACAAAAAATCTGTATTTTATAAATCAGTTTCCCATTTCTCCATAAGTCATTAATAATTCTATTACTTACTTTTCAGAGAAAGTGTAGAATATTAGACACCTTGAAATGAAGCAATGGCATTACACTTATTTCGTTATGAATCATTTTCTTAACCAAGCATTGTAATTTGAAACACCGAAAATAATACTTTGTGTGTTTAACTGATTTCTTTTAAAAAAAGACATGCAGATTCAAGAGCTCAATACGATCGGTCGCCCTATTTTCCAGATATTACTAATTGGTTTTACTTGTCTTTTAAATCATTAACATTGCTGCAGATTTTACACTGAAAGTTTTTAACTGAGCAAGTGTACAAATATTTCCCGTGGTCTGAAAGCTGCCGCTCCACGAGTAAAGAACTTTGTGATTACTTACAGCAGAAATCCGGTTTGCCAGAGAGCCTCGGAAAAGTCTCCTCTTGTTCAGTAGTCAGCGAAGAGTCAAAATGTTGGTCCACTCAGAGCATTCTCGTTTACTTTTATATAGTACTTGGTGTGAGCTTTGTGCTGGAAATTGACCCCCTAAGCTGTCCATACCAGACATGTTCTGTAATCCAAGCCGACAAAAGATTACTCCACCCGAATGTTCCCACCCTCAAAATGGTCTCAAACAGTAGTGAAAACAAAAGACAAATCACCCATGCAAACATTGTCCTCCACACACACATTATGAACCACAATATATACATGACCATTCTTGAAAAGGAAACTCTTTTGTCCGTCGCTGATAGAAGTTAAGCTCTTTTTCTCTTCGTCTTTTCTGTCATTTGTCCCGGCCTCCCTCTCTCTCTCTCCCCCTCTCTCTCTCTACCCACCCCCCCTCTCTCTCTCTACCCACCCCCCCCCCCCCCGTCTGTCGATGCACCCAGTATTTTCCCCTCAAGCCAGCAGGGCTCTATGTCGTCACCACAGTTAAGAACCAGGCAGCTGGAAAGCATTCCCTTTTCCCATCCACCCCATTTCTCTTGCTCCTACCAAATGTCTGTAATTTGAGATTGAATGTTATATTTAAACTGACGGGACAGCACGTCAATCTCGTCCATCATTTCCCGCGATATTTACAAGTAGGTGAGGAACAAACAAACAAATAGACAAAGTAAAACAAAGAAAAAAGATATCCATGCTGAAATGAGCATCATGGGAAATTCCTACATTTCCAACTGCGTTACTGTAGTATGTACGTAGCAAATATCTATAGTGTATGACTATGATTATAACAACCGAAACTGAAAGGATTAAGCAGAATTTTGCATTCCCTCAGTCTGTTGCGCCGTTAATGAATCAAACACTGGAAAAATGACCAAAGGCATAGATTACAGAGGTTCACACCTTTTCATGCGACAATCAACACACATCTTTTTTATTTGACGACTTTTTTGGGTACTATTTTTATACGCAAACAAGTACTATTAAAGTCGAAATGAATTCAGTAACAGAATCTAGACATCAGACGGAAGGGGGTTAGCATTTCGGGTAGAGAAAACGTCATGGTCTGTTTCATAATGCGATGACGTCCGCAAAGGCTTATCTTTCATGGTCATTAGTTTTAGCAAGGAGATTCTGAAATTAATATGACAAACCAACCGAACCTGTTATACTTTCAGTCTTCCATGCACTATCGCTGGTCCTTTTGTGTTTACCAGAGACCCTCAGCAAGCCCACCCCCCCCCCCGGTTCTGAGGAGCTGTGGCTATTTAAGGCAATGGTCGTGACTAACTTGACCCAACAAACAATGGGGTCAGGTAAAGACCACCAGCTTATGGTAAGAAACATCAGGGAACGAGAAATAGCAAAATGACGACCACAGTCTTCTCTAAAATGACGTCACGACGTCACGACTGGCCATATGTGACCGGATTTACATGATCACTTCATTATATTATTGTAAGGAAGGAACTGGGGCCCTTTACGCAGATACCCCCATACAAACACATACACGGTACATAAACACGTCTTAGATCAACTCCACCACATAATGTCCGCTATTTGTGCTAGATCAGCCAGCCCTTTACTATCGGGCCACATGAGGTTGTTTCTTTAAGGGCCCATGCCATTATTGTCTATTTGAGTCGACTACTAATTGTATTGACTTAACCGAACTGACAGCAAAGCAAAAAAGAAAGTATTATTACTTTCTGATCTACACTAATGCCTGAAGTTAAGAACTAAGTGGGGTTGCTAAAAAGTCTGTTACGTCAGTGTAGTCCGTCCAACAATAGACGGTTTCACATTTTCGCGAATGTCTTTAGCATTCCATGATCAATTATGGCCAAATTTTGCATTGCTTTTTCTATCACTTTTCCCTGACAAGAAATTATTTTTTGACATTCAAAGAGTTGGAACTGAAAAAGTTTTCTACATAGTTATATAAGAAACATTTGGCCAACACCAAATGGTGAACAATTAGCCTGTTTACAGTACCAACAAAATGTCTTCTGCCGACAGGGAGTCTTCGTAAGTTAATATACTGACTTAAATTGTACATTTAAATCATTGGAAGCACAAAATGAGGACTAAATTTGGCAAAAAAATTAAAACAAATCAATGGGAGCAAATGGTGACAGTTGTAATGTCTGAGTGAGTGCATCGCAACTGGACTGTTTTTAACCAGTGTATGAAGAATATCTAAATCTTTGTTTGAGGGCAGTAATTTTGCTTACACACGAGCAGATAGATTAGTCAAACACCCTTGAGAAAATGAATAAATAATTACATAATTACTCCCCACTACAAAAACGTATGGACCATGGCAGAGCAGACAACCTCAACAGTCATGCTCCCTGCAGGGAGACGCATTATTTTTGTCAAGTATTCGTAGAATCGAAAAGGTTGATCGGAAATGTTCACTTCTCTCTGCTCTTCACCTTTCCTAAAACTGCCTTACACATTGCAAGACGAAAATCAACTTTAAATATCGCATCTGTGTATTTTGTAACAAAGTGTAGTTGTATTAGTCTTTGCATCGAACAGAAGTTCCATCATTAACGTGACCCACATCTACAGTTGCCTGCGCTGGACTCAGCAGCCTGTGTTCATGGTTCGGCGTGTGGCGCACGAAAATTAATAATGATTTTATTTTTATATTCAGATAAAGATCTTTATAAAATGCTTTCAGGTTATTTCAAGAAGTTAATGTGGCAATATCTTTCCAAAAGTGTGATGGCTTTCTCAAGTCGTCTGACTACTGAGCATGGGGAAAATATAAACACATTTGGCATTACAGAATCTATTAGGGGGGAGGAAATGCGGGGAGGGTGATAGGGGAGAAAGGGGGAGGAAGATGGGGAGGGGAAGGAAAGAGGTGGGGAGAGAGAAAGAGGATGGGGAGAGAGAGAGAGAAGATGGGAGTGGGGGGGGGGGTAGAAAGAGAAAGTAAAGGGAGGGAGATAGACTGAAATGAGGAGGGAGCGAGTCAGGAGAGGGAAGGTAGAGTCAGGTTTGTCCCTTGGCAAGACTGGGTACCTCATCTAGATCTGCCCAGATTTGTCCGTGATAATAATAATTATGTCCGTATTACCATTCGTAGTATGGGCGGTTTGGTTATAATAGAGCTAGGCCCATAAGTTTAATGTGTTTAGCGATAAGGCTCCGAAACCACTCATCGCAAAAATAATGAAAATTAGTAGCTAGTCTAGATGTAAGCTAGCTTGCCGGTTTACGTGCACATATTTTTAAAAAGACACAGAGCCGTTACATTTTGATGCTTTCACAATTTAGTAAAACTAAGAAAATGTTCAAGATATATGTCCTTTAATGCGCTTTTTGTTCCTTTAAATATATTATACATGTTATTTAGTGCGCGGAGCATTGTTCGCTTACATTTCACCATCGTTTCTCCTTTCCAAGAGAGATGTGGGGGTGATTTGGGGGGGGGGGGAGGTGGGGGAAGAGGCAGAGAAAGAGAGACAGAGAGAGGAGGGCGAACTCAGATTTATCACGGGTGAGGTCGGGTATCTCTCCTGGGTAGACGTGTTAATTTTTTACTTCTTTTTTTTTCCGTCCCAATTTCCAACATGCCTGCACGGCCCGGGTTTCGAACCCGGGACCCTTGTCACGAGAGGCGAGCACCTTGCCTCTAGACCACCTTATCCCCCCACTCATGAGGATGATGTTTTTTTCTTTTTTCTAGCTGCCATTGTAATTTTTTAAACTAATAACAACTTACTTTCTTCATATTTTTTTTTTTTAACATATTGCACAGCAAACTTGGCGTACCATACCTGGCATGACAGAACGGTTGCTTTAAAAGAGAAGGTCAGACCATTAATTCGGTAGAGTATCGGTAATATCTGAGAACTGTCTGTCGGTGTAAATTATCTATTATCTGTGTGTTTATCTCTATTATCTGTGTGTTTATCCACTACGGCACTGTCTCACGTGTTGATATATTGATTAAAGACCGGTTGAAGGTTTAAAAAAATGCATTTTGAATTCTTGATTTCCGAAGGGTTAGGCTCATCACAAATATTAAATATCTTAAGTTGATCCTAAGTGTTTACCCGGCTTTCCTTCATGCTATTTTTCATTTCACACTTGCTTACCGATAACAAATTTACCTGCAAACAACAATAATAGTCAGGGTTTAAGAATACGGTATTTATGGAAGGTGATAAATCGGCAAACTCAATATGACCACTGCTAGTCATGATCAAAATGATCGCTAAGTTTGGTTGTTGGTGAAGGGCCGGGTGGGTTGACAGTATGGTCGAATATGTGTAGCGAATGGAGAGATGACGTGTCATACAGCTTATAAAGCATTCAGCCAAAACAGTCGTGACTTTTGTTTTCAGTGGAAGATGACTAGAAGCTCAGCCTGACCGTCAACTCCTCCATACAGTTTCTGTCTCTCATTTTCTACTAAACTGAAACCCACTGATCAGTGCAGCGTGGGCCATTCCAGAACTAGTCTCTACAAACAAGATATCAGTCTATGGTATAGACATGACTGCACTTTTCATACCAATAGACATCCATAATTCCATCTCTTTGTATGTCAATAAATAGGCGGGCATTAAAGCAACGCTGTCCGTGAAAGGTTCCCTTTGGCCAGTCTGACGTCGCCCTGCAGCTCACGAGAGATTTATTGGGAAACGTCAGCGCTGTGAGAAAGGGTCTAGAGTACGAGAGTTATCGACAGGAACGCGGCGAAGCGAAGTCAGCAGATTAAACGTCGTTCATTCTCTTTCATTAGCCCGCATAAAATGAGTTCAAGCAGAATCTTGTAGAACTGATGAAAGCTTTAATAATGCAGTTAGGGTCATAGAGGTCATCACAAGCGCCCTGAAGCAGTAAGACATGTGACAGTATTAAAAACAAATTAAATGTAAATGGTCAAGGTGGTCGTCAAAGAAATCGTGGAACCAGGAAAAAAGAAGTGTGAAGCTCTTTAGTAAGAATTTATAAAACAGATCTTGATATTTCCTGTAAGGAACGCCATCTTAGATTTGCCTTTTTTCTCACCCTTCACTTCTCTTATAGCGTGACTTTACAACGTCAAACTTTCACATATTATTATTAAAATTATTATTTTTTTTTTTTTTTGAATCTTCAACGAGTCTGTTGAAAAATTAACATAATTGTTAACACAATTTGAATTAATATACTGACTCAAGTCAATTTACATTAAATTACTGGAGGCAGATAATAAGGACTAGATTTCTCCCAAAACTGAAAATAAAAAAATATGGGTAATGAATAGAAGATTCTGCTCACAAATCAATGGCAGCAAAATAATGGTAACTCTAATTTACAGTTGTAATGTCTCAGTGCGTGCACCGCAATTGGACTGGTTTTACCAGTGTATGAAGAATATCTAAACATATGTTTGGGGGGAGTAATTTTGCTTACACATGAACAGACAGATTATTCAAATCAAACGGACGGATTTGCTTTTATTCGCCTCGCCACATGTTATGAATGATGCATAGCTGGTTCCAAATAACAAACATGACATAATCAGTTGTCGTGACATTTTGTTGTTCAAAATAATTGAATCAATCTTCTGATAGGTGAAACCAACGTAAATAGAGAAGCTGTGGGGATACATTTTTTTTTTTTTTTAGAAAAAGGTGCGGGTGAGTATTTTTGATGGTTCGAAATACTGATCATTTTCTCCCAATGTACTTAATTAAATAGCATAGCTTTTAAAAATTAATTTTACACCATGTGAGTGTGTCTGTGTAAGCTTGTGGGGAGAGAGAGAGAGAGAGAGAGAGAGAGAGAGAGAGAGAGAGAAAGAAAGAGAGAGAGAGAAAGAGAAAGAGAGAGAGAGAAGAGAGAGAGAGAGAGAGAGAGAGAGAGAGAGAGAGAGAGAGAGAGAGAGAGACTTCTTGATAAGACAGTTCTTTATCTGGTCACCCGTGTTGTTGTTCGCGCTTTTTATTTGACAGTATGTTTAGACGAAAGTCGTACTGGCGTATGAAAAATGGCCCGATCCTATCAGAGGCGAGAGAAAATCAATTCAAGTAATCCTGGTTTGAGGCTGGCTGTAATTCCGTCAATCTTGCCCTAGGTCCGCCTCTCGCATATGTCCGGTTAAAAGTTCCAAGTCACCGGCCATCACTTGGATGGTGGGTCGGCCTTTGACAATTATATTGAATGCGGGTTCATGTACTTGACACGATGTCAATTCATACTGGTAAAAAGCGTATTTTACGGAAAAGATAAAAGAATTGAAACAGTCACAAACCTGTGGCGTTTGATTTATAGTGGAAAACGAGACGAAAGAGATCAATAAACAGGCTCGGAGATTTCTCTGTTACCGGTACCAAAGAACAGATTTATGGAGAAAGATTTCCACCCCCCAGGTCATTGAGCGCTGTCATTTAGTCATTTCCTGAAGTCCCACGTTTTGATTGACAGCTTCTCATTGCTTCCTGTAAAATCAGATGCAGGATGGTCAATAATTAGTCTGGTATGAAGTCCAGCGTCTCTAACGTGTGCACAAGCAGTTTCCCTTTTATACACCAACCGCACTATAAATAATCACGAATCACTTCGTCCACTCTCAGTAAACTTGAGGCAACAGAATCATCATGTCATCAGGTGAGCTGTACATTCAGTACCGGTAATCAAATTTAGTTAAACACTCGATGACTTGCCAATTCGTGTAGGCATTATGGAACACACTAACTTGCAGCTATTTGATTTTCAAGTCAAAGCTCGGGTTTTGTCTGCAATACTACCGGTTAGGTTGTGAGTCTTTTTGTCTAATAGAAAACGACAATTTCACGACAAGAATACAAAAATCAGAGAAAAATCGAAATTCTGGCTCATTCATAATAATGTATCTGGGATGGCGCATATTGGGGACGATAATTATATTTTGTATTTTGTATACTTCTTTAATCCCATTTGGGAAATTTGCCTTAGTGTCATTGCAACCCAGTGACAACTGGAGCTGACAAGTCGTCGTCATAGTGCAGAGCCAGTCGGGGGGGGGGGGAGGGGGGGGGTGACGAGGAGGGGGAGGGAGTGGTAAGGATACATCCTGGGAACATATAGGCCCTATTTATCCGCTTTGCTGTTTCTAACATGTATTTATTATAATCTTACATGCACCAAATGATATGCTTTTTGTCGTTTTTGTTATCATAGTAACTGGGACATTGGAGTCGGCCCATTTCTCTCTACCAATGAGTGTCTGCAATCAGGGCTGCAATAATTCATTTTACAAGAAAACGCATGCTTTGCAACTTGAGTAGGCCATCTCTGCTTGAAGAAAAAAACAATAAAATGTGATTGTGGATGATAAGTAAGAATGCCTTTGTTTGAATGGGGCAGAAACAGCGATCTTAAGTTTTCTTCCAATTTTCAGCTTTTGCACATTGCCTGAAGCAAATTGAAATCCGAATAGGTCACCGCCATTGCTGGAGACTAACGATTAAAGTAATAACAGATTGTGATTCTGAAATCTTAACGATCTCTGTTATATATAATGTATATCTATATGGACTAAAATACCGTACCAAAATATTTTCAATGTTAACATAAGTGAACTCTCGTTACAGCTGAACAGACAGTTATCTAACATCTGCTTTTTAACATTGTAATTTATTTCTGTAGTCTCAAATGACAAGTCTAAGACCCAAATTCCACTGCTCATTTGGGAGGCGGTGGGATGAAAATCCTAGCTCGTCTCTAAATGAAGTTCGTTACGCACACCATTGGGAAAAACTAAATATGGTTTGGATTAGTTCCTCGAGCGAAAAGTAAAATGCTAGTATTCATGAACGAGCAATTTCTAGTAAAATACTGTGTTGTTTGCTTTTTTTGTTGTTCGGATAGCTAATTATCTGCAGTACCCCCATGTTCCGTTCTCTTAAGAATTTCAGTTCCTGTTTCTGTGGAATTTGCATACAAATACTGCCCATTTACTGCTAATTCGTTCCCATACTGCCTAAATATTCTGTCGTTCGCACCATTTACTATCGTTTTTCTTAAACTAAGAACACAATTTACACAAAAACGTGCAACATTTGAAATGCGCATCTACCAGCAGTTTCCCTTTTATATACAGCTGATTATTTGTGATTGAAATCCATATCAGAACTTGCATGCAAAAATATAAAAAAAAAAACAGACTTTCCTTGTTGCGTGTGCAAGGGAATGGTCACTTATGATGTGCACTAAAATCTGCATGCGCCCAATGGATATTTTCATATCCACCAACTGTCTTTGGGCAGGAAATCTGTTGTTACAATCTAGGAATTTGGGGGGGGGGGGGGGGGGAGAAAGTCAGAGACACAATGCTGATGAGTTACTTGGCAGATATTGAAAGAATGCCCCCTGAACACAGTCTTTTTCCGCTTTGCTTATATGTCCTCTCCAGATAGCGCACTGCAGGACTCTGTTTTCCATACGGTGTTTTCACCCTCACCTGACTTCAATCCCCGGATCAACTGGCGACATAAAGATGCAGGGATTGAACATTTGATTCTTCCAGACGTTCAAAACCAGCAACTATTGTACACTACTTTATTCTATCATCATCCACCGCAGATAATTTACTCGCCATTCATTCATTCAGCAGACCTACCACAAACCACTAAAGTGCCCATTCCATCTCTAGCTCCAAGCCACCCGCCTCAAACTTGGGATGTGTTGCTGAAACATTGTTTAAGTGGATGCGGTGCGGCGAGAAATGTATGCACATCTTTATCTGTTCCAACTAGGAATCAAGAATCAGGATTTAAAATAAAAAATGCATTTCATGTCAGTGATCCAGATTATCAACCAGTAGAGCACACAAAGAAAGAGAATCAAACACATCCTTCACTCTTGCACTTAGAAACTAAGCAAGCTGAGAAGCCAAGAACAGTTCGCATGAGACCTTATGACCAGCTGGAAAAGAGAAACGGGATGAAACGAAATCGTTCCGAGACAGAAAGAAAAGATGCTCGGTGCACGGTGGCAAATGTCATAGGTCGTACCGACAATGGCACAAGTTCTGTTTTGAATTTGGAATGTGCTGGACCTAAAACAAATAGTGCCCATTCTTATAAAAAGCAGGAAATCTCACTGTCAACAACTGGTTTGAGAAATGGCAACAAATGGCGCCAGAAGAGACCATCCTTTTTCATTAACGACATCCTCGGTGACAGCGCCAAGAGCACCCGGGCTAAGAAAGACAGTGTGTATACACATGACGTATGGAAAACTACGACAGATTTTGACTGTACAGCCCAGAAATCCCGTCGTACAAATCTGACACTTGTTGGTCTTGTTAGAAGGAAGCGACATCCGCAAGGTATGGGATCCATTTTTAAATAAACATCGCAGTTCATACAAGATCTATTATGTGTGGAAGAATCAACTACAGCTTTCATAACCACACGTGATTCACACTGATTTTAGCAAATTCTTTCAGAAAATTATTTTGTCAGTTTTAAGCTTGATGTAGGTCCTGGGCCGAAAACCAGCATGGTGTCACAAATCCCAGACTGGGAGATGTAATAATTTATGACAGGACAACAATCACGAACAAACAAGTTTAACACTTAACAGAACAACCCATCAGACTCACACATTTATTTAAACATAATCATACAGATAATAGCGCAATTACAGACATTATATTATTGAAATTAACTGCCGTACAACGGCCTTATTCTCACATGCACTCTTCCTCGGATCCACAACCCGGTAGTTACTTCCTAAAGGCACTTCGGCCTCAGCCTCTCCCCTCAGGGTCTTAATAGCACATTAATAATTCACTGGCACCGCAGTCTCTCAATATCACCTTCCTATTGTCATACACCTTAGCATTCCACTAGCACCTCCGCAGGGCAATAGCACATTATCATTTCCATAGCCCATCAACATGGCAATAGCACATTATCATTTCGATAGCCCATCAACATGGCAATAACACATTATCATTTCAATAGCCCATCAACATGGCAATAGTACATTATCACATTCACGCTCATATCTACGTCCCTGTCCGTGGCCTGACTGCCACGACTTTATGTGCCTCTACTGTCCTGCACCGACAGCCTCACTCTTGGCCTATGTGTGGCCCCCGGCCCTATGCTGGCCTATCACCGTAGGCGGCGCTCTTTGGCCCGACCTCGGCACCTACAAGAATAACATTACATTGGTATAATGCCATACCATTTCTATTCACTCCACCTCTCCTTACAACCCATGAAGCGTACACACAATAGTTCACATTTCACTCACCAAACATCTTACGGTAACACACCTCCATCGGAGTACACAATACTCACTCGTGCTACAAATCCATGAACTCACTTTCATCTATCGCTCATGGCGCACATTGCTATATCCAATATCAAGGACTTCCACATTCCTCACATATACTTATTTACATCATGGTAATAGACGAATATAATATAATACATCAATCATAATTATCAATCAACGTTCTACCTACCAGTCATCACTGGAAAGACTCTCTCACTAGTCTTCTGACTGCTCCCCTTATGTTCGCCCGCTGGGCTCTTACTAGCGTCCGTTCAGTAGGACCTTCTAACTTGCAGTGATAGTAATACAGCGCTTTCGCCTCATTCAGACCCCCCACTACTCACAACATGCACGCTTAACTTACTTGTCTACGTGCGTTAATTTTACTCTCCTCCTTTCCCGTCTTTCCCTACTTGTCTGCCGTGAGCCCTTCTTACTCTACACCCGCTCTGTAGCAATCCCCTTAATTGCACTCACTCCACTCGTGACACATGGGTTTGTTTTATTTTAATTCCTGTAGAATTTATTGTAAAATTTTGTTTCTTTCTAATGTGGGACTTTAATACTGAGCCCTGAGAATCGCCCGAAACTGCACAAACAGAATGCAGAAACAAATGTGGAAGTAAATTAAGAATGTTTGTACAAACCAATTTTAAGCCGCTTTTAAAGTACATAAAAATATTAAAACAGTTTCCATCAGCTCCCCACCTATCAACACCGTCAATAAAACAGATACATTAGCAAAGGAGGACTTTGTTACACATGTTGAGAGTGAACAAGAGCGTGCCATCAAGCCCTGTGTATCCAGCAAACTCACTTGGAGGATGCCAATGTCACTATGCAACAACAGCCGTCCAAGAAAAGCTCGGACCGCCTTCACAGAAGATCAGCTCCAGGCATTAGGTTAGTGTTGTCTCAATGTCTTGTTTGTTTAAGATTCTGTGCTCATTCCCAAGATCATTTTCCACGAACGTATTTCAGTTTGCGTGTGTGCACACATGTAATCGATGGATCAAATGCGCATTCACCAGTAGACAATACAGAATGCCTACTACAAAACAACAACAACAACAACAGAAACATGTCTACAAACGGATGGGGGGGGGGGGGGAGGAGGGAAGCGTTCATCAACAGCTAACTGACTGCAGCCTGACGATCATAGAAAGTATCTCATCTATAGTCCGTTCACCGAGGCGTGATTACGGTTTAGCTGGATTTTCTCAGCTATTACGAAATACAGCGTCCTGAATTTTTGCATGCAGTGTTACATTTATCATGACCCTACAAATCTTGAATTTGAAGTCTCTGCACAGCACCGTTCTTTCAAAGCGGCGAATTCCTTTGATCTTTTCTTTGTTTTTAATTGAATAGGCCCAACACTTATAGATGTTTACAGTATACGAGTGTTCCAACATGATCTGTCACTTCTCGTCTCCGTGTAGTTGATTTAAATTCCTAAATATAGTAACAGTCTGGTGAATTGCAGTGGCGTAGCATAACGTTACGGGCTTGAGGTTTACTTTACACGTAAATGCATTTATTGTTTCTTTCCTGTAAGATAAAGCTACTACAGATTCATTACTTAGCTATTGAAAACAGCCTTCTAGTTATGCTAAATGGTAACATCCTATGAAAGATAAAGTTTGTAAAGTAGCTAGGCTTTCCAATCTGTATTAAGTTGGGAGAAATATACATATCGAGATATGACCACCCTTTCCCCTCTGAGTCCCTGTCATTGCAAGAGCATGGCCTTGTGGTATAATGATCAGGCTGCGGACATGGGACAACCTTAGGCCCATTAGAAAGGTTAGCCCTATAAAGATTTTTTTGTTGTTGTTGTTGTTTTTGTTTTATTTCAAAACAGGCAAGCACTTTTCGATGTTTTTTAATGTTTTATCATCTCAGTCGCTTTCTGAGTCGGATGTCTCCATTGGATTGATGACGATATTCGGTTGAATAAAATGAAGGCCCTCGTTTTGCCAGTATTCTTCCTCCAACCGCTATACATGGTCCTCTCACTTGGAGAAATATTCTGCAGCGACTGTTTTCAATGCTGCATGAGTTAGGTTTTGGATGTCTGACAGTTTGAAGGTCTTGTTCTCCAATGTTCCGCATGCGCATCGCATTGATTTTGATGTTTAAATCCACGGTGAAAGGAATCCTGAAACTGAAAGATCTCTGACAACACCTCTGACTCTGTGTTGGCCTACCAGTGAACAATCACGAGAGTTTGTTTTTAAACTCACTTTCATCACGTGCTGTACCACATTTTAGTGGGACTCAAAACCATGTGTTAAATTATTACAGTTAACCTTGTCGGTGCTCTCTTTATTTATATACCGCAAATAAACAAAATCGAAAACTACTTGAATAATTCGGGGACAAAAAATCTGGGTTAGGGTCATCACAAATCTAAGACTTCACGCCAAATTACATTCAAATATCATCGACGGCTGCAACGCTACGAGCAGTTTTCTGTGATCATGCCTCGGTGAACGGACTATAGTCTCAGGTCTTCCTTCAGTTTACTGTCATCGGTTCCCTTTGCTTTTAGAGGCCTGGTGGTATTAACTATAGGGCCCACTATAATGGAGAGGGTGAATGCGCGCACCTCAGTCTCTCTGCATAATTATGTTATGTTTAAATTAGATCGTTATTTATATTATTTCTATTTGATTTTACCTGAATTGTGCGTTTCCAGAGTTAACATCTTTTTACATCTTTATCTGAAACTGGAAATCTTATCGATTCGTCAATGAGCGAGAGATATCAGCAATGTAATAGTTGACCTCAGCAAGAGACAGCCATTCTGTGTAGGGAATTACTTTATTGATCCATTGTTTATTTATGTATTTATTAGTTGCCTTTGCCTGGGATAAACCTGCTTCCACCCTCTACCCCTTTCCATGTACCCTTTCTCTCCATATACCTTCTCCTCGCTCTCTCTCTCTCTTTCTCATTCCCATGAACATAATTATTATTAAGTACCTTACTCATGCTGTTCCTGAAAGGGGTGAGTGCACCGAATTGGATGGCCCTGAACAGCAATCAAATAAAAACCTGTTGAAGCCGAAAGAGGACAATTATAAGCGAGTATGAAAAAATGAAATGTATCGTTAAAATAGGTGTTTAAATATATATATATAATTATCAGTAATTATAGTTATCCAGACAATAACCGATGCTAAACATCAGCAAGTTCTGATTTGTTTATTTATTTATTTATTTGTTTGTTTATTTATTTATAAACGGTGCTCATGATATTGCTAATAACAATGGTTATAATAACAATCACAATCATAAGAAAATGATAATAAATACATTACTAATATTAATAAGTAGAACAAGACAACTGTGGAGCTAACTAGCCGTTGTCGGCAGAAATTAGAAACGATTTATAATTAATATAATGTGACCATGACCTTTCCGGATATTCCATACTTCCACACAGAGGCTCACTTCGACCAAAACAAGTACTTGAGTTTTAAGGATCGCACGTGTTTGGCAGAAACGCTTCAATTGTCAGACACACAGATCAAAACCTGGTACCAGAACAGGCGGTGAGTTCAGATCAGATTTGTTTGGTAACCTCACCCTGCAGTTTTAGGCGAAGACAATGCTTGTGATTATTTCTTTAGCTTAAGAAATGTTTATGAAAATGCCTTCAAGGCATGCGCAGTAAACAATTTGCATGCATGACGAGAAAGATTTCGACCACATTGTGAACATTTTCATTAAAACAACACCAGCACCAAAACACACACAACATCATACCAGAAAAAATACGGATTTTAACCAGAAAATTCAAATGGAAAACGGCATTTCTTTTCATTAAGCTTCGTCATGTTTCATTTATTCGAAATGAAAAACTTTTGTTGCGGAAAGTTGCAGTTTGATCAAAGTAAAACACACACGGGCACGGTTTCATAATCTGGCTTAGTATAATAATATACTTAATGTATATAGTAACATAGTTTAATATAAAGCTAAAGATATTTTGATGCAGTCTGTCAATCTGTGAAATGAAAAGACAAAATGGATTTTGGCAAAATGCTTGCAAATAAAAGTTTGCCAAAACAACACACACACACACACACATACACACATACACACACACACACACACCCACACACACCCACACACACACACACACACACACGCACACTTGGGTGTTCGAGCATAGACACAATTCACCACCACTGTAGTTTAAAAAGAAAAGAAACAACAACAAACAAACCAAAAAGAAACAAAAAGGTAAAAAAAAAAAAAAAAGGAAAAAAAGGGGAAAATATAAGAAGAAAAAAAACAACTCCTAAAATTTGCTTTACTATTACAACCGTTGCATCAGCAGAGTGAACCACTGCTCTCGCCTGAGGTGACAAATAGCGTGAAAAGAATATAGCTAGAAATGAAGTTTATCAGAGAACTAGAAGTAGCTTTCTGTCTGTGCTTGCATATCTAATTTTGTAGCCAAAAGCTGTTCACTTGCAGCCATTCTGTTTTCATAATTAACAGTAATGAAATGAAGCTCTTAAAATTGTGTGTACGAAACTCTAAAGCTGTAAGACGGTAAAATTAATCTGCTCGAATTCTATATATCCTGATTTTACATCTTGCAGGTCAGAAAACACTTTTTTCTCCCCTAGAATTCAACATTTCACTGATGATGATAAAAACCTAACATGATCACGGCTGCAAGTGTCCTTTGTTTGTTCCATGCCCGTGCAAACATTTTGAAAATAACAAATTTCAATCAGACAATGTTTTCCTTCTCGTTTCCATTGACTCTTTATTCATGACTTTTTCTCCTAAATTTCTGTTGACAGTACGAAATGGAAGAGACAGACAGCTGCCGGGCTAGAACTGTTGAGAGAAGCTGGAAACATCAAAGCTGTTCGGAAAATCTTGACAACCAGCAACTATTGGTCAACTTATCACCCGCATGTCACAAGTCTTGTCACAAACCTCCAGCTGTCTGACACCCAGGAAGAAAGCACACCAGCGCAGCATCATGTGTTACGTGAAAATAGCTGTAATGCAAACAATTTGTAACGGTGTATTGATTTATACGGCACAATGCATTCCCTGGACATAATTATGAAGATGGTCATTTTGCAGCTATTGTGACTACACAAGTTGTGAAGGAGGTTTTTAATCTTTGAAATGGAATGTTAAAATGGTAAAAGAAAATTAGAGAATCCTGACAAGCGTCGACTCGAGCTGCTGCCAATACAGGTTTTTGTTGTTTGTTTGTTTGATTGATTATTTGTTACTCTCCCCACCCCCCCCCTCCCCAACCTCCCTTTATTCTAGAGAAGGTAGACCCGTTTCAGTGAGGATATATAATGATATTCTGTAGGTGTGCTCACCAGCACATCACAAATTGACGTCCGCCCATATAGAATTAAAAGTGATAGATACAAAATTAATAATGTTCTTTGACTTATTCATTTGATGTTGTCTGGCAGCAGTCTAACTTGGTGTTGTAGAATTAACCAATAATTATGTCAAATAACAGAAACCTTTAGCTGAAACAAAATGCTTTCTGTTGTCTATGTTTTTCCTGCTTGTATGCCAAGCTGTGGTCTGTCTTCAAACTAGTTTATTGTTACAATTTACAAAGATTGTCTTTACCAAATTTCACAACAAAAGATTTTTTTTTTTTTTGGTCTAAAGTCAAGAATTAATCTCTTGAAGTTCATCAATTTTATCTCTTTCTTTGATGTGTACATTCAAGTGTGCGTGTACGCGCGCAAGAGCGACCGTATGCGTGTGTGTGTGTGTGTGTGTGTGTGTGTGTGTGGGTGGGTGGGTGGGTGGGTGTGTGTATGTGGGTGGGTGGGTGGGTGGGTGGGTGTGTGTGTGTGTGTGTGTGTGTGTGTGTGCGTGCGTGTTTGTCTTTGCGACGTTATCCGGCCATTTTCATTGTTACACACCCACGTTATCCGGTCACCCGACGTTAAGCGGCCGACCGGATAGTGTTTTAGTGCCACTTTCGTGTTTCCCGCCTTTTCTTGCCCTACGTCACCAAATTTCTTGGAAAACATGGTCCGGCCGGATGACTTTAGTAAACTGTGTCGAAAACACACAGTCTGCATACACTCATGTAGTGTATGGCACGAAAAAAAGCGACCGGATTAATGCAGTAGAAAACATGTTCTGTGTATTCGACCAAGGTGGCGCATCCAAACAAATTGAGCGAAGAGGAGCGTCCGGTTTATGCTGCATATAGCCTAGTTCTGTTTGAGATGTTGTCATAGCTTGCTTTCTGGCTGAAATATGTTTATAGAAGGACCAGCTGAAGCAGTTGTGAGCTGGGCGGAGGGTTTTCTCTAATAATTCTCTTTTCAATGTAGCCGTAGCTTTAGAATAAATTTCACCTGTGTATCCAGTCCATAAAGCACAAAGCCACAGGTTGCATAATGCACACATTCCATGAGTTTTGACTGGAATAAATTCAGTCATATGATCAAATAATAGTACATAGTAATAAGATGTTGTTTTGTACGTTATTCTTGTTTATGTCCATGTAGGTGTGGCTTTGGGGGTGGGGGGGGGTGAGGGGTAAATGCAATCATAGGAAAATTAGATCTTGTCGAATAGTCACATAACAGCATTGTCGCTCTATTTATTTGTTGTTTCATTGCAGTCACGTTCTAGACTGATAGTGATACAGGATCAATATATCTGGTTTAGTACAACTCAGTGAAAACTGACTGATTATTGACGACATAAGGCTTCAAAAATATTACCTCATTCTGCCTTCACGAAACTTTCTTTTGTTGATCTTAGCCGTTGTCGCTTTTTCTATGGACTAATCATCGTTTAATACTTTTCTACTGATTTTTCCACTGAAAAGGGAGATATTACTTTTTACTGGAGGTGCTGGAGAGTGTAGACTATATTGATGAAGAACTGGATAACTAACGGGACCGCGACCGGGACTGTATCCAAGATCCACATTCAGGGTCTGTCTTTGATGAGGCTTCGTATTTTATCTTAGTAGGCGGTACAAAATTGTCCTCTGTTGAATCCCTGGTCACATTGGAATTGGGAGAAATGAAACAGCAGACACATTGTCCAAAGAAACGCGTCCGCCAGAACACTTGAAAATACCACACACCGACTTTAAACCCGCAATTACTAAATTCATTAACTCATGCTTGCGGGAAAGATGGGATGATCAAACTGCAAATAAACTTAAACTTTATCCAAGACCAACTTGGAAAGTGAACTCAGACCTCTCAACAAACTCACAGAGATGAATCTGTCCTTAGTATACTTCGTCTGGATCATACTCACCTCATATGCCGTTTTTTAACTGAGGGGGGAAGATTCCACCGAATGTGTGGCATGCAATTGCCAACTGCGTGTATCTATAAACCATATTTTGATTGAATGTGTTGATTTCATGTATATCCGAAGAAGGCACTAAGCCTGCAGATCCACGAAAGAAATTATTTTCTAATATGGACCTACAGTGAGTCCTGTCCTTTCCGGGAGAGGCTAAGATCTACAACTTGATGAAACAATTTTATAGTCATTTACAAAAGCCGTTTCAGATCCATACAAATCAACGTTTGAGAATTCTACCAGTGTGATGAAATGTATACGAAACTATTTCATTATATTTATGAAATTCAGAAGCCCTGAAGACAAAACATAAATAAAATACCCAAATAGACCGTGATAAGCGCAAAGTGGCCGTTGTCGTGCCGTAAAACTCAAATTTAAACTCAAATCTAGTAAGCATTTTCCTTCAACCATTAAATACTGGGGCGGAAGGACAAGATAGCCATTCTAATCCTAAGCCAAATAGAGAAACCCCATCTACCGACAATGAGCTTCAGTTGTATCAATCAGCTTCTGGTAGTCTCAGTCAAACAAGAAATCAAAGTTAGACAAGGCACATTTTTGTGTTTTCTGTGGTAAGTTCCAGATTAAACTGAAAACGCATTTACTGTCTCACCATCAAATTGAACCTGGAATGTTTGATTGTTTAAGTGCGGACAAGGAAGATAAGAAAACATTGATTTGAACCGTCTTCTTGGAAAGGTCCATATATTGAAACATGTCGAAAGGGAACCAGCATGGCAGAACAGGGCATGGATTCAAACAGAACCACATAAAGAAGTCTTTGTACTTTCAAAAAGACAACTTTACTTAAGGTCAGCAACAAAGACCCACCAACAATGTTTTTAGCGGTCATTTATAATTCACAATTTGAATTTTTTTTTTTAATTGAATATACTGCAATTTGTAAACAATCATCCAAAAAGTTTATTGTCTGGGGCAGCTGTGAATATTACATTCGCTATTTCATTTTGACTCTTTTTAAACCGTTTTAGTTTCCATCTGAAAATTAACGAATTTAACCCCAAGCAGGTAAGAAAGTATTTTTCATTTTTTTCAAACATAAATCATGTCGGCTAATTTCTGACCAACTTAATGGCTTCATGATAATACCACTCGATATTCCTGAATACGAGGATGTCAGATCAAGTCAAAGAATTAATTATGAATATTTGCACAATTTTCTTTTTTACACGCCCGTTCTATGTCTTTCAAAATACATTTCCATTTACTTGCAGCATCATTTTGTGTTTTGATTTCCTGCCATTTTTACATATTCTAAAGTGCAGGAGTGACGATGATAGTATTGTGTGTGCAGGCGGTATTATTATTATTATTTAACCGCTATTATTATTAACAGGTTTATTGACTTTACAATGTAGGTATTTTTGCAAACTGAGACAAGAGTGTGTGAATTCATTTCATTAATCTACTCAAACGTATAAAAGGGCTTAGCTGGAATTAGCTGTATGGGTGAAGTGAGAGAAATCAGAAACTGAGCCAAGACAATGGGCAGCAAATAGCAAGGAGCATAACGCTGATTTAAAATTTCCTCGCTTAACTTAAACAGTCCACTACCTCTAGGATGTAAGCCTACTAACATTTTTTCACAAGTCAAAAGATTGAATATAATATATCTATATCTTCTATATATATATTTGGGGACTTGAAAACTTTGTCCTCTATGCATTCCATGACCACAGCACACAGA